>JAVJIF010003526.1:0-387104 GCA_038442645.1 Agave tequilana
CGATACTCATGCGCCATATACATTGTGTGCATGATTTTTGTTGGATTGAACACTATTGATTTCCTCACGCAACACGTAGATCTAGCATGCTTTCATACAAAGAAATGAGGGGATAAATGGATAAGAAAATAAAAGAACAAACAAATCCAAAAAAGTTTCTGAGTTATCTAGAACAGATCTATAGAATGATTATATGTGAAAGAGAGCCAATTTTAGGTAAGATGTCACATTAGAGTAGAAGATGACGTTGGGGAAAAAAAACTTGAAGCCAAGAACTACAGAATGATGACCCCAGAAAATTGGAGCAAGTTTGATGGAGGACTCACTGCAAACTAATAGACTATTTCTTGACATTAAGATCGAACAATCGCAATCGCCAATAAAAGCAGATATGAAGCGCAAACAAGCTACAGAGACAATATATACCTTGAAAAACAATATTTAGATGAATGTCAAAATTCAAGAATGATAAGAATATTTAGACAGAGCGAGAATTTCATTAATGATTTGTTGGTTGAACTGGTGTTAATTTGCTAAATTTCTTCAACTTTTACGAGTTACATTAATTGTTGTCTTAAGCCAATGTTCTATGTTTGTCTTAGTTTTGCAAAATGGATTACTCTCAGGCCTTCAGTATTTGTCAAGCATTAGAGAAAAACTTGAGGAAAGTTCGTTTTTGGCTTGCATCATGTTACAATCTTTTATTGTAGAAAAAGAAAAGAAATAAATAATAACTCTCAAATTGACTCGATACGTTTTTATTTCTGTCCTATTTACTCAACCTAGGCAAGTATTTCAGAACTTCATCTTTCCCACCATCTTAGAACATCTATTAGCTAATCAATTAATCAATCAATTAATTTATTAATTAACCCTTAATTCTTTATGCTAATGATATTACCTTCGTCCTTTCCATGGATGCTCTCCATGTAATGAGAGATTGCCTCAGCATTCCAACACTTTCAGTTCTGAAAACAGATACAAAGAATGCAAGCACCGGCGGCGGTTATTTGCACCCAAAGAAGTGATAAGTAGACTCATTAGTTAGTACACCCAGTAAATTAGTAAATAGGCCGCTCTCAAATTACCTTAAATATCTTTATATTCTCAACACTCAATTTAAGCATAAAAAACCAGTTATAGCCCCAATCTGAAATTAATAGTAAATCTCTGTTTGAGATCTCTTTAGAGATTTAGAACTGATAGTAAACCCCTGGAGCATGTGTTGAATACTCAGTGATATTTGGAAGATGCTATGTGTTACCTGTATGGTACACTGCATACAGAGAGAAGCAAATTCTTCTGCTGATACCTCGGTGATGATGGCAACAACAGCAGAATGCAAAAAAGAACTTTGTATTATAGTTTTCATGTCTTTAAATCTCTCTGAAACTTGCAGATTCCTTACAATTTTGGGCAGCCGATGAGCTCTTTCTTTTGATGAATGGCTTCTGATTTTGTAGGTATGCACTCTTAATGACTTTAGAGCACTATGGAGCGATTAGATCCCTCACAATTCTAGGCTTTGGTTAGGACAATGTGACACTTTTTTCTTGTGAACAGCTAATGATTTTTGTTTTTTTCCCCTCTTTTGTTGGGAATAGCTATAGTATGCTTATGTTTTTGTAGTTATGAATCTTTCCTTTGAGAGGGCATAAACCTCCACTATTGTTTGCTGGACTGCCAATAGACATGGCGGTTGAAGAATATAAACTTACAGTTTATTCTCTGCAAGTTGCGTAATAGAGAGAGTTTTGAGGTTAAAGAAGAATTAATGTTATAGAGTTTTTGTGTACTTACTAATTACATCGGTACACTAACTAATTGTTATGATAAAGTTGTAATATTTGAAAAGTTAATTCTATATATTAGACTTTTCATATAAAGGTAAAACTGTCTAAAAATCTTAACTTATTTTTTGGCGGTGCATATATTCACACCACAAAAGTACTCAACACATTCACCTTTGAGATTAAAATTTATTAGACCGTTTTATCCTTAACAGGAAAAGACTAAAATAGGCTTTGCTTTGGGTGGGTGTGTAATTTTGGGCTCCTCCCCTACCACCATTGTTGTCGCCGACTCCCCCCTCCTCCTTCTCTATTGTTCTCGTTGTCCCCTTCCCCCTCCTCGTCCCTCGCCACTTCCGGCTCCCCCACCCCCCGGGCCCCGTTGTCCTCGTTGTACCCCTCCTCCGTTGTCCCCCTCTCGTCCCCTCCTCCGTAGCAGACAACAAAAGCTTCCAATTTATGAGCAAGGACAGACCTCAAGAGCAAAGTTAAACGGACTGCATCCTTCCCTTACGACGAGCAATGTTCTTGTTGTTAGTTCTAGGATCAATCTGACAACTAATCAATATCACTGTCTAATTAGCCAGGTCAGTGAATATCAGGTGGTAGGTTTTCCGTTCAATAGAATGTTCCTTAATTACAGAACCACCTTTCAATTAACTTCCTTAGTTAAACACCAATTAGACTGGTATAAGCCAGGTTCAATATTCTGAATATCAGTATAACCCCTGTATAAAGAAAATTAATTCACTTATTTAGTACTTTGAGTAAGGTACGCTTATAGCGAATCTCTTTAAGACAATTACGTCCCCTGCTACGGTGCTGACGAGTTACTGGACGCTGGTCTCTCAAGATACAACACTGAAAATCACCTAGAGGGGGGGTGAATAGGTGATAATGCTAATCAATGGACAAATTAAAAATTAAGATGTAACAATCACCCAACTAGATTCACAAGATGAATGAAAGCAAGTAAATATAGCAATGATGATGATAAGCAAGTAAAGTAATGTAAAGGAGTGCAAGAATGTAAACCAATCGCAAACACAAGGATATGTTATCGAGGTTCGAGCACCCAGCTCTACTCCCCGCCTTCCCCAGAAGGATTCTAGCTACTTCCACTATCACAAAGAAATCACAATTACACCGGAGTACCCAACTCCACAATCTCAATTACAAGCAATTTCTGAGTAGTCAAAAGACCACAAACTCTCTCTTTCAAAAGTCTCTTCCCTTACAAAAGGTCCTTAGAGAACAATGAGTAGGAATGAAGCTCTTGTAGTAAGTGAAGAAAGAAAATTAAATCAGAGAGAATTTCAAAAACCACTTCAGAAAATGAGAGAGAATTTCAGCACAAAAACCAAGAAACAAAGCTCTTTTGAATGCCTCAAACTTTTGAATTTTTCTTGTAAAAATGTTGTTAAACAATCTCTCCCCAAACACCCCTATTTATAGGAGAGGGTTAGGGTTAAGGGATAAAACATAATTAGGATTAATCAGAGAGTATTAGGTTTGAAATATATCCCTTAAACCAATTTTAAACACAAAAAGACAAAATTTAAAACAGCCCAGAAAATAGCCGTTTACTGTTCAACGGCTAGTCCGGTCGACCGGTCGGTCGACCGCCTATACAAAAATAGAGCCGTTACAGGCAAACAGTCGACCGCCCGGTCGACCCAACAAACCCGAGAGCAAAGCCATTGCAGTCAGGTCGACCGCCCGGTCGACCGGCAGACATGCACACTGATACGTGCATCTGCCAGAACCTCGGTCGACTAGTCCGGTCGACCGGACGACTGACATAGGCACGGTCGACTGGTGCGGTCGACCGGCTCAGGGCAAAAGTCAGGTTTAAAACACAATTTTGAAAAGACTTTGATTTTTATGAAAAATATCTTTAAATAGTAATAAGTATAAAACATAAAAATTGATTTGTAGGCAGAGGATTTTGTATAAAAATATTTTTGTACATTTTATAGAAAATCATCTTAGAAACAATATGTGCGCAAAAACGTGTGTGATTGAGCTTCAAGCCTATCCATCATTCTTTAACAAAATTCTAAACCTATAAAACTAAAAACAAATCTTGTTGAGCAATCTTCAAGTCTTGAGCCATGCTATGCCTTGCTAGAGCCCCTTCTTCTATGTTCCTTCCTTAATATGCCTTCTTTGCTTCATGAAACCTAGAAGTTGTTGCAATAGCTAAGCAATGGCCTCCAAATATGGTACTAACCTGAAACTTATCTTAAACAAACTCATTAGTACCAAATAGCACTAATTTGGTTTGTCATCATCAAAACTCAATAAATGGAGAGTGTAACCTTTTGGGCCAACAATCTCCCCCTTTTTGATGATGACAAAACAAATAGGCTACAAGATAAAAATATAGGGGAGGAGAAAACTCCCCCTCAAATTATGCTATATAAAGAAAACATTTAAACTCATTTAAAAAACATATATGCTCTTGATACCAATTTAAACCAATTGAAACAATAATGAAAAACACATGTTATTATCTTGATACTAACAAAACTCAAGAATTCTCAAAACTCATGAAAACAAAACAAGACAACAAAAACATATATAAGACAACAAAAACATATATAAACTCATATAAACTCATATGGAACCAAGACCATATAAATTTATTTTTATCATGCACTAACTTATTCTCCCCCTTTTTGTCATACATCAAAAAGGGTTAGGAATCACATGTTTAATCAATAATACAAACATTAAGTTCTCCACAAATAAACGAAAATCTAGCAAAATCAAGAGGTTTAGTGAAAATATCGGCTAGTTGCAAATCCGTAGAAACATAATCAATATCTATATCTCCTTTCTCAAAATGATCTCTAAGAAAGTGATATCTAATATCAATGTGCTTGGTCATACTATGTTGATTTGCATTCTTAGTCATGTGTATAGTACTAGTATTATCACAAAATATTTTTATATGATCAAAATGCAAATCAAAATCAAGGAGAGTATGTTTCATCCAAAGGACTTGTGCACAACAAGCCCCCGCGGCAACATACTCCGCCTCGGCGGTTGAGAGTGCTACGGAATTTTGTTTCCTAGAGGACCATGAAACAAGACAATTACCAAGAAATTGACATGTCCCACTAGTACTCTTTCTATCTACTCTACAACCCGCATAGTCGGCATTCCAATAACTCGTCATTGAGAAATCTCCGGTTTTCGGATACCATAGACCCATCCCAATGGTGCCCTTAATATAACGAATAATGCGTTTTACCGCAATAAGATGGGACTCTTTAGGACACGATTGAAATATAGCACAAAGACACACACTAAACATGATATCCGGCCTACTCGCCGTAAATATAAAAGACTTCCTATCATGCTTCTATATAATTTAATATCAATATTTTTACCTTGGTCATCTTTATCAAGCTTGGTTGTAGTTGCCATGGGAGTGTTGCAAGTCTTTGAGCCTTCAAGTCCAAACTTCGTTACGAGTTCCTTTTCGTACTTGGCTTGACTTATGAACGTCCCGTTTTGCAATTGCTTGATTTGGAGTCCAAGGAAGAAATTGAGCTCACCCATTGAAGACATTTCAAATTCAAGTTGCATGACCTTTTCAAAATCCTTACATAAAAGCTCATTAGTAGAACCAAAAATTATATCATCTACATAAATTTGCACAATTAATATATCATTATCAACATGCTTAGTAAATAGAATTGTGTCTACTTTGCCTTTAACAAAATCATTTGAAATTAGAAAACTAGAAAGCCTTTCATACCAAACTCTAGGAGCTTGTTTCAATCCATATAAAGCTTTATCAAGTTTGAAAACAAAATCGGGATGAACATGATCAACAAAACCGGGAGGTTGAGAAACATAAACTTCTTCATTAATAAAACCATTCAAAAATGCACTTTTCACATCCATTTGAAAAAGTTTAAATTTTTGAAAGATGCAAAAGCTAGTGTCATCCGTATGGCTTCAAGCCGTGCTACGGGTGCAAAGGTCTCCTCAAAGTCAATTCTCTCAACTTGAGTGTAACCTTGGGCCACTAACCTAGCTTTATTCCTAATGACATTTCCGGACTCATTCATCTTGTTTCTAAAGATCCACTTAGTACCAATTATTGGTCTATCGTGGGGCTTAGGAACAAGGTGCCAAACTTGGTTGCGCTCAAATTGATTGAGTTCCTCTTGCATGGCAAGCAACCAATATGGGTCCGTCTCGGCTTCGAGAATGCCTTTGGGTTCAAAATGAGAAATGAAAGCAAAGTTACCACATAGGTCATGGAGTTTGGAGCGTGTTGTGACTCCTTTAGATGCATCACCCAAGATGAGCTCCTGGATGATTTGTAGCGTATCTCCAAGCTTTAGGAAGCGGTTGAGAGCTTTCCTCTTTGTCCTCTTGAACATCACCAATTGATTCTTGCTTTTCTTCTTGAGCGGGTGAGTCCTTCAAGGATAGTCTCTCCATGTCTTCACCTAATGGTTCAATCTCTACAACATTCTCAACAATCACATTAGATTCTTCAAACTTAACATGCATGGTTTCTTCAATAGTAAGTGAAGATCTATTAAATACTCTATATGCTTTGCTAGTAGAAGAATATCCAACAAAGATAGCTTCATAAGCCTTAGCATCAAATTTACTCAAATTCTCCTTAGTATTTAAAACAAAACACTTGCATCCAAACACTTTAAAATATGCAACATTAGGTTTTCTAGAATGATACATTTCAAAAGATGTTTTGGAAGAATTCTTACACACATAAATACGATTTGATATAGCATGCGGTGTTTACGGCCTCGGCCCATAAATATTGAGGGAGGTCATATTCACTTATCATTGTCCTAGCCATCTCTTGAAGTGTTCTATTTTCCTTTCTACTACTCCATTTTGTTGTGGAGTCCTAGGACAAGACATTTCATGCTTGATTCCCTTTTCATCACAATAAGTCATGAAGGGTTGGTTAACAAACTCACCACCTCTATCACTCCTTATTCTCAAAATCGAAAAACCTTTTTCTTTTTCAACCCTTTTTCGAAAAATTTTGAAATGAGAAAATGTTTGATCTTTACTTTGCAAGAAGAAAACCCAAGTGAAACGGGAAAAATCATCAACTAAAACAAATGCAAATATACTACCATTTAAACTTTTAGTTTGTGTAGGTCCAAAAAGATCCATATGAATTAGTTCTAAGGGCCTAGTAGTCATGATATCCTTAATTGGTTTGAAGGAAGACTTGGTTTGTTTTCCAAGTTGGCACGCACCACAAATGCGGTCTTTCTCAAACTTCAAGCAAGGTATACCCTTTACTAAATCCTTAGAATTAATTCTAGCAAGATGGTCAAAAGATGCATGTCCTAATCTTCTATGCCAAAGCCAAGAATTTTCATCAAAAGCATTCAAGCATTTAGTAGAACAATCTAAATTAAGCATGTCAATGATATAAATATTATTGTCACGAAAACCGGTAAGAATACAAATATCGGATTTAACATCAAAAATCTTGCAAGAAGAATCATCAAAAACAACTTTAAGTCCACGGTCACAAAGTTGACTAATGCTAAGCAAATTATGTTTTAAACCATCTACTAAAACAATATTTTCTATAATAGGAGAACACCAATTTGAATGTTACCTATACCGATGATAGTTCCTTTGGAGTCATCCCCGAAGGTGACGGAGCCACCTTCCATGTACCTTGATAGGGTTGTAAAGTTGTTGATATCCCACGTCATATGTCTTGAACAACCACTATCAAGGTACCACCGCTCCCTACGTCTTGGAGCCTTGGTGTGTACCTACATCAAATAATTTAGGACTTGATTTTGGTACCCACATTTTCTTGGGTCCTAGAGGGTTAGTTTCATTAACCCAAACAAGATTATTTGATCTATTAACTTGGTCATAACAAATTTAGCTAAATGTCCATTCTTACCACAATATGTGCATCTATATACTCTACCATATTTGAAAGCATAATGAGTGTGTGATTTGTAAGCATGAGAGTTGTGAGCATGAAAAGATTTAGCATGTGTGGTGTGAGCATGTGAATTTTTAGCATGAGAGGTGTGCTTTTTGGAAAACTTTTCTTCAAGTTTCTTAGTGTTAAAAGCACAATCTTTCAAAACTTTTGCAAAATCAACCATTTTAGTTTTTAAAGAGGAAATTTCTTTTTCATCAACAATAGGAGATTTTCCCTTACAAGAAACCTTGTAGGCATTAAACTCATTTTGAATAGAAATAAGATTAGAAGAAATATCATCTTTTTCTTTAGAAACCATAGCAAGTTGATTTTTGAGAAAAGCAACTTCCTTTTGCAATTTTAAGCATTCAAGTTTCTTGTTATCATAAGTTTCGGAAAGTTCAACAAAAGCATGTACAAGAACTTCCTTACTTAATTCATCATCTTCATCATCATGAGATTGAGGGGTTACCTTAGGAGTGTTTGCCATGAAACACATGTTCGCCGTATCCACCTCTTCTTCGGACTCGCTTTCTGAATCCCACGTTGCCTTGTATGCTTTTTTTCCTCCGGCTTCTTTGGCTTGAAGGAGGAAGTCATCTTCTTCTTGAACTCCGGGCAATCCGCCATAATATGTCCGGGTTTGCGGCAATTGTAACAAATGATCCTTCTCTCCTCTTTGCCTTCAAATTTTCTCCGGAAGTTGAGCTTGTTCTTCCGGTAGAACCTCTTGACATTCCGCACAAGTAGAGTTAGCTCCTCATCTTCTTCTTCGTCTTCTTCATCGTCATCATTGGTGGATGAAGTCTTGAAGGCTATGGATTTCTTCTTTGAAGTAGTAGCCTCTTCTCTTGCCTTCTTCTCCATCTCATGGGTCTTTAGGTTCCCAATGAGACTGATGAGGTCCATCTCGTCCTTGTCGTTCAATTCTTTTAAGGTGGTGGCCTTTATCTCCCATGAAGACGGAAGAGCCCGAATCACTTTCCGCACCTTTTGATCGTTGGAGATGTCATCACCTAAGGAAGAAAGACCATTAGTAATTTTATTAAACCTTGTAATCATACTATCAATAGACTCATCATCAATCATTTTAAATGACTCATATTGGGACCTCAAGAGATCTATCTTAGCTCTCTTGACTTGTGAAGTCCCTTCGTGAGTGACCAATAAGTGTTGCCAAATCTCATAGGCGGATTGGCAATGAATTACCCGTGTAAGGTCATCCTCATTCAAGGCGGTTAATAGGGAGTTTTGGGCCTTGGAGTTAGCCTCATATTCTCTAAAGTTGAAGTCGGTCCAAGTGCTCTCATCACCATCGGGTGCTACATAGGGTTTGGTCAAGGACTTGGCCACTAAGCTACCCAAAGATTGCAAAAATATAGTCATCCTAACCTTCCAAATAGGGAAATTAAGTCCATCAAATTTAGGAGGGGTTTTAATGTTATCGGCCATGTTTACTAGTGTATGAATGTATGAATGAAAATGTTGATTAGCAAATTTTAAGGATCTCTCTATGGATGTTAAGCCAAAACCTAGAGTCCAAGCTCTGATACCAATTGAAAATCACCTAGAGGGGGGGTGAATAGGTGATAATGCTAATCAATGGACAAATTAAAAATTAAGATGTAACAATCACCCAACTAGATTCACAAGATGAATGAAAGCAAGTAAATATAACAATGATGATGATAAGCAAGTAAAGTAATGTAAAGGAGTGCAAGAATGTAAACCAATCGCAAACACAAGGATATGTTATCGAGGTTCGAGCACCCAGCTCTACTCCCCGCCTTCCCCAGAAGGATTCTAGCTACTTCCACTATCACAAAGAAATCACAATTACACCGGAGTACCCAACTCCACAATCTCAATTACAAGCAATTTCTGAGTAGTCAAAAGACCACAAACTCTCTCTTTCAAAAGTCTCTTCCCTTACAAAAGGTCCTTAGAGAACAATGAGTAGGAATGAAGCTCTTGTAGTAAGTGAAGAAAGAAATTAAATCAGAGAGAATATCAAAAACCACTTCAGAAAATGAGAGAGAATTTCAGCACAAAAACCAAGAAACAAAGCTCTTTTGAATGCCTCAAACTTTTGAATTTTTCTTGTAAAAATGTTGTTAAACAATCTCTCCAAACACCCCTATTTATAGGAGAGGGCTAGGGTTAAGGGATAAAACATAATTAGGATTAATCAGAGAGTATTAGGTTTGAAATATATCCCTTAAACCAATTTTAAACACAAAAAGATAAAATTTAAAACAGCCCAGAAAATAACCGTTTACTGTTCAACGGCTAGTCCGGTCGACCGGTCGGTCGACCGCCTATACAAAAATAGAGCCGTTACAGGCAAACAGTCGACCGCCCGGTCGACCCAACAAACCCGAGAGCAAAGCCATTGCAGTCAGGTCGACTGCCCGGTCGACCGGCAGACATCCACACTGATACGTGCATCTGCCAGAACCTCGGTCGACTAGTCCGGTCGACCGGACGACTGACATAGGCACGGTCGACTGGTGCGGTCGACCGGCTCAGGGCAAAAGTCAGGTTTAAAACACAATTTTGAAAAGACTTTGATTTTTATGAAAAATATCTTTAAATAGTAATAAGTATAAAACATAAAAATTGATTTGTAGGCAGAGGATTTTGTATAAAAATATTTTTGTACATTTTATAGAAAATCATCTTAGAAACAATATGTGCGCAAAAACGTGTGTGATTGAGCTTCAAGCCTATCCATCATTCTTTAACAAACTTCTAAACCTATAAAACTAAAAACAAATCTTGTTGAGCAATCTTCAAGTCTTGAGCCATGCTATGCCTTGCTAGAGCCCCTTCTTCTATGTTCCTTCCTTAATATGCTTTGCTTCATGAAACCTAGAAGTTGTTGCAATAGCTAAGCAATGGCCTCCAAATATGGTACTAACCTGAAACTTATCTTAAACAAACTCATTAGTACCAAATAGCACTAATTTGGTTTGTCATCATCAAAACTCAATAAATGGAGAGTGTAACCTTTTGGGCCAACAAACACTCCTTCACAGTATTTGGATAGCACTACCAATCACCGTACGGTCGAACCGTAGTTAACCAGTACCTGCACAGGATTATCAAAGCAGCAGGACCAAGACAAATTTCAGGGAGAATATTTGTCTTTACTTTGGAGGAACACCCACTGTAGAGAAAGGAGGAAGATAGAATAATATTCTTCTTTGGAAGTCACAGATTTAGACAACAATCTATTAAGGAATCTGTTGAATTTTCTGAGTCTTCTTTCAGAATGAATCTTTAGAATCTGTTGGAAGTCACTTTAGAATCCGAGTTAAGTCACTTCAGAATCCGAGTTGCAGAATTTTCACTTCGGAATGCAGAAGAAGGAACTTGTTCTGCTTTTTTGAGTCTTCTTTCAGAACGAATCTTCAGAATCTGTTGAAAGTCACTTCGGAATCCGAGTTAAGTCACTTCGGAATCCGAGTTGCAGAATTTTCACTTCGGAATGCAGAAAAGGAACTTGTTCTGCTTTTCTGTGTGTTGAAATGAGAGAGAATGAGCGCTATTTATAGCGCTCCGGGAGGGGCAAATTTGTCCAAACGGTTGCAACAGTTCGGTCTGAGCCATTATAACGGTTCGTTTCAGACAGAAACCGCCCAACCGTTGCGGTGTTTCGGATCCAGATGGTGGAGCGGGTGAGATCCGCTGTAGCCCATACCCGTGAGACCCGGTTAAAAAAGAATTGGACCAGTCAACGCCGCCACCGGCCGCGCGCACGCACGCGTGGGGCATGGTTTTCCCCCTTATCGCGCGCGAAAACTCCAAGTACCCAAAGGGCACACCCTTTGTTCCCATTTTTCTCTATTAAAACACTTCAAACTTCCATCCCATGGCCAATGTGGGACTAAATGCTTTTAGCTACCTTTAGTCCCCTTTTGACTTTTGAATTAGGCAAACCTTAAACTTGAATACCTCATTCATTCGAAGTCGGAATTGAACATGTGAATATACCACATTCATCCCCAATGAAAGGAGAACACACTCCAACCATTATCCGATTGATTTTATCAACGGATCTCACCGTAATTAAACTCAAAGATTCACATTTAATTCTTCATATTTCCCAACACTTGTTTGAAATCAAATCCTCTGTAATGACGTTAAACTATCGTAATGATGATTTCCATCTAACATGTTGCTAATTAACCATCAAATCATTGAATCTCTTCGATATCACACGTAAGCAGAGGCAACCTGCAGCTTAAAGTAGATAATGAATGGAGATAGACTTGTGTCATTCCGAAAGGATTCGAGGCTGATCCTTCCCACTCAAATACCAACATCTGACAATCGAATACAAGATCTACTCCGTTGAAATTGATTAATGTTATTTCAAGTATCTATAAACCAAAAAACAAATATTTTGAATACTTTTTTGCCCATGCATCAAGAAGGAAAAAAACGAACGGCCTAAATAGTGAGTCGGTTAGTTTAACAATGTAGAACATTTGAAACCTAATAAAAATTGGTTTGTATGGGTTTTAAATGTTTAGATCATGATCAAATGGTCGGATTGAGAATTTATATGTCTAAAGACATAGATCTAACTAACTCACTACTTTCGGTCATCCATTTTATACTGCTTGATGGATGGGCAAAAAGTATTCAAAATACTTGATTTTTAATTTATAGAGACTTAAAATAATATAGATCAACTTCAACGGAGTGGATTTTGTATTCGAATGTCGGAGAGTTGTATTTGAATGAGAAAGATTCGGGCTCAAATCCTTCGGGAATGATTTGAGTCTATCTCATAATGAATGATACAGATAATAAATGATACTTCACTTTTCTCATGTAAAATACACAACTTACAATATAACCCAGTGTTTGTATTTCTCAAAAATGCAAATGCAACCCACAAAATTCTGTCACTCTACTTTAGTTACCAGTTTAATAGAGAGAGAAACTTACACATGAATTGCACCATAAATTTACATTATAGAATACCTATTTCAATATCGCATTTGACATTATCTATTTTGCCTTACTGATTTTATTATTGTTATTATTATTATTAATTAACTTGATTTATAGTTATTATTACTATTGTTGTTAACTATTATTGTTATTAATATTATTATGATGTATTGGTATTATTGTTTGTTGACTATTATTATTACTAGTATATTGTTATTAGCATTTTAATTATTATTAGTATTCATTACTATTATTAATTATCGCTATTGTTAATTACTAGTAGTCTTTCTTATTACCACTATTATTGTTATCATTTGATTATTAGTGTTACTAATTTCTATTAACATTACTAATTAATTATGATTGTTATTAATATCTAATGTTTATTAAGTATTATTGTTATTATTAGTGTTGAGTTAGTATTATTATTATCTTCCTTCTTCTTTCTATTCCTTAATCTATACCCTATCCATACCCATTCCTATTTCCTACCTAATTCTCAAACTTATATCCATTACTCATTAGGCCCAAACCCATATATCCTTTATATATACCCATTCCTTTTTCTCTACCCAAATCCTACCCATATAATCTTAATTAAAATAAAAAATCATAACAAACCAAATCAAATCCTAACTAAACATATCCTATCTAAACCAAACACCGAACCTCTCTAATTAACTTCTCCCCTTAGTAATAATCTTAACACTAATCTATCTATCTTCTCCCCTAACACACAGCAGCATCCTACTCCTAGCACCAGCCGTGAGCACCCCACGACTATATGCCATTACCCCGCCCCCCGGCCGAGGATCACAGCTGCCATGTCCACCACCTCTCTGCGTTCCCGATCTCTGCCGGCACTGCCTTGTCATACCGCTAGAGCCCGTTCTCCATCTAGCACCTTGCCCCGGCCATGCACCACCTCGCCGACCATCTACCCCGGAGCACGGCCATCTCTGATTCTCTCCCTTCTCTACCTTCGCGTAACAACCTGATCTCCCATAGTGAACCAAACATCCTTCCTTCACCTGCGCATGGCAGCTGAACCAGCAGCTTTCGTCCTTGTCACTCTCCTTCACGGCGAGCCTGACCAACCACGCTCCACCACGAGTTCTCCTCGTTCATCATCACAACCCTCTTCCTCCACCCTCCTTCGCGCCTTCGCTCCGTGGCCTCCACCATGACCGAGCTGCCGCATCTCCTTGTCGAGAACACCTTTCTTCCACCTCCGGCACGCCCTACGACACCGCAAAAACCCCCTTCTCAGAGCCGTGACCATAACACACACGGAAGAACTCCCCCTGCACCCTGTCGTCTCCCTCTACCTTCCAACGAAGGCCGCGCACAGCCTGAAACCCTGGCAGCGCATTCTCCCCCTTGCCGCGCTTCCGTCAGGCCGCCCTCTCCATGCACTTCTTCTCTAGCAGCACATCTGCCCTGCCCCCAAGACCGCAAGCATCCTTCCCCCTCTTGGTTGAGATCATCTCTCCAACGAGCCGTTGACCTCCCCGACGAGCGCCAAACAAAGCCCTGGCGATCCTCCGGAGCCTACCTCCCCCTCCGCGGCTTTCGCCTCCTCTGGCGAGCTCCGCCGCGGCCTTCTCCTGGCTATGTCTCCTCCACCATTATGTTATTATGTATGTATTTAATATATTTGTGTATGTGTTATTATGATTGGGTGTGCATAAATTATTATGTGATGGTATTATTGGCCTAGAGGCCCTTCACTTTAGTTTTGATGATGATTAACTCATGTAGTTATAGTTTACTAATAATCTTGTAACATTTAGTTTCAGATATTTGATCAAGATATTAGTAGGTGATTAGCTTCAACAAAGGTGTTTTGGAGCTTTCACATGGTGATTCAAGAGCTCGCGCGTCAAGACCGCATTAGCACTCGTTTGGAGTCAAGCTCGTTGGATCGAGTCGACTTGGAGACGGAGTTCTACAAGAAGACATCGGTTTGTTTAGTTTAAAATTTTGTTTAGATCTTGTGTAAAGATTAGATAGTGTTGATATGCTCAAATTCACAATTCACACACAAGTTTCATGTTTTGGTTTTCAGTTTAACCGATCTTGGTTTTCATGTCAAAAACTTAGATATAATTCTTTACATGTATATTGGATTCTATCCATATACAACATGCTTAAAAGTTGTTTCAATATCATGTTTTTATATTTACATGAGTTTTGGAGAAAACGATTTTCCATTTTAAAAATTCAAGTTTTGAAAAATACAGTTTTTAGATTAAGGCAAATTTTCTAGAACACAAAAATGGTTCAAATTATTTGAGATATGTGTTGAATTTTTGTCACACATATTTGTATTTTAAAGATCTAATAAGAACTAATTTTTGTGAAATTTATGTGATTTTATGGGATTTAATTGAAGATAAAAACCCGAGTTTTTAATCCCTATAAGTGTTGGACCTGGCTGTCTGCCGGTCACCGGACCGGTTGACCGTAGCAGAAGTCGATCGACCGGTCTGGTTAACCGACGTGCACAGGACGTGCACGCAGCCTGGGCTGGTGGACCGGTCGACCGGGCGGCCTACCGTCCAGAGAGCTCTGCTCTCTAAAAATGGCCCCGGTCGACCGGCAGAGAGCTGCTGCTCTCTGTATCCAGTCTCGGTCGACCGGGCGGTCGACCGGAGGCACAACGGTCATAAAAATGACCGTTGGGCCGGTCGACAGGGCGGTCGACCGAAGGGCAATTTGCCCTTTCCTGCTGCCAACGGGCAGAAATTTTATGGGGCTATATATACCCTATTTCTTGAGCTGTTTTAGACAAGTTTTTAAAGAGCAATTTTTTTCACTTTTACAAGTGTTTAACAGCAAGTTTTCAAAAGAGTTTTTGGGTTTAAAAGATCTATCTTCATTTGTTTTAAAGTGTTAGAAATTTCAAAGAAAAGAGAGTATTTGGGAATTGGTTTTTGATCTTTATTTCAACATCTATCTTGTGATTTTTCAAAGTGTTTTTATTTGTTGTTTTCATTTCCAAACACTTTTATTTCTCACACTTGAGCTATCTATCTATCCTATCTATAGGATCTTTGTTTTGTGAGAAAGATTTGGTTTGTGGTCTTTGAGATCACTAAGTTGTAAACCTTCCATTCTTTGTGATATCCCTCTAGTGAGAGGTGATTGTGTTGATATCCCTCTAGTGAGAGGTGATTGTGGAAGTGGTGATTGAGTATCCCTCTAATGAGAGGTTGATTGTAGTTTGACTTTGTGCCTATCCCTCAATTGTGAGATTGAGATGTTGTATTTGTTGAGAGAGAGTTGTGTTCTCCCAAATTGTATTTGCCCAAATCCTCAGTGGAGGTTCCCTGTGTGGGAAGTCCTGTGTGGACGCTATAGTGAAAATCCTTCTGTGTGAAGGCGGGGGCGTAGAGCTGGGTGCTCGAACCTCGAAACATATCTTTGTATTTGCGTTTGATCCACTATCTCTAACTCTCTCTCTCTCTTATATTGTGTCTTGCATCATTTCATATTGTTCATTCATATTTATATGCTTAGTATTGATTGTGTGTGTGCCTCACTTATGTTGAACCAAGAGAGTTTCATATAGCATCTCAACTCTTATTTAGAGGAGATAGTCCAAAGCCCTTCACCGGAAATTCGGCTACACTCTTTGGTTACACTAAGTGTGTTGCATTTAGTTTTTAATTCCGCATTATTTGTCATTAGATTAGCCTTACACCTATTCCCCCCCTCTAGGTGTACTTATAGGTATATTTGTGAGTATGTATTATGTGTGCATGGATGTGTGCATGTTTGTTGTATATGTTTATGTAAGAATGTGTATGTATGTATAAATATATGCATGATTATAAGTTTGTGAGTATTCTGTATGCTTGGGTGTATGCATGATTATGTGTATGTATATATATACTCCTATATATGTATGTATAGGGGTCTGTACATGTGCATTTATGTGTACGTGTGTTTATATGTGTTTGGTTGCATGTTGCAGCAATTCAGACCCGCTCGTGAGACCCGAACCCGGTAACAGGAGACCGGACCCGATCTGGATTCGTGCTCGTTGTGGACCCATATACTGGTGATTTGAAAACTGACCCATGAGATGATCAGGAGATTCGTACCAGTTCGTTCATCGAAGACCAGACTGAAATACACCTAGAGGCGGGTAAATAGGTGTACTAGCAAATAATAGGAAATGATGCGGAATTAAAAACTTAATTGCAACACACTATGTGTAATCAAAGAGTGTAACCGAATTCTCGGTGAAGGGCTCTGGACTATCTCCTCAAGATTCCTCTAAATTAAGAGTTGAGGTGTTATATGAAGCTCTCTTGGTTCAACACAAGTATGGGCACACACAAACTATATCTAGCAAATGAATATGTGCAATATGAAGCAATGCAAGATATAACAGAGAAAGAGTTTAGAGATAGTGGATCAAACGCAAACAACAAGATATGTTTTGAGGTTCGAGCCACTGCTCTACGTCCCCGCCTACACACAGAAGGATTTTCACTATATGTCCACACAGCACCTTCCACAAAGGGACCTCTACCGAGGAATTACAACTCTACACTTGGAGTACACAACTCCTCTCTCAAACACAATCACCTCTACGCAAGAGGGATAGGCATAAAATCAAAACACAATCACCTCTACACAAGAGGGATAAGGCACAAAGGGATAAGGCACAAAGCCAAAACTCAACCACAATCACCTCTACTCAAGAGGGATAGGCACAAAGCCAAAACTCAATCACAATCACCTTTACACAAGAGGAATATGCACAAAGCCAAAGCAAAGAAGAGATTACAAACTTGGTGATCACAATAGATCACAAACAACACTCGGTGATCACAATAGACCACAAATAATTTTTCTCACAAAAACAAGATCCTATAGATAGGATTAGATATGATAGCTCAAGTGTGAGAAAACAAAGTATTTGGAAATGAAAATAACAAAGAAAACACTTGGGAGAAATACAAGATAGATATTGAAATAAAGATCAAAACCAATTTCTCAAAGACTCTCTTTTCTTTGATTTTTCCAACACTTTAAAACAAATAAAAATAAATCTTTTTGACTCAAAAACTCTTTTAAAACTTACTGTTAAACACTGAGAAAGATACAAAAATAGATCTCTAAATATCTTATTAAAAACAGCTTGAGAGAAGCCCTATTTATAGGCTCTCAAAATTCTAGCCGTTGGCAGCCAGAAAAGGTCATTTTTGACCTTCCGCTCGACCGGCCAGTCGACCAACCAACGGTCATATTTCTAACCATTGAGCCTCCGGTCGACCGCCCGGCCGACCGAGCCTAAAGGCTCGTAGTCTGTCGGTCGACCGCCCGGTTGAGCGGCACTATCCGAGAGTTGGGTAGTTACAGAAGGTCGACCGGCCTTATAGGCTGGCCTTGTGCACGTCCTTTGTGCATATCAGTCGACCGACCCAGTCGACCGAGCTCTGGTCTGGTCGACCGGTCGGTTGACCGCCAGCAGGCTCAGGCAGGGATTAAGGTTATGAAACTTGGTCTAATTAACTCCAATAAAATCCCATAAATTCTCATAAATTTCACAAAAATAAGTTCTTATAAATAATTGAAGAACAAATATGTGTGATAAAAAATCAACACATATTACAAGCTATTTGAACTATTTTTGTGATATAAAAATTAAGCTTTAATACAAAATCAGCATTTTTCAAATACCAAACTTTGAAATGGAAAACCGATTTCTCTCAAACTTGTATAAATACAAAAATATGATATTGAAACATATTTGAAGCATATTGTGTATGGATAGACTCCAATACACATGTAAATGCTATATCTATGTTTTTTACATGAAATCCAAAAATAAGTTTTGTTAATTACAAAACTCTAAAAACATGAAATAGAATTATCAAAATAAGTTTTTCTAAATATATGAAGCATAGATGTATATAGATGAAATCTAATATACATTAAACCATGTAAACTTGTTTTGATTCTATCTATTCATGAAAACATATATATATATATTATATATATATAATATATATATATGTACTTGAAATCCAAAACCGATTAAACCGAAAACAAACGTATTGAACTTATGCGTGTATGTGAACTCGAGCATATCAACACTAATCTATCTTTACACAAGATCTAAAATAAAAACACAAACTGAAGTCTTCTTGTAGAACTCCTTCTCCAAACTGACTCGATCCAAACACGATCCAAAGAGCTTGATTCCGTTCGAGTTCTAGATGCGACCTTGACACGCGAGCTCTTGAATCTACATGAGTTAGCTCCAAACTCTTTTATTAAAACTAAACACTTACTAATATCTTGATCAATAACTGAAACTATATAAACACATGATTATTAGTAAACTAACCTTCATAAGTTAGTCATCATCAAAACTAAGATGAAAGGCCTCTAGGCTAACAATCTCCCGCTTTTTGATGATGACAAAACTTATGAGGTTATATATATGCATCTATTAAGGATAGGCTTCATAGAAGTTCCCTCTTAACATATGCATAATCAATAAACATATAAAGATATGCAATGAAGCTCAAGACACCAATAAAACAAGATATATGTATAAACACATAGTAAAACATGCATATATAAACCTGAATTCTTCTCCCTTTTTTGTCAGTCATCAACAAAGGGGTGAGGACAAACAAACCAATAAACATATTGTAAACCAAAATTTGATACCAATTAACACAATCAATTGAAAGAACCAATTGAAAAAAATAATCTTTTTTTTATGAATTGATACCAATAAACAATATGATATTAATTAAAAGTAAACACCAAAATTTTAGGTAAACACTATATTCATTTTGCAATAAGGATACCAATTTGAAAATAATACCAATTTAAAATTATTGATACCAATATTAAAAATAGTAGCATATACCAAAACAAAATATTTTTCATCATAAAGAGTGGGAGTAAGATACCAATTAAAAAGTAAAACCAATTGAACGATAAAATAATAATTTTTCTCCACCTTTATGAAATACCAATAAAAATAATGCATAAGCTTGTACATGATACCAATTGAAAAATAATTGACATTAAGAACTAAATCAATCTTAGCATTTAATAATTTGTGCTAAAAATATATTGCATATATGTTTAAAGCATAAGAAAACATCTATATGTATGTATCAAAGAAATATAATGTTACTTTAGATATGATTCATATATATATAGAAAATATGAGTATACAGAATGAATTTTGATACCAATTGAAATCAAATTTTAGTTGACAAAACAAATGTTGGTACCACTTGTAAAAATTTTAAGATACCAATATTAGATTTTGATATCAATTGAATGTGAAATTGATACTAATTGTAAGTATCAATTGAAATGAAGCATGAAATACATTTTCATATCAAAAAAATATAAATACCAATTATAAATTAATGCAAAAGCTTGTAAAGATACCAATTAATATTTAGAAATAAGTCAAGCTTAGCATAAACAATTTTGTATTTTTAAAAAATCATGTGTAAAGACATTGTAAAACAAGAAAAATCAAATCATATATGTATGTATGTATGAAAATGAGAATACCAATTAAAATTTGAAACATACATATATAGAAAATAAATATGAGTATACAAACATATGAAATATCATGAAGATCATGTGTATAACTCATACCTACCACCCTATTCATGCACATGTTTAAAAGATATTCAATAAAGGTATACAAGGCATGGTCGCCTATCCAATCGCCCTTTGAAGGTAGGAGTTTTTAAAAATATAATTTGAAAATAGTTTAACATATTTGAAAATCATAACCAATTAAAGAATAAAGACTAGTTTAAAGATAATTTTGAAAACTAGTATTAAATCCTTCAAGTAAGAAATAAAATATGAATATATCCATGAAAACATGAAAATCACATGATCATCGACACTCAAATAGGAATAAAGTACATATAGGCTCAAAAATCATGTGTAAATACCAAACATAGAGTGTAAGAATCATGTAATCAACAAAATCATGGAAATAAGACATTGAAGCTCATATGATTTTTCTTTTATCAAAAGCAAGAAATCATCAAAACTAAATACGCTTTAAGGCATATGTATGTTTTGTCTAAACTAGAGTATACATATCCCAAATATAAATGAGTCCATAATAGAATATTGTATGAAAAATAAGTAACTCTAGGATAGACATGTATATCTAAAGTTTTGGACAAAATTGACATATACATGAAGCTAAACACATTTTTATGAAAACATGAAAAAATAGGGAATACATGTTAAGATGCAACATCAAAACAAGATTATACAAGTACATCTAATAGGTACAATTGAGCAATAAAGCACAAACACATAATAATCAAATGTGGCTCACCAGTTGTACAAGTATAAGCACAAGTTTTAACAAAAACTACATTTAAATAGTAATTAAAATATGAAGTGCAAAATCATAATAAACATGATCATTAGGGTAAATGCACGTGCTTTAAAGTTAGGATTTACACAATAGCTAAACTATAGTGAGAACACAAAAATATAAATCCATATAAACATGGGTGTATTTCAAATACTACATATGTATATCACATGTCTAATAAACATTGCATTTAAACATAATGAACATAAAAAATCAAGACATGCTAAAAATCATATATGAGAAAGCATGTAAACATAAATAAGGAGTTAGAGATAGTTACTAAACCAATAGGCTCATCTCTAGATCTCCAAATCATGGTGGTCCTCCCACCAAACATCCTTGAAGATGATTCATCCAATATAGTATCCATCAAGCTCAAACACATTCACCATCAAGACACTAATACCCTCACGTCAAGTGAGAGCCCACACCTACATCAAATATAATAGGGGTGACTTTTGGTACCCATATCTTTTTGGGTCCATTGGGGTTAGCACCTTTCCTAACCCAAACAAATTTATTTACAAAATTTGAATTATGTATTCTATCATAACAAAACTTTGCAAGGTGGCCCTTACGTTCATAATGTGTACAGGTGTACACACTAGCATACAAGATGTCATGTGTGTGAACGTGAGAAGCATGTGTATGCCGTGATTGGTGTGTATGAATATGTGAAACTTATTTCTATCAAAACATGAATTTCAATTTCTTGTGATCCATAGCACATTGGCTCAAAGTGGAGCCCAAATAATCTACATTATTCTTCAATATGCAAATATCATTTTCAATTGTTGAAGAAGAAGTGGAGCATGCATTCTTATCAATAGATGGTTTAATAATGGAATCGTGACAAGAATGAGAAGCCAAATCATTTCTCAAATAAATATTTTCTTTTGAAAAAAATTCTAATTCTTTTGAAATAAAAGCAATTTTATTTTTCAAAGAATTGTTCTCTTTTAAAACAAAATCGAGTTTTGAAGACAAAACCTTATTATTCTTTAAAACATCATCACAATCATTTTTATTCTTTAAAATTTTGTTTTCTTTTAAAGCAAGATCAAGTTGAGTTTTCAATGAGTCCCTTTCATTTGAAATATCAACCCTCTCTCATAAAATCATGTTAGCTTTGAAAACAAATTTTCATTTTTTCTTTTAATTTAAAACTCTTGATTTTCAAAGCTTTGTACTTTGAAAGTAAGTTTTCACAAAACATAGATAGTTCTTATTTAATGATGTGCATCCATGCTATCATCACAAGAAGAACTAACACCATCATCTAGTTGAGTGTCTGAAATTACCTCAAGGAGTCATTCCCTTAGACCATGTAGTAAGTTTCGTCAGACTCGTCCACCAAGGGTTCCTTATCCACATAGTTTGTGTGACGCTCCGATCCGGCGGGTACGGAAGCATCACTGCGACGTTTATACGCAGGGCAGAGATACCCTAATGTATATACGCTAAGCATCAGTACAGGCAAGAATCAGAGTGCGGAAGCACAGTTGTAATATATATTCCAACAGAAATAACACAAGTATATGCTTATCACAGAGAGTGATACAATGTTACAGGAATATTACATCACCCGAAATACAAAAGTACATCATATGAAGAGATATACAAAAGCTGAGAGGTGCTCATGAGCAGTAAGAGGGGTCTCGGAACCAAACAGGAGAGGAATGGGAGGTAGAGCTGTGGAGATGATCCAAGCTTCTGCTGCACTCCGATCGTCAAAGAAGGATCCACTGCGTACTCTGATCAGTTACAGCAAGGCCGCCAAGGTCCGGTCTCTAGGATCTGGACATGAGAATCCAGGGTTGTCAGACGCAACCCTGCGAGTACATATAATAAAGCCAAATGGCGTGCATAACGGGCACACGTGTACATGATCAAGTGATGTGGTCCAGGTATGCAGGTACAGAAAATGACAAGTAATATAAGGGAAATTAAAGGAACGACAGTAAATCATGTATATTGATGAATTTAAAACTGAAAACATGCATAGAAGGCAGTATGAAGAGCATAGATACATATAAACATGCATTAAATAAGTTAAACATGAGATAAATACAAGTATGGAGAAAACTATTTGTACAAGCTCAGATTATGGATTCACGGGACTGATACGTCAAGGGGATAATCTAAATAAGGAAACCCTCATCCATATATCACATATCTCATGTCGCCATCGTCTGAGTTTATACAACTTGACTTGCCCTAAGAGTAACAGAAGTATAGTTTGTCAGGAGTAATCATCATATGTCATAAAGCAAGGTATCAACTCAGGGCATAACACTATAACTGGAATATAAAGGTGTTGCATTTTAATTTATCCAATAATAATAATCAGTACCGTTTGATATTTCAATCGCCTCTCTACCAGCGTCTCACATCACCGATAGTCCATACTAGAGTTCGCACCCTGTAGAACTTACCCGGGTCTGAGTACTAGGACCCGAACAAAGGAGAGACCAAATATCACACGTTCCTAACATTATTACTGTTTGGTTATTTTATGTTATTCATCCAATCCATATGCTTTTGTATGTGCTATCGGTACACATACATCCACTTATGAATAAGACGAGTTATTATTTGGAAACTGATAAATCTGATGGCTCATATTTATAGTGGGTCCCGTCTCTGCCCGGGACTAGCTTAGGAGTATAGGCTACTGTTTCTGGGAACTTATCATTACGCGCCCCACACGACACTTCACATTCAGGCTACTACTTCCGGAGACTTATCATTACGCGCCCCACACGACACTTCAGAAATATCACCATGATAAATATGACATCATACTGATTTCCATCAGTTTCCCCCACCCCAGTGTAAGTTGAGTATTTTTATTATACATATATGAATTGCCCAAAGATAATATCCACAAGTGTATACAGTATAACCATGATTATCCAACTACAAGAATTAACATGAGTATAATATCAGGAGTATAATATCAGGAGTCACCCTTTTTCAGGGGTTCAGGAATACAGGAGTTCAGGAGTACCGGAGTTCAGGAGTACCAAATATCTGGTAATAGTATAATAATCATGCCAAGTCCCCGTAAAAGTAATAGTCATGAATATGCAATATAATACAGGTGCCACAATATCAGGTCAAGTGTCAAGTGTTATTATATCAGCTGTCAGATATCAGGCGATAAGTATAGCATGACAAGTACTGGTATCAGATATCAAGTAATAAGTATAGCATGGCAAGTACCGGTATCAGATATCAAATAATAAGTATAGCATGACAAGTATCAGTATCGATATCAAGTGATAAGCATGGCAAGTAATGTGGTCAGATATCAAGTGTTAAGCATGGCATGGCAAGTATCAGGTGTATACATGTTAGAGTCAGGTAACTAATATGTCGATGAGAGTCACAACAACAAATATCAGGAATCAACCGGTCACATAACAAGGTTCAGGAGAACGGTATAAACATTTCAAACTCTTTACAATCATTTTTCTAATAATAATAAATTTATCTTTTAATAGCTATGCGAAGCCGAGTAAAGCAGGAGCAGATTTAGACATACCTGGTATAATACCGGTTCGACAAAGTAGGAAGCTATTTATAAAACATGATAATCATTTATATAACATATACTAACTTGCATAAAGAGACATTATATATTAAAAGTAAGATAATAATTATTAAATATGAAACGATGGTAATAAAGTAAGAAATGTCAAAGAAATGTACTCGCCTAATACCGGGATGAAATACCGGGTTAAAATCCGAGAAGTTCGCGAACTTGTGCGAGCAAGCCACTAGCCCATATATATATTAAAATATATAGATATAAATATATATATATATATATAAAAATATTAGAGAGAGGAGAGAGAGGAGAGAGAGAGTTGTAGGAAGGGGAGAGAGAGAAAATAGGGTATTTTTAGAAAGGAATTAGGAATTAAAAGGGAGGGGTATGATTGTAATTATAGTGAAGTAATTTGGGGTTGGGGTGGAGGGTATTTTAGGGATGTGGAAATGTGGGTGTATTTTAGGAAAATAAAGAGAAAAGAAAAGAAGGAAAGAATTAAAGAAGGAAGAAGAAAGAAAGAAAGAAATGGAGGGGAGGGGAGATGGCCGGCGGCCTGGCAGCGACGGCGGCGCCACTGGGGGAGGGGGCTCGCGCGCCCGGCCTGGCCCGGGGTAGAAGGGTGGTGGAGTTGGGGTTTTGGTTGTTGTTTGGTGGTGGTTGTGGTGGTTGTTGTAGGTAGTGGGGAGTTAGACGAGGAGGAGGAGGTGATGATTGAGGGGTTGGAAGTGGAGGAAGAGGTGGTTTGGTGGAGAATTTTGGGAAAGAAGATGAAGTGGTGGTGGTGGGTTTGAATGAAATTAAGGAGGAGGATGGTGTTTTGGGTTGTTGAAAGTGGAGAAGGAAGTGAGAGTGTGGGGGGGTAGCGCGGCGCCGACCTAGGGTGGCGGTGGTGGCGGCCCAGGTTGTGGAGGTGGCGGTGATGAGTGGGTGAGAGAGATGAAGAAGGAGATGGAGTTTTGAAATGAAATTGGAAATGAAAAAGAGAAGGAAGGAGGAGGATTTTTATAGAAAAGAGAAGAAAAGGGGTGATGATGGAATGGAGGAGAGAAGGGCTGCAGCAGCAGCCCATCAGGCCTTGGCAGCTGCTGCAGGCGGCGGGCGGCTTGGCAGGGAAGCAGAGCATGGGGAAGTCAAAGGGGAAGAAAAGAAAAGAAAGAAAAAGAAAGAAAATAAAGGAAAAGGGAAAAATAATGAAAAAGAAAAGAAAATAGTAAAAAAATTTATTATTAAATAATTAATTTATTAAAATATCTGGGAGTATAGAGTAGGGGAGTAGAGAAAGAAAAAGCAAGAAAAGAAAATATCGGTAGATAATATTATTATTGTAATAGGGCAAAAATTTAACTGTTTCAGAAACGTTCCGAAAAATTCTCAAAAATAGTAAATATTATTTTAAGACGCTCAGTGAAATCGGATTCGAGAAATTCAATTTAGTTTTCAAATTAAAAATCTTAAAATATTTTGGCGGTACCGGCCGACATCAGAATCAGTGAAATTTTGATAAATTTAGAAAATTCTCAAAAAATGTATTTAGATAGAATATGAAATTCTAAGAAGTAATGTGAAATCCGTTCTTGAAAATTCAATCCTTGGAGATTTTGCAGAAAATTTTTGAAAAATTCTAAAAAATCATGAAAAATCTAAAATATTAGAAACAGTGTTTAAAACTGAAATCGGTGAAATCAGACTATTGGAAAGGTCAAATCGGGCGGTATACCAGTATCGGGTTTTCGGTCCAGGTCAGCGCTGACTCTAGGTCTGAGAATCTAGATTCGATACCAAATAATATAAGTAACCACAACTCAAAAACAAATACTGGAAGAAAATTGAAATAATACGGTCAAAAAAGTCAGGACACGTAACTGGGTACGTATCCCGGGAACGGGGTGCTACAGTTTGTCGTTTGTAGCTCGAGTGAGGTCAGTGTGTTCCATACTGTAAAAGCAGAATCACAATGAGAAACAATAGAAGATAATTTTTGCTAAGTGTGTGCCTAAATGCCTCTAAGGCTTGTGCATTGGCCTCTATATGATTGTCATTACCAAGATAAGATTTCTTGGTGGTGACAAGATAGACATGCAAACCTAGGGTTTTTAAAATAAGCACTCATCCTAAACTTTCAAATATCGACGTTAGAAACATCATACATGGGAGGGGTAAGGAAATCCATGAGTAAACAACAAATGAAAATCTAGATTAGCAATCCAAGATCTCACTCCTAGGTGGTTAAACCGAATATCAGGAGCGTAGGCTCTGATACCAATTGCAATACACGTAGAGGGGGGGTGAATAGGTATACTAGCTAATCTAATGGGAAATGATGCGGAATTAAAAACTCAATTGCAACACACTATGTGTAACTAAAGAGTATAGGTGAATTCCCGTGAAGAGCTCTGGACTATCTCCTCGAGATTCCTCTAAATTAAGAGTTGAGGTACTATATGAAGCTCTCTTAGTTCAACACAAGTATGGGCACACACAAACTATATCTAGCAAATAAATATGTGTAATATGAAGCAATACAAGATATATGAGAGAAAGAGTTTAGAGATAGTGGATCAAACGCAAATAATAAGATATGTTTCGAGGTTCGAACCACTGCTCTACGTCCCCGCCTTCACACAGAAAGATTTCCATTATATGTCCATACAGGACCTTCCACAAAGGGACCTCCACCGAGGAATTACAACTCTACACTTGGAGTACACAACTCCTCTCTCAAACACAATCACCTCTACATAAGAGGGATAGGCACAAAGCCAAAACACAATCACCTCTACACAAGAGGGATAAGGCACAAAGCCAAAACTCAACCACAATCACCTCTATTCAAGAGGGATAGACACAAAGCCAAAACTCAACCACAATCACCTCTACACAAGAGGGATAGGCACAAACCAAAGCAAAGAAGAGATTACAAACTTGGTGATCACAATAGACCACAAACAACACTTGGTGATCACAATAGACCACAAACAATTTTCTCACAAATAAGATCCTATAGATATGATTAGATATGATAACTCAAGTGTGAGAAAATAAAGTATTTGGAAATGAAAATAACAAAGAAAAAACTTGGGAGAAATGCAAGATAGATATTGAAATAAAGATCAAAACCAATTTCCCAAAGACTCTCTTTTCTTTGATTTTTCCAACACTTTAAAACAAATAAAAAATAAATCTTTTTGGCTCAAAAACTCTTTTAAAACTTGCTGCTGAACACTGAGAAAGATAGAAAAATAGCTCTCTAAAAATCTTATTAAAAACAGCTTGAGAGAAGCCCTATTTATAGGCTCTCAAAATTCTGGCTGTTGGCGGCCAGAAAAGGTCATTATTGACCTTCCGGTCGACCGGCCGTTGACCGGCCAATGATCATATTTCTGACCATTGAGCCTCCGGTCGACCGCCCGATCGACCGAGCCTAAAGGCTCATAGTCTGTCGGTTGACCGCCCGATCGTCCGGCACTACCCGAGAGTTGGGTAGTTACTGCCGGTCGACCGCCCGGTCGACCGGCCTTATAGGCTGGCATTGTGCACGTCCTTTGTGCACATCGGTCGACCGAGCTCTGGTCCGGTCGACCGGTCGGTCCACCGCCAGTAGGATAAGGCAGGGATTAAGGTTATGAAACTTGGTCGAATTAACTCCAATAAAATCCCATAAATTCTCATAAATTCCACAAAAAATAAGTTCTTATAAATAATTGAAGAACAAATATGTGTGACAAAAAATCAACACATATTATAAGCTATTTGAACTATTTTTGTGATATAAAAATTAAGCTTTAACACAAAATCGGTATTTTCCAAAAACCAAACTTTGAAATGAAAAACCGATTTCTCTCAAACTTGTATAAATACAAAAACATGATATTGAAACATATTTGAAGCATATTGTGTATGGATAGACTCCAATACACATGTGAATGCTATATCTATGTTTTTGATATGAAATCCAAAAATAAGTTTTGTTAATTAAAAACTTTAAACACATGAAATAGAATCATCAAAATAAGTTTTTCTAAATATATGAAGTATAGATGTATATAGATGAAATCCAATATACATTAAACCATGTAAACTTTGTTTTGATTTTATTTATTCATGAAAATCATATATATATACACTTGAAATCCAAAACCGGTTAAACCGAAAACAAAACGTATTGAACTTGTGTGTGTATGTGAACTTGAGCATATCAACACTAGTCTATCTTTACACAAGATCTAGAACAAAAACACACCGAAGCCTTCTTGTAGAACTCCTTCTCCAAGCCGACTTAATCCAAACACGATCCAAGGAGCTTGACTCCATCCGAGTTCTAGATGCGACCTTGATGCGCAGGCTCTTGAATCTACATGAGTTAACTCCAAAACTCCTTTGTTGAAGCTAAACACCTACTAATATCTTAATCAATAACTGAAACTATATAAACACAAGATCATTAGTAAACTAACCTTCAAAAGTTAATCATTATCAAAACTAAGATGAAAGGCCTCCGAGCTAACACAGACAACGATTCGGTTCCGTAACCGCATCATTTCATGTGAGTGTTTGTTCTTGTATTAGTTCCTAATTTACCGTTGTCAGTAGTATATATATGTTACTTGTTTTATTTCATGTGATTATCTGATGTATTTGACCAGTATGACTACCCGTACCATTTCATATGATGTCAGTGAGTGTATACTTTATTATATAGTTTATCTGAACGCTTATCCGTGTTATTTCATGTGATAGTTGGTCACCCCTATTGATTCAGGACTGGTTGTGGTATAAAGTAGACTATGACTTGTTTCGATATATGAATTGACTGGTTTAGTTCATACTTGAGGACGGATAGTATAACTACGTGCAGTATTATCAGACATTTATTTGGTGATTATCTAGACTGAATTTTATTTGAATATTGAGGAAGGATTAAACAGAATAAGATGACTGATCGTCTTGATACTTGGTCTTATATGGACTTGGTTAGAATTGAAGTTGACCTGAGATTTATATGAAAAACACCTAGAGGGGGGGTGAATAGGTGTGAATGCTAATCAAATGATCTTTTTAAACTTTAATTAAATGAGTGATGCAACGATCTCTCAAACACGACTAAGAGCCGAATACCCCTTGCGAGGTTCTGAACTCCTTCCTCCCAATTCCCCTTAAAATGGGTTAGAGGTGCGCAATGCAATGTGTTGTATTGAGGTGTGATCGATCAATGCCAAGTATGATGATGAGAAATGAGATGCACACAATGTAACACAACAAGTATAGCAAGTAAAGTAAACAAGACAAGATTGCACAAGTAGAGGGTTAGTTCTCAAGCAAATAATTCAAGACAATATAAAGCAAGAGAAATGTAAAGCAAGAATAACGCAAAGGCAATCGCAAACAAGATGATTTGTTTCGAGGTTCGAGCACACTTGCTCTAGTCCCCGCCTTCACCTCCGTGAAGGGTTTCCACTATCCACCGAGGATGCCTTTACAGTTGGTCTACCGAAGACCGAGCACCGAGCTCCACCGAATACAAAGGACCTCTACCGAAGAGGTTGCTCCACAAGAAGGAATTACAAGAACAAAGTGATCACAACTTGATCACTACACTTTTTCTCAATCTTTTACAAACACTCTCACTTCAATTTACAACTTCACTATAGAATGAGTATAGGATTTTTGGCTCTATGAAGTGTGGTGAGAAAACTTCAGTTGTAGAGTGATATAGAGAATCAAACACAACTGAAAAACAATCTTGAAAGAGTGGGAATTGAAAGCTTCAAACTATTTTTCTTTTCTCTTTTGAAAACAACTAAACTTGAGGAATTTTTCTTAGTGGTATGAAGGAGAGACTTCTCCTCTATTTATAGGGTTGAAAAATAAGTTAAAAACATTTTCTTTTCACCTAATTCAACCTGCAAAAGCACCCCACAACTCTCCAAAGTCTGTTAAAACAGAAAAAGAAAACAGATTTTCAGAAATCCCAAAGAGGAAAGAGCCGTTGCTATTTTGCAGGCTTGGCGGTCGACCGGTCCGGTCGACCGCCAGGCCAGCTGGAAGTAGCCGTTGGCTCCCGGTCGACCGGTCCGGTCGACCGACCCAAAAGGAGGAAACACAGTTTCCTTCTTCCGGTCGACCGGTCCGGTCGACCGAAAATTCCCGAGAGCAGAATGCTCTCTGTCGGTCGACTGGTCCGGTCGACCGACGGACATGCACAAACAGTGCATGTCCAGGCACAGCGCCGGTCGACCGGGCCGGTCGACCGATGTTGCCTGATACTGAAAAACAGGGCTGTTTTGAGTTAGAAAAATTTTTGATAAATATTTTAAAAATACATATAGCTAAGTATTATGCAGAAAATAGTTTATACACATGTTTTAAACAAGTTTTTCAGGATATAAAGCTTTGGTACATGTATATATAAACTAAGGCATAAAACTTAGAAATAACCATTTTCAAAAACTATTTTCAAAATATAGGAAATACATGAAACAAGTGTGTGTGCAAATCCTAGAGCCAAATTTCCTATATTCAAATTTTAACATTCTAAACTTACAAACTTCTAAAAGACTTCAAAGCTATTCTTCAAGGTGGGCTATCTTCACTTGATCTTCAATGTTGCAACTTGAGCCCAAATTGAATAGTCTTGAGTCCAAAAGCCTTGTATTTGAGTGAGAGTACTTCTAGTATGATAATAAACCTGAAACACACTTAAACAACAATTGTTATTAGTACAAATAACTAATATGTTTTGTAATCATCAAAATACACTAAACAAGGGTGATTGTAACCTTGGGCCAACAATCTCCCCCTTTTTGATGATGACAAAACATATAAGTTATTGAAACAAATAAAGGAGGAAAAGCTTGGAAAGCTCCCCCTCAAACAATGCTATGTATTTATCATGAATATGAAAAGCTATGTAAGCATACATAAAGAATTTAACAAACACAATAGTTTTTGTCCAAAAACTCAAATAAACACAAACTTAATTGAAACTCAAATAGTATCAAACTTTATCAAACTTAGAAAGTTTAAATTTAAACACTTATTTAACAACTTATTCTCCCCCTTTTTGTCATACATCAAAAAGGGTTAAAAACAAAATTTTAATTTTAAGAATCTATAATACAAACATTCAACTCACCACAAATAAATGAAAATCTAGCATAATCTAGAGGTTTAGTAAAAATATCAGCAAGTTGAAAATCGGTAGAAACATATTCAATAACAATATCACCTTTCTCATAATGATCTCTAAGAAAGTGATACCTAATGTCAATGTGTTTGGTTTTACTATGTTGATTTGCATTCTTTGTCATGTGAATAGTACTAGTATTATCACAAAATATTTTAACATGATCAAAGTGTAAATCATAGTCAAGGAGAGTATGTTTCATCCAAAGAACTTGTGCACAACAAGCTCCGGCCGCAACATACTCCGCCTCGGCGGTTGATAGGGCTACCGAATTTTGCTTTTTGGAAGACCAAGATACAAGACAATTACCTAAGAATTGACATGTTCCACTTGTGCTCTTCCTATCTACCCTACAACCCGCATAGTCGGCATCCGAAAAACTCTTCATTTCAAATAATCCGGTTTTAGGATACCATAAACCCATTTCAATAGTGCCCTTAAGGTATCTAATTATGCGTTTAAACCGCTATTATGTGAGATTCTTTAGGACAAGATTGAAAACGTGCACAAAGACAAACGGAAAACATAATATCCGGCCTACTAGCCGTCAAATAGAGCAAGCTACCAATCATGCTTCTATAAAGTTTAATGTCTACACTTTTACCTTGTTCATCCTTGTCAAGCTTTGTAGTTGTTGCCATGGGAGTTTTGCTTACTCTTGATCCTTCAAGCCCAAACCTTTTGATTAGTTCCTTTGTGTACTTGGCTTGATTGATGAAGATCCTATCCTTCCTTTGCTTGATTTGGAGTCCAAGGAAATAGTTGAGCTCCCCCATCATAGACATTTCAAATTCATCCTTCATGCATGACTCAAAAGCTTTGCAAAGAGATTCATTAGTAGAACCAAAAATAATATCATCTACATAAATTTGCACAATAAGAATGTCATTTTCTACATGTTTTGTAAACAAAGTTGTATCAATTTTACCTTTCTTAAAACCATTTGAAATCAAAAATGAAGAAAGTCTTTCATACCAAGCCCTAGGGGCTTGTTTTAAACCATAAAGAGCTTTATCTAATTTAAAAATAAAATCCGGATGTGTAGGATCAACAAACCCGGGGGGTTGTTCAACATACACCTCCTCTTCAATAAATCCATTTAGAAAAGCACTTTTAACATCCATTTGAAATAATTTGAAATCTTTATATGAGGCAAATGCTAATGTCATCCGTATGGCTTCAAGCCGTGCTACGGGTGCAAAGGTTTCTTCAAAATCGATCCCTTCGATTTGAGTGTAACCTTGGGCAACTAACCTAGCCTTGTTTCTAACTACATTACCCGATTCGTCCAACTTATTCTTAAAGATCCACTTAGTACCAATTGTTGGTCTATCGTGAGGCCTAGGAACAAGGTGCCAAACTTGGTTGCGCTCAAATTGATTGAGCTCCTCTTGCATGGCTAGCAACCAATATGAATCGGCCTCGGCTTCGAGCACATTTTTTGGTTCTATGTGTGAAATAAATGCAAAGTGGCCACAATAATCTTGAATTTTAGAGCGAGTAGTTACCCCTTTTGATACTTCACCTATGACGAGGTCCTTGGGATGATGTGGATTGTATCTCCAATCCTTTGGTAGTGGTTGAGTAGGCTCCACCTCATGTGTTTGATTTTCATTCTCTTGTGCCTCTTCCACTTTAGCATTGCTTCCTTCATCATCCTTTGGTTTGTCTCCCATAGTAGAAGCATCCTCCAAGGTCACTTTCTCCATGCCTTCATCCAATGCATTTATCTCTACAACATTCTTAACAAACTTGTTAGATTCCTCAAACTTAACATGAATAGACTCTTCAATAGTCAAAGATGATCTAATGAAAACTCTATAAGCTTTACTAGTGTTTGAGTAACCTACAAAAATAGCCTCATAAGATTTAGGATCAAATTTTCCCAAATTATCTTTTGTATTTAAAACAAAACATTTGCATCCAAAAACTTTAAAATAGGAAACATTAGGTTTTCTAGAAAAATACATTTCAAAAGAAGTTTTAGTAGTATTTTTACACAAGAAAACACGATTAGATATGTAGCATGATGTATTTACGGCCTCGGCCCACAAATAATGTGGTAGACCATATTCACTTAGCATTGTCCTAGCCATCTCTTGTAATGTTCTATTTTTCCGTTCAACTACTCCATTTTGTTGTGGAGTTCTAGGACAAGAAAGTTCATGCTTTATTCCATGTTCATCACAAAAAGTGGTAAAGGGTTGGTTAATGAATTCACCTCCTCTATCACTTCTTATTCTCAAAATCAAAGAATCCTTTTCTTTTTCAACTCTTTTCTTAAAAGTTTGGAAATACGAAAATGCTTGGTTTTTGTGTTCAAGAAAGAAAACCCATGTAAATCTTGAAAAATCATCAACCAAAACATAAGCAAATCTATTCCCACTTAGACTTTTGGTTTGTGTTGGGCCAAATAGATCCATATGGATTAATTCCAAAGGACGTGATGTCATGATATCCTTAATTGACTTGAAAGAAGACTTAGTTTGTTTCCCAAATTGACATGCGTCACAAACTCGGTCCTTTTCAAAATTCAAGCAAGGAATACCTTTCACCATTTCCTTTGAATTTAATCTAGAAATATGATCAAAAGAAATATGCCCTAATCTCCTATGCCACAACCAAGAGTCATCATCGAGGGCTTTCAAACAAGTAATATTACAAGACATGTTCAACATATCAATCATATAAACATTACTTTCACGAAAACCGGAAAATACACAAACATTAGAAATTCTATCAATAACTTTACAAGTAACATTATCAAAAACTACATCAAAACCTTTATCACAAAGTTGACTAACACTCAAGAGATTATGCTTGAGGCCATCAACTAAAACTACATTTTCAATTAAAGGAGAGGTGCCAAGTTTTACATTACCAATACCGATGATTTTACCCTTGGCGTCATCTCCGAAGGTGACGGTGCCACCTTCATGATATCTTGATAGGGTTGCAAAGTTGTTGATGTCCCAAGTCATGTGCCTTGAGCAACCGCTATCAAGATACCACAAACCTCTACGTCGTTGGGCTTTGGAAAGTACCTACATCATTTAAAACAATAGTTGACTTTGGTACCCAAACTTTCTTGGGTCCTTGAAAGTTAGTGTTACGAACCCAAACATTATGATGTGATGCACTTAGTCTATCATAACAAAAATTAGCTAAGTGTCCTTTCCGCCCACAATGTGAACATGAGTACACTTTTCTATACATGAAAGCATGATGTGTAGTGTGAGCATGTTTTGGGGTTTTGCCATGTTGTTTAGGTTGTGTGGCATGAACATGAACATAAGCATTTTTCTTTGGGGCTTGCTTCTTAGGAAACATAGCCTCAATTTTCTTCTTATTAAATTCACAATTTTTCAAAACAACACTTAATGAATCTAATCTTTCCTTAAGCATAGAAACTTCATTAGAAACAATTAGTGGGGCCTTACCTTTGCAAGAAATCTTATATTTTTCAAAATCATTTTTAGTAGTGGTCAAGTTGGAAACCAAATCATCCTTTTCTTTTGTAAGAGTAAAAACTTGATGACTTAAAGATTCATTTTCCTTTTTCATTTTTAAATACTTTTTCTTCAAGAAATCATAATTTTGTGATAACTCAACAAAAGCTTCTCCTAGTTCATCCATGGAGAGTTCATCATCAAAAGGGGTGGAGGGGTTACCTTGCTTGTGCTTTCATTTGCCATGAAGCACATGTTGGCGGTGTCAATCTCTTCTTCAGATTCGGTCTCCGAATCCCAAGTTGCCTTCATAGCCTTCTTCTTGTAAGGCTTCTTTGAAGTGGAAGGCTTTGCTTTTTCCGGACACTCCGCCACAATGTGTCCCGGTTTTTGGCAATTGAAGCATATGATCTTTCTTTCTTCTTTGCCTCCTTGCCATCTCCTTCTACCTTGGTACTTCGCCTTGTTGTACATCCTCCGGACATTCTTAACAAGGAGTGAGAGCTCCTCATCATCTTCTTCTTCATCATCTTCATCGGAGTGTGTAGCTTGACTCTTGAAGGCGATGGTCTTCTTCTTGGTAGGAGCCATGTCCTCCCTTGCTTTCCTTTCCATCTCATGGGTTTTGAGGTTCCCAATGAGACCTATGAGCTCCATCTCTTCATTGTCGTTGAGTTCCTTCAAGGTTGTAGCTTTAACTTCCCATGAAGGAGGAAGAGCCCGGATGATCTTCCTTACTCTTTGATCATTGTTGATATCTTCACCTAAGGAAGAGAGTCCATTAGTAATCTTGGTAAATCTTGTAACCATATCATCTATGGTTTCATTTTCTTGCATGCAAAATGTTTCATATTGAGACCAAAGAAGGTCAATCTTAGCCTTCTTTACTTGTGAGGTCCCCTCATGTGTGACTATCAAGTGTGACCAAATCTCATATGCGGATTTGCAATGTATAACCCTAGATATGTCATCATCATTAAGGGCTTGTAGAAGTGCATAGTGAGCTTTGGCATTGGCATCGAATTCCTTAGTCTCTATTTCGGACCAAGTAGATTCGTCACCGGGGGGTACACTAAAGGACTTAGTCACGGCCTTTGCAACTCGGCTACCTAGAGATTGCAAAAATACGGTCATCTTAACTTTCCATATGGGAAAGTTAAGTCCATCAAACTTAGGAGGGGTTTTAATTCCATCGGCCATTTTTACTATATGAGTATGAATGAAATGATTAGCAAATTAGGATCTTCTCTAAGGTGGTTAAACCAAATCCTAGAGTCCAAGCTCTGATACCAATTGAAAAACACCTAGAGGGGGGTGAATAGGTGTGAATGCTAATCAAATGATCTTTTTAAACTTTAATTAAATGAGTGATGCAACGATCTCTCAAAACACGACTAAGAGCCGAATACCCCTTGCGAGGTTCTGAACTCCTTCCTCCCAATTCTCCTTAAAATGGGTTAGAGGTGCGCAATGCAATCGTGTTGTATTGAGGTGTGATCGATCAATGCCAAGTATGATGATGAGAAATGAGATGCACACAATGTAACACAACAAGTATAGCAAGTAAAGTAAACAAGACAAGATTGCACAAGTAGAGGGTTAGTTCTCAAGCAAATAATTTAAGACAATATAAAGCAAGAGAAATGTAAAGCAAGAATAACGCAAAGGCAATCGCAAACAAGATGATTTGTTTCGAGGTTCGAGCACACTTGCTCTAGTCCCCGCCTTCACCTCCGTGAAGGGTTTCCACTATCCACCGAGAATGCCTTTACAATTGGTCTACCGAAGACCGAGCACCGAGCTCCACCGAATACAAAGGACCTCTACCGAAGAGGTTGCTCCACAAGAAGGAATTACAAGAACAAAGTGATCACAACTTGATCACTACACTTTTTCTCAATCTTTTACAAACACTCTCACTTCAATTTACAACTTCACTATAGAATGAGTATAGGATTTTTGGCTCTATGAAGTGTGGTGAGAAAACTTCAGTTGTAGAGTGATATAGAGAATCAAACACAACTGAAAAACAATCTTGAAAGAGTGGGAATTGAAAGCTTCAAACTATTTTTCTTTTCTCTTTTGAAAACAACTAAACTTGAGGAATTTTTCTTAGTGGTATGAAGGAGAGACTTCTCCTCTATTTATAGGGTTGAAAAATAAGTTAAAAACATTTTCTTTTCACCTAATTCAACCTGCAAAAGCACCCCAACAACTCTCCAAAAGTCTGTTAAAACAGAAAAAGAAAACAGATTTTCAGAAAATCCCAAGAGGAAAGAGCCGTTGCTATTTTGCAGGCTTGGCGGTCGACCGGTCCGGTCGACCGCCAGGCCAGCTGGAAGTAGCCGTTGGCTCCCGGTCGACCGGTCCGGTCGACCGACCCAAAAGGAGGAAACACAGTTTCCTTCTTCCGGTCGACCGGTCCGGTCGACCGAAAATTCCCGAGAGCAGAATGCTCTCTGTCGGTCGACTGGTCCGGTCGACCGACGGACATGCACAAACAGTGCATGTCCAGGCACAGCGCCGGTCGACCGGGCCGTCGACCGATGTTGCCTGATACTGAAAAACAGGGCTGTTTTGAGTTAGAAAAATTTTTGATAAATATTTTAAAAATACATATAGCTAAGTATTATGCAGAAAATAGTTTATACACATGTTTTAAACAAGTTTTTCAGGATATAAAGCTTTGGTACATGTATATATAAACTAAGGCATAAAACTTAGAAATAACCATTTTCAAAACTATTTTCAAAACATAGGAAATACATGAAACAAGTGTGTGTGCAAATCCTAGAGCCAAATTTCCTATATTCAAACTTTAACATTCTAAACTTACAAACTTCTAAAAGACTTCAAAGCTATTCTTCAAGGTGGGCTATCTTCACTTGATCTTCAATGTTGCAACTTGAGCCCAAATTGAATAGTCTTGAGTCCAAAAGCCTTGTATTTGAGTGAGAGTACTTCTAGTATGATAATAAACCTGAAACATACTTAAACAACAATTGTTATTAGTACAAATAACTAATATGTTTTGTAATCATCAAAATACACTAAACAAGGGTGATTGTAACCTTGGGCCAACATTATATTCATTATATTATCAGTGGATTTGATTATGGTGGACTTGATCTTGGTTGAGGAGTAGGTGTAAATTGGGTTGACCTGACCTGGTACTTGTATATACATAATTGATTAATTACTTAGATTTTTGAATATTGTGATTGAGCTTAATGGAAGTGGGAATATATGATGATCTTAATCAGATTGGATAATAGTGATTGGTTAGATATAGATGATTATGTATTTTATATATTGGGACTTTGATATATCGGTGATTAGAGGATGGATATATTGATAATACAGAGAAGGGATATACTGCTGGGTTGATTAACATGAGGTTTATGTTCGTTTCAGAGAATTATGATTAGTGTTCTGATGAGATTGATGAAGTTGAATTGATATTTGTGAGTATCTCCAATTTTACCCCTGGTTTACCATTGAGTATTGATGATTTATTGATGTGAGTATCAGATGTAGACATTTTTAAATTTCATGTAATTTGAGGATGTTTCACTCTTTTTTTGTGATTTCGATATTCATTGCTTTTATTGATCTCGAGGATATATTCAGTGTTTATGATGACTGGTTCTTGACTACTTCAAATATTCAGTTATAAAGATAAAGATATTACGAAAGTGATTTCATTGATATCGGTGACCATATTGTATATTCAGAGTTTGACAGCAATATCGTTTGATCTCAGTTATTGGGGATTTAGAGAATTAAAACATATTGGTAGCAATGAGAAAACTGATTATTGATTTATTGAACTTTTGGTTTACTGTACCAGATTTCCTTGACATAGATTGGTATTTGATGTTTACGATGACTGGATCGAGATTATGTGTTGATGGATTCATTACTGTTATATCTAATATCAGTGGATGGGATCTTGATCAGTTTTTATGAGATTGTACCTTGACTAGACTGTGCAGGATATGTTACTGTATTAATTTCATGTTACTGAAAGTTACTGGGAATGTTTGTTAGGCTGTAACACCATGTACAGTCTATTATTCATCGTATACACGGTTATCGTTACTGTTCACTGTTATTATTCACCATGTATACGATTACTGTTGACTGTTATACTGTACTGTTACTGTCCCTGTATCGTCCCAGTATTCTAGGTGATATGAATATTGATTGATTTAACTGAATTGAATAATAATATAAAATACAACTTACACTGGGATTGGAAATTGATGGAGGAGACAACGTCTGTATTTTAGGTGGACTTAGGATACAGGTTGCGCAGCCGACTGAGGGTTCCACTGCAGAATTTTCGGGGGATGACTGGCATCCCATTCGTACTGTTCTACTGTTCCACTGTTCATACAGTGATATTACTGTTATTATTACTAAGTACCTAGCGGTACAATCTGGTTCAGCGCCAGGAAACTGAGGCCATGGTTCCGGGTATGTACGGAACCCACCTAAAGTATGGCCAATGTCTCCAACCAATCAGTTTCAATAATTTAGAACTTCGATTGACACGTATGATAGGCATAGTATGAGATGCGTCTATTACAAATGACAATTGGTGTTCGCAGACATAATTAATAATGATAAAATGTTATTATGTACTGTAATTGACTGTATTCACCTGACTGTACTCATATAAGACTGCGATTAATACCTGACATGATTAGACATTTGGTTCTGTTACTGGTTACCTTTTTACTGTCTATTTATGTTATACTTGTTATTTCAGCCTTACTCCAGTGCATATTTTCATCATCTGCTCACACATTATGCACGAGCACTTCCCATTTTCTTACACGCTCATTAGGTCGGCTTTCTGACCACCCTGGATTTGCACGTCCAGATACTGGATGTTTCATGTTATTGATCAGGGTTCGAGGAGACTGGACATGTTGTGAGGAGCTAGAGTTTTCTCTCTACCTATTATGACATTCTTGTTTCCCTTTTATTCCTGTTGTTTCTGTAGTTTTCTTAATTCTCTATACATTTCTATCGGTCATTATTCTTTTTATGTATTCATGTGTAGACATTCACATGTAGTATTAAAGTGATATTAATTTAATGTAGTAGACTTTTATAACTTGGTCAGGTTACTTTAGGTTTAGCATATATACGTAGGGTATTTTCTTCGCGTGTACGTCATCGAGTCTCGTCGCTACTCCGGTTTCACGTATTTTGGGAAGCGGGACGTGACAAAGAGATTGCTTGATTGCGCACATCGGTGATTAGGAATATCTTGATTGACATCCAATTTGACAAGTATGGCATATAATCTTTTAGTAGAAGTTGGAGTTATCATATAACCAAGCATAGTTTAACTTTAGAGCATAAATAAATATTCAAAATATACCAAAATACTTTATTTAATGTCTTCAAGTGTTTATTTGCACTTATTGACAGTGACAGAGCTAGTAGGGAGCAAGTACCTCCTGTCTTGTCTGAAAAATATTTTCAACTCTTGATTTGTGTCCCGATCTCGTCTGAAAAATGCTTTGATCTCTTTAAGAGATGCCGAAAATTAACGACACATTTGATCCGTTATTTTGTGTGCTCGTCTTTGAAATCCTAACTTCGTTATTGATGTTGATGGATAAACAAAGAATAAAAATATTGTGGTATTCTATTTATTAATATTCGCTCCACTTGTATTTTAATAGCTTTGGTGCATCGCGTTCTTGATTCTAGAATCTTCGCCAGCGAACTAAATCTGATCGGAGTTAGTATTAAAATTAACGAATTTATTATAGAAATTTTTTGGTATTTTTTTAAAAAAAAGTTCTTTATTACAAGTGTTATGAAAAACGTGTGGCTGCCTACCTTTACTGTGCACCATTAATAAGTTTACTATGCGCTGATGTAAGCGATGACGCAAGCGACTGCATAGTGCCCCCAAGGTTTTCCTATAAATAGGACCTTCCTGATTCATTTCAATGTACACACAATTCAGAAATCAATAAGAATTCTACTTCTACTCTGCCTCTAGATTTCTCTGTCTTGGTGTTATATTCTCGGAGTTTTTACAACACGTTATCAGCACGATCACTCTAGTCTGTCCCCAGCCTCTACCTCCGTCAGCTCAGGGAAAAAGCCTACCACGTCAAGTCTCTGCCTCCATTAGCTTAAGGTAAAACTTGTCACGAGCCTCTGCTTCCATTACTCAAGGAAGAGTCCTATCACAAGTCCCAGCTTCTACCTCTACAATCTCAAGGTAAAATTGGCAAGTTACTATACTTATGATATTTGTATAACACACTACTATAATAAAAGGAGGCTCTGCCACCTATTTATAGAAATGTGATGTGATTACGAAAACTGAATTATTATACTAATTATATTCATATAACATCATTACTATAATGAAAGGAGGCTCTGCCACCTATTTATAGTAAAGTGATGTGATTATGCTATCTTTACTAACATCTAACTTGATGCTTGCGTGGATTAAACCCCAAGCTTCTAACATTATATATTTTATTATTCTACTATTATATCTGGACAAACACCCACTGAAAGGTTTACCGAGTAGCGTGGTGTGCCAATATTTATTTCAATAATTATTGCCTGCAAAACACCCACCAAGTAGAGTGGCGTGCATATATTATAGCTCATAAATATATATATAGTATAATGCTTTTATTTTACCATTTCGTTAATTACAATATTTAATTATATAAAATCTATATTGTTTTTCTCTCTCCCCCCCCCCCAAACGGCTATAAACCCAACGGCTATAAACCAACGGCTATATCCCCAAACGGCTAAAAACCCCCAACGGCTATAATCCCCCAACGGCCGTAAACGGCTATTTTTCATCCTATAAATTGGTGAATTCTAAACCACATAACTCACTCCTCAATCTCTCTTCATTCTCAAAATTTTCATCATCTCTAGAAGCTTTGCGTTCGAGTTTTTCGCAAGATGCTTAGTCCAGCTTTGATGTTTCTTATTGCCGTCATCATCATCAACACTTCTATCGTTTTTCTTGGAGACATGGATCCAAGTGAATTGTACCCGTATTTTTTTATTTTAATGTTCACTTTTCCTCTTCTACTTGTAGCTATTATGGTTGACATGCAAGTTTTCTTTGAGAAATAAAAATGTTGTGATTCTAATTATTTTTATATTTTGTTATAGTTATCACCATGTCAAACTTTACAAAGCTTGAGTTCATTCCACTTGATATCACGGGGAGAAATTATATGTCTTGGGTTATTGATATTGAGATACATCTTGAGTCAATGGGTCTCACTGAGACCATTAAAGAAATAAATTCTACGTCGTCACAAGATAAGACAAAGGCGACAATCTTTATCCGCAGACATCTTGATGAAAGTCTAAAGTGTGAATATCTCACTGTTAGAGACCCAAGTGCTTTATGGAAAAATCTCAAAGAAAGATTTGATCATCAAAAGGAAGTTGTACTCCCTGCCACTCGTGATGAATGGAATGCTTTGCGCTTCCAAGACTTTAAGAAAGTTTGCGACTACAACTCTGCAATGTTCAGAATAGTATCCCAGTTGAAATTCTGTGGGGTAGATATCACAGATGAAGAAATGTTGGAGAAGACTTACTCCACATTTCATGCATCTAATATAACACTGCAACAACAATATAGGTTGCGTGGTTTTAAGAAATATTCTGAACTAATTTCATCTCTTCTTGTGGCAGAGAAAAATAATGAACTTTTGATAAAAAATCATCAGTCCCGTCCTACTGGTTCAGCAGCATTTCCAGAAGCAAATGCTGCATTTTCTAAAAATTTTGGACGAGGATATAATTATGGCCGTGGCCGTGGACGTGGTCGTGGTCGTGGCCGTGGACGTGGCCGTGGACGCGGTCGAAGTGGTTTTTACAACCCTTCACAGAATAACGCGATCCACAAGAAGCATCATGTGAAAAGACATGAAAAAGGAAAAGATGTTCGTGAAAGTTCTCTTCGGAATCCTGAAGATTCCTGTTACAAATGTGGCTCCAAAGGACACTGGGCTAGAGTGTGCCGAACACCGGAGCACCTTTGCAAGCTCTACAAAACATCCTTGAAAGGAAAAGAGAAAGAAGTGAATTTCACTGAACATGATGATCCTATGGATGATTCAACTCATCTTGATGCTTCGGATTTTACTGATGATTTTGTTGATCTTCCAATCCATCGTGATATTGGTGATAATTAGATATATGATTGTATTATCATACTTTATTATTTGTAATTTTCAAATTTATCTTTGAATGAAATATTTCCCTTATAATAATATGTTTCAAATTTTATTCTTACCAAATTATTTATTTTTGCATGAAGCTTGATATGGATTATTCTAATGATGAAGTCAAGACCAAAACTGGAGAGATTTGCATACCGGATAGCGGTACAACACATACTATTCTCAAACATAAAAGGTACTTCTCTGAATTAAAACCAACAAAGGCAATCATCAATACAATATCAGGTCCTGTAGACTTGATTGAAGGGACTGGTGAAGCCAGCTTTATATTGCCAAATGGAACAAAGTTTTTCATAAAAGATGCTTTGTTTTCACCAAAATCTAAAAGAAATTTGTTGAGTTTTAATGATATATATCTTCATGGATATGATACTCAGTCTGCAACTGAAGAAAATATGAAGTATATGTATCTTACTACCTATATATCAGGTAAGAAGTACATATTAGAAAAACTACCAAAGCTTTCCTCAGGATTGCATTATACATATATAAATGTGATAGAATCACATATGGTAGTTAAAGAAGATACAGAGACAGTAACTCTGTGGCATGATCGTTTAGGTCATCCTGGTTCAATGATGATGCGAAGAATTATTGAAAATTCACATGGACATACATTAAAGGGCCAGAAGATCCTTCAAGTTAGTAAGATTCCATGTGAAGCTTGTTCTCTAGGAAAATTAATTATGAGACCGTCACCAGCTAAAATAAAAACAGAATCACCTACATTTCTTGAACGTATCCAAGGTGATATCTGTGGGCCTATACACCCATTGTGTGGACCATTTAGATATTTTATGGTATTGATAGATGCCTCTAGTAGATGGTCACACGTTTGTTTATTGTCAACTCGCAATGTGGCATTTGCGAGATTTCTTGCTCAGATAATTAGATTAAGGGCACAATTTCCTGATTATACAATCTGTTGGCCCAAAGGCCTATCACCCTAGTTTTGATGATGATCAACTCATGAAGTTATGATTACTAATGATCTTGTGTTTAATTAGTGACAGATTCCTTATCAAGATCTTAGTAGGTGTGGAGCTTCAACAAAGGTTTTAAAAACAAGTTGGAAGCTAGCACCGGTTGATTCACGAGCCTATGCATCAAGAACACATCTAGAGATGAGCTCGGTGGATTGCATTTGGACCAAGTCAAGAAGATGAGAAGCCTTCAAGGGAAGACTTCAAGAAGTTGAAGACTTGTGTCAGGTATAAGATTTTTATTTGTTTCAGATAAAAATGTAAAGGATAGATAGTTGGTGGATTGCTCAAGTCTATATCACACTCACACTCTTGATAGAACTCTTGATAGAATGATTTTCATAAAAGATTTTCCTAGTTAAGAAAAGATTTTTATTTGTGATAAAATACTATTTGGTTTTTGGTATTTCATAGTTTACATATCTTATATCCAAAACCATGCTTAGAGCCTATTGTCAAAAACTAGATATTTCATCTTGATTGTGTAGTGGATCATATCCATACACACTATGCTTTTAGAGTATATCTTGTTTTTGTATTTGATGAAAGTTTGGAAAAACATGTTGATATTTCAAAACCAAGTTTAGTGCTTTATGTCAAAAACTAGATATTTCATCTTGATTGTGTAGTGGATCATATCCATACACACTATGCTTTAAAGTATATCTTGTTTTTGTATTTGATGAAGTTATGGAAAACAAGTTTTAGAAAAACATGTTGTTTTAGAAAAACAGTTTTTATTATGAGCCAATATTTCCAAGTTACAAAAAATAGTCAAATCTTTAATAACATGCCTTGATTTTGTGCAAGCATGTTTCTATATCATAAAACTATTTTTTGTAGAATTTCTAAGTATTTATGGGATTTTTATTTAGCCAAAAAGACCAATCTTTAATCCCAATATTTTCAGGTTCTGGCAGTTCTGATTTTTCAGAACTGACAGAGGCCGGTCGACCGGGTCGGTCGACCGGACGTGCACAGCGTGCACGCCTGTGTGCACTGGAGGACGGTCGACCGGACCGGTCGACCGCTTAAGAGAGCTTTGCTCTCGGGAATTATCGGTCGACCGGGCCGGTCGACCGACAGAGAGTTAACTCTCTTCTCCAGTTGCGCGGTCGACCGAGCCGGTCGACCGGAGGCTGCAACGGTCGGATTTTTGACCGTTGCCGGTCGACCGAACCGGTCGACCGGTAGCTCTGACAAAGCCCAACGGTCAGATTTTTCTGGCCTCTATAAAAGGGGTTTTGTCATTGTTTTAAGCCAAGATTTTTGGAGACCTTAGAGCTAGTTTTTCCCAGTCTTTCTGAAAGGTTTTTTTCTCCACAAAATTAGAGTCAATACTTCCAATTAAAAGGAGAGTTTTATCAAAGAGTGTAAAAGAGATTTTCTTGAGTTTTTCACCAAAGATTCTTTCCTTGCTTTCTCACACAAACACTTGAGCATCCATTGAGCTATTCATCCTATAGGTGTTGTAGTGAGAGTTTTTTGTATGTGATCAAGTGTTTAGATCACCAAGATTTCATCTTGTTCTTTGAGAAGGCGGACGGTTGTGTTCGCGGTTTGATTGAGGGTCCTAGTGAGGACTTGGTGTTGTTGGGTCCTAGTGAGGACTTGTAGCTTGAGGTGCGGCCTCGACGAGCCGGTGGGCTTGTGGTGTGTAAGGGATTAGAGAGTCCGAGGGCTTGTAGGTGTTGCGGCACCGAGGAGAGATCCGGTGGGATCTTGCATAGTGGAAATCCTTCGTGTGTCGAAGGCGGGGATGTAGAGCAAGTGTGCTCGAACCTCGAAACAAACCCTTTGTGTTTGCGATTGCTCACTCTTGCTCTCTTTCTCTTTTTGTCTCTATTTTATATCTTGCATTCAATTTATTGTGTTCATCTTATATATGCATGATATATTCCCTTGTGCTCATAATTGATATACATACTTGCTTGGGATTGCTTGTTAACACTAGTATTCAACCAAGAGAGCCAACGCGGCACCTCAACCCATTCAAGGGGAATCTAGAGGAGCTTGTCCAGAGCCTCGCAAGGGGAATTCGGCAACACTCTTGTGTTATACATAAGTGTTTAATTAAAAAGAAGTTTAAGTTGGTCTACTTAGTTTTAATTCCGCATTATTTGTTCATAAGTGACCATTATATTAGCCATCACCTATTCACCCCCCCCTCTAGGTGATCTTACAATTGGTATCAGAGCTAGTGCTCTTGATATTGGGTCTAACAACCTAAGAGTTAAAGATCCTCTTTTAGGCTAATCACAAGATTTGTACACACACCATGGACTTCATGTCACCACCCATCTTTGACATCCTTAACATCCAAATTTGGAAGGTTAAGATGTCTTTGTTCCTCAAAGGACTTGGCCTTAGTGTATATCTTGCCACAACTAATAAAGAATATTGTATAGATGGTAAGAATATTGAGGCTAATGCTAAAGCCCTTCATGCTCTTAAATGTACCCTAAATAATGACTATTTATCTAGGGTTTCTAACATTGAATCGGCTTTTGTAGTATGGAACACCCTCATCTCCCTTGGCGAGAAAGATCTATACTATGCGGGGAGCGATTCGGACGTTGGAAGCGACATCTCCAACGTATGCTATATGGTCCAAGGGGATAACCCCCTTGAGGTAAACTCCGAATCCGATGATGAGGACATGTCATATGATGAGCTCACTTCATTTTGCCAAACAATTCTTGAGAAATATGACATGATTAAGAAAGAAAATAAAAATTTGAAAAAGAAAATTGATTGCATGCATATAGAACAAGATTCTTTTAAATCTAACATTGCATGCTTAGAAAAAGAGAATAATGATTTGAAAAAGAATTTTGATTGCATGCTAAGAGAGAATGATTCTTTTAAAACTAAAATAGCATGTATTGAAAAAGAAAACAATATTTTGAAAAATGAGAATGTTTCCCTTATGTCTAAATTAAATGATTTATGTGAAGGGAATATGTTTTTGAAAAATAAAATTGCTTTGGTGGAAACTCAAAAGGAAGTTGTTTTTCAAGAAAATATTACTTTGAAAAGAAAATTTGTTGAAAAAGAAAAAGAATTTGTTTCACAAAAGAAAAAGAAAAATGATCATATATCTCATCATGCTTTACATGCCACCACTAATGAGATAAAGATTTGAAAAATAAAATGAATAATTTGAGTTCAACCTTGAACTCTTGTGCATTCAATCATTCTAAATTGGAGTCCTTGTTTTCAAAGAAACAAACTCCTTCCTCTCATGCACATCATCATGCTCATGCTTATGTTGCACAACATGATCACACTCCTACACATAAGCATACTAAGGTGTACGTTTGTACACATTGTGGTCGCAAAGGCCATTTAGCAAAATATTGTTTTGATAAGAAGCATAACTTATATTTTGCTATGTCTAAAGGATTTTGGGTTCCTTATAATAAAGCTAACCCCAAAGGACCCAAGAAAATATGGGTACCAAAACCCCCACCTTTTGCTTGTGATGTAGGTGAGGGCTCTCTCAAAACGTGAGAGGGATGGTACCTTGGTAGTGGATGCACTTGGACATGATGGATATACTTTTGGGTTGCATCGCTATCAAGGAGCTTTGGTGGATCAACCACCATGCTAGGAGCTTTGGAGTTGGTAACAATTTCTAAACTCCTAATTTTATGTACATGTTTTTAATTTCATATGTCATATAGCATGTTCATGATTTTATTTGATTTGTGCTTCATGTGGCATTTACATGTTTAAATGTAGAATGTGTCAAAACTTGCATTTATACATATATGTATAGTGAACTATAATTGACTCATACATATTTGAACTTCATGCTCATTTGTATCCACTATATGCATGTGTATAGGCTAGTTTTGATGATTCGGTCACTTATACTTGTTATGCCTATCTTTGATTTTACTTCATGTATATGTGTGTTTAATTCAAATCCAATAAATATACATGTATACCCGTGAGTCTCTAGCTTTCATGCAAATATTTGATAGACTTTTTTTACAATTTTGGGATATGTATGTGTATTGTTAGATTTGTATAATTCATATATATACCATGAAGATTGTAGTTTTTAATAAAAATGATTTTGTGTTGATTTGATAACAATGATTTCTATGTGATTTGAGCTTCAATGACAACTTTCATGAAAATACTATTTACATAACCTTTGAACACTCATCTTTTATTCAAAAATATATTTATGAGCTTTATGGACTATGAGTGCTTGGATTTTTATGTACTTAGTCTCATTCATGAAAAACATATGATTTGACATATTTGAAGGATCTTTAACTAGTTTTCAAAAACAATTTATACTAGTTTATGTATTCTTCAAATAGTTTTTGAGATTGTCACATGATTCAATTTTTCTTAAAATTTAATGCTTCATGATTTGAATATTAGTTTATATGTTAGTTTTTGTCAACACTAGAATTTATACTTGAACATATCATGGGCCTCAAAAATCTATTAGTAAGTGTGCTTAAATGCTTATTTGAACCCTTGAAATGTACTTGTATTGCTTAGTTTTGATGATTCATACATATTTAAACTTATGTTCACCTTTTGGATTTGATTTATGATCATGTGCCTTTTATTTCATGTATATGTGTGTTTTGCCAAACCTTAAATATACATGTATAACTCTTGAGTCTTTTGCCTTCAATGCAAATCCATTCATATAGACTCACTTGAGTTTAAGAGATATGTATGTATATTTCATGTATTGTCAAAACATACATATATCTTGACATATAGATTTTGTTTTCAATGATTTAATAAAAAAATGTGAGATGATTTTGATGTTTATGATTTTCTAAGGAATATTGTACCTTATTGCCATTTTCATGATGCCATGTTTCACATAACATTAGTACACTCACTTCTTTTGAAACTATTTGGACTTTATAGATTAGAGTGTTTGAGTGTTTTGTGTTTCATTGCTATTTCATGAAAATCCTTAGATTTATTCCTTGATAGAAGGATTTCGTACTAGTTGTTAAACACTCTCATTTAACTAGTTCGAATTCTTCATGTGTTGTTAATGCTAAGCTTAATTCAAATCTTATTTTTCAAGCTTATGCATTAGATTTTAAAATGGTATCAATATTTTTTTATTTGATATCAAAGAGAAAATTCAAAATTTGTTTTGATAAAATAGAATTAATGATTTTGTTTTGATGAGAAAAATTCAAAATTTTTGATTTGTATTGCCCCTCCTTGACTTCTTTATTTTTGACATAAAGGGGGAGAAAATTTATTGGTTTGATTTTACTTTGAACCCTTTGTTGATGATTGACAAAAAGGGGGAGAAGTATTCGTGTTTTTGTTTTGATATATATGCATGATTTCCTTACTTAAGGGGGAGAAGTATTTGTCCTTCTTACTTAAGGGGAATGAAGATTTGTATTTATGCATATGTGTTTTGATTTATGCAAATAGGAGTAAAAAGATTTTGATTTATGCAAATAGGAGTAAAAAGATTTTGATTTATGCTTATTGCATCTCCATATTCGCATCCATATTCATGTGCTTCATGATCATATTTATTATTTATTTTGTATGCATGAGTTAAGGGGGAGCTTCTTTGAAGCTTTACTTTAATCCATGCATATATAACGTCATGAGTTTTGTCATCATCAAAAAGGGGGAGATTGTTGGCCCAAAGGCCTATCACCCTAGTTTTGATGATGATCAACTCATGAAGTTATGATTACTAATGATCTTGTGTTTAATTAGTGACAGATTCCTTATCAAGATCTTAGTAGATGTGGAGCTTCAACAAAGGTTTTAAAGACAAGTTGGAAGGTAGCACCGGTTGATTCACGAGCCTATGCATCAAGAACACATCTAGAGATGAGCTCGGTGGATTGCATTTGGACCAAGTCAAGAAGATGAGATACCTTCAAGGGAAGACTTCAAGAAGTTGAAGACTTGTGTCTAGGTATAAGATTTTTATTTGTTTTAGATAAAAATGTAAAGGATAGATAGTTGGTGGATTGCTCAAGTCTATATCACACTCACACTCTTGATAGAACTCTTGATAGAATGATTTTCATAAAAGATTTTCCTAGTTAAGAAAAGATTTTTATTTGTGATAAAATACTATTTGGTTTTTGGTATTTCATAGTTTACATATCTTATATCCAAAACCATGCTTAGAGCCTATTGTCAAAAACTAGATATTTCATCTTGATTGTGTAGTGGATCATATCCATACACACTATGCTTTTAGAGTATATCTTGTTTTTGTATTTGATGAAAGTTTGGAAAAACATGTTGATATTTCAAAACCAAGTTTAGTGCTTTATGTCAAAAACTAGATATTTCATCTTGATTGTGTAGTGGATCATATCCATACACACTATGCTTTAAAGTATATCTTGTTTTTGTATTTGATGAAGTTATGGAAAAACAAGTTTTAGAAAAACATGTTGTTTTAGAAAAACAGTTTTTATTATGAGCCAATATTTTCAAGTTACAAAAAATAGTCAAATCTTTAATAACATGCCTTGATTTTGTGCAAGCATGTTTCTATATCATAAAACTATTTTTTGTAGAATTTCTAAGTATTTATGGGATTTTTATTTAGCCAAAAAGACCAATCTTTAATCCCAATATTTTCAGGTTCTGGCAGTTCTGATTTTTCAGAACTGACAGAGGCCGGTCGACCGGGTCGGTCAACCGGACGTGCACAGCGTGCACGCCTGTGTGCACTGGAGGACGGTCGACCGGACCGGTCGACCGCTTAAGAGAGCTTTGCTCTCGGGAATTATCGGTCGACCGGGCCGGTCGACCGACAGAGAGTTAACTCTCTTCTCCAGTTGCGCGGTCGACCGAGCCGGTCGACCGGAGGCTGCAACGGTCGGATTTTTGACCGTTGCCGGTCGACCGGACCGGTCGACCGGTCGCTCTGACAGAGCCCAACGGTCAGATTTTTCTGGCCTCTATAAAAGGGGGTTTTGTCATTGTTTTAAGCCAAGATTTTTGGAGACCTTAGAGCTAGTTTTTCCCAGTCTTTCTGAAAGGTTTTTTTCTCCACAAAATTAGAGTCAATACTTCCAATTAAAAGGAGAGTTTTATCAAAGAGTGTAAAAGAGATTTTCTTGAGTTTTTCACCAAAGATTCTTTCCTTGCTTTCTCACACAAACACTTGAGCATCCATTGAGCTATTCATCCTATAGGTGTTGTAGTGAGAGTTTTTTGTATGTGATCAAGTGTTTAGATCACCAAGATTTCATCTTGTTCTTTGAGAAGGCGGACGGTTGTGTTCGCGGTTTGATTGAGGGTCCTAGTGAGGACTTGGTGTTGTTGGGTCCTAGTGAGGACTTGTAGCTTGAGGTGCGGCCTCGACGAGTCGGTGGGCTTGTGGTGTGTAAGGGACTAGAGAGTCCGAGGGCTTGTAGGTGTTGCGGCACCGAGGAGAGATCCGGTGGGATCTTGCATAGTGGAAATCCTTCGTGTGTCGAAGGCGGGGATGTAGAGCAAGTGTGCTCGAACCTCGAAACAAACCCTTTGTGTTTGCGATTGCTCACTTTTGCTCTCTTTCTCTTTTTGTCTCTATTTTATATCTTGCATTTAATTTATTGTGTTCATCTTATATATGCATGATATATTCCCTTGTGCTCATAATTGATATACATACTTGCTTGGGATTGCTTGTTAACACTAGTATTCAACCAAGAGAGCCAACGCGGCACCTCAACCCATTCAAGGGGAATCTAGAGGAGCTTGTCCAGAGCCTCGCAAGGGGAATTCGGCAACACTCTTGTGTTATACATAAGTGTTTAATTAAAAAGAAGTTTAATTTGGTCTACTTAGTTTTAATTCCGCATTATTTGTTCATAAGTGACCATTATATTAGCCATCACCTATTCACCCCCCCCTCTGGGTGATCTTACACAATCAAGAGAGTTAGACTTGACAATGCTGGTGAGTTTACGTCTCAGGCGTTTAATGATTATTGTATGTCTATTGGAATAGTTGTTGAACATCCTGTTGCCCATGTACATACACAAAATGGTTTGGCTGAGTCGCTGATTAAACGCCTCCAACTTATTGCTAGACCATTAATAATGAGAACAAAGCTTCCTATTTCTATATGGGGTCATGCAGTTTTACATGCTGCAGCATTACTTCGCATCAGACCAAGTGCATATCATGAGTACTCCCCTCTACAATTAGCATTTGGTCAAGAACCAAATATTTCCCATCTTAGAATTTTTGGTTGTGCGGTATATGTACCAATTTCTCCACCACAACGTACAAAGATGGGTCCTCAGAGAAGACTGGGAATATATGTCGGTTTTGAATCTCCTTCTATAATAAGATATCTTGAGCCTAAAACCGGCGATGTTTTTACGGCTCGATTTGCCGATTGCCACTTCAATGAGGCAATTTTCCCAGCATTAGGGGGAGAAAAGAAACAGCTGGAGAAGAGATTACATGGAGTGAACCATCCTTATTGCATCTTGATCCTCACACAAGACAATGTGAGACAGAAGTGCAAAAGATTATGCATTTACAAGAAATAGCAAATCAATTGCCAGATGCGTTCACTGATACAAAAAGAGTGACTAAATCATATATACCAGCTGTAAATGCTCCTGCTCGGATTGAAATCCCAAAAGGACAACCCGAGAATGAAGTCACTCATGAGTCTAAGACACGCCTGAAGCGTGGTAGACCAATCGGTTCCAAAGATAAAAATCCTCGAAAAGAAAAGGAGCAGATAAGCACGATGACCCCAATGTGCAAGAATGTGTTCCAGAAGAAACACAAAATAAACAAAAGAAGAAATACAAACAAGACAAATCAAGAGATGAAAAATCCTGAAGATATAGAAAATCATGAAATCTCTATTGATTATGTCAATACAGGAGGATTATGGAATCGAAATAAGATGGAAAATATAGATGAAATATTTTCCTATTCCGTAGCATGTGATATTGTTAACGGAAGTGAGGATCCTGAACCAAGATCCGTCACTGAATGCCAAAATAGACCTGATTGGACAAAGTGGAAAGACGCTATACAGGCTGAATTGAGTTCGCTTAATAAGCACAAAGTATTTGGGCCTATTATCCTCACGCCTGAAGCCGTGAGGCCAGTAGGATACAAATGGGTCTTTGTACGAAAACGCAACGAGAAAAACGAGATTGTGAGGTATAAAGCTCGACTTGTTGCTCAAGGTTTTTCGCAAAGACCTGGAATTGATTATGAAGAAACGTATTCTCCAGTAATGGATGCAATTACGTTTAGATATTTAATCAGCCTAGCAGTTTCTAAAAATTTAGAAATGCGTCTTATGGATGTTGTTACAGCTTATTTATATGGATCGCTTGATAGCGATATTTATATGAAAATCCCTGAAGGATTTAAAATGCCTGAAGCATTAAGTTCAAAACCCAGAGAATTATATTCGATCAAATTGCAAAGATCATTATATGGGTTAAAACAATCAGGGCGCATGTGGTATAATCGCTTAAGCGAGTATTTATTAAAAGAAGGATATGTAAATAATCCTATATGCCCATGTGTTTTTATAAAGAAAACAACATTCGGATTCATTATCATTGCTGTATATGTTGATGATTTAAATATTATTGGGACTCACAAAGAGATCCTAGAAGCAATAATATATTTAAAGAATGAATTTGAAATGAAAGACCTTGGAAAAACTAAATATTGTATTGGTTTACAGATTGAGCACTTTCAAAGTGGAATACTTTTGCATCAATCAAATTATACTGAAAAGGTCTTAAAACGCTTTAACATGGATAAAGCAAGCCCTTTGAGCACTCCAATGGTTGTTAGATCATTGAATGTGAAAAAAGATCCATTTCGCCCTCGCGAAGATAATGAAGAGGTTCTTGGTCCTGAAGTACCATACCTCAGTGCAATTGGAGCTCTTATGTATCTAGCAAATTGTACCCGACCAGATATAGCATTTGCTACTAATTTATTAGCAAGATTTAGCTCATCTCCTACAAGGAGACATTGGAATGGTATTAAACATATATTTCGTTATCTTCGAGGAACAACTAACTTTGGTTTGTTTTATTCCAGAGGATCAAAACAAGAAATAACTGGTTATGCAGATGCAGGTTATTTGTCAGATCCACATAAAGCCAAGTCTCAAACAGGATATGTATTCACATGTGGAGGTGCAGCGATCTCTTGGCGTTCACAAAAGCAGACACTTATTGCCACTTCTTCTAATCATGCTGAAGTCATAGCACTCCATGAAGCAAATCGAGAATGTGTATGGCTAAGGTCTGTAACTCAACACATCCAAGAAACTTGTGGATTACCAGTCAACAGAGATCCAACAGTACTGTTTGAAGACAATGCTGCATGCGTCGCTCAAATGAAGGAAGGATTCATCAAAAGCGACCGTACCAAGCATATACCCCCGAAGTTCTTCTCATTCAGCCAAGAGCTTGAAAAGGATAAGCAAATTACTATTCAGTATATCCGATCAAGTGATAATGTGGCAGATCTCTTTACAAAGGCACTTCTCCCTACAACTTTCAGAAAGCTTATTCATGATATTGGGATGCGTCATAAGCGAGATTTATGAAGAAGAACTACTCATGTCAACTTGAGGGGGAGCTTACGTGGCTGCACTCTTTTTCCCTTACTATGGTTTTGTCCCACAGGGTTTTCCTGGTAAGGTTTTTAACGAGGCAGCATAGAACACGTATACAGAGATGATGTACTCTTTTTCCCTTCGCTATGGTTTTGTCCCACTGGGTTTTCCTAGCAAGGTTTTTAATGAGACATCATGCAAGGTTGGCAGCCAAGGGGGAGTGTTATGAAAAACGTGTGGCTGCCTGCCTTTACTGTGCACCATTAATAAGTTTACTATGCGCTGATGTAAGCGATGACGCAAGCGACTGCATAGTGCCCCCAAGGTTTTCCTATAAATAGGACCTTCCTGATTCATTTCAATGTACACACAATTCAGAAATCAATAAGAATTCCTACTTCTACTCTGCCTCTAGATTTCTCTGTCTTGGTGTTATATTCTCGAAGTTTTTACAACAACAAGGACATTCTGACAGATTTAAATAGTAAGCTCTTCAATAACAATTGGGCCTTAAAATGTCATAGACTTGCTAATTATTGGGCCTAAGCCTTTGAGGCTTTGAGCGCTCTACTTCAGTCTTCCACCGACGCACACAGAACCGCACCACGCGCCCGTCCCATCTGCCCCGGCGTCGACCCTCCGTTTAAAAATCAAAACAGATCCTTCCATTATTCTTTCTTCCCCAAAATAATTCAGATCTCAGCGAGAGAGAGAGTTCTTGATTCTTGAATGAGAGCTCAATCTGCGTCACGATCGATCTGAAAGAGATCGAGATCTCGCGATGGACGTGGAGAGATCCTCTCTCTGCAACTGCGTCGTCAACTTCCTCCTCCAAGAGCGGTACCACCTCACCGCCTTCGAGCTCCTCCACGAGCTCCTCGAGGACGGCCGCCACGACCAGGCCATCCGCCTCCGCGAGTTCTTCTCCGACCCCAACCTCTTCCCCGCCGATCAGATCGCCAGATTCAATTCCCTTCGAGGTAGGTTCCATTCTTCTTCTATCCGCCCCCCTTCGCTTTCTCCTAGGTTTGCAATTAGATCCTAAATATCGGGCAGTTTGCCCTAAAATTTGATACTCTAACTTAAGATTAGTTATATACATGTGTGAAATCTGCGTGCTTTTATGAATTTGAAGGATCTATTTCAAATATAATTTATGATCTAAAATTCCTGTGTAATTGTGCTAAATGAGTCTTTTTTTTTTTGCATTAGTGTTTTTTTTTTTTTTATAGTATAAAGAGAAAACTTCCGTCAGATGCGGTAAAACAAAATTTACCCTAAAATTCAAAATTTAACTCAAAACTAGGTATATGCATGTGGAAAATGCGTGTACCTTTTGAATTGGAGGATTAGAGTTTTTGTCGTTCACTAACTGCAGTTTAGTTGGAATGAAACTAAATGTTTATTGATACACTAATTGACTATAATTACTTTCCCAATTGGATGGCTTATAGAAACTTTTGATCAGTTTTCACACAAATTTTATAATTTAAAATTCAGTAGAATCTATGTGAAGTGGCTTCTAAGCTTCTAATGAATCAATAAGAATTATTGAGGCCTCACAACTGGAACACTTACTGATAATTTGTGGATATGATGCACTCTAGTGCTCCTGAGATTTTGCTTCAGAGCATCAGGCAAATGCAGCATTTAGAGGATATATAACCTTTCAATAACCCAATTTTATATGCAGTGCAGTAATGCCACGTCGCTAAAAGTAATAAGGTATTTTAATTCAAAGGTTCATAGTTATGGTTTCAAATATTGGTCAATACTGAAATGTATTGGCAATATCGTATTAGATTTTGGGGCATCCGATATGATACTAACTCTATAATATTGGTTGATATTAGCTCATACTGCCTATATTGGCAGCTGATACGGAAAATATTGACACTACAAATCATTGGCCGATACCAGTATTTGAGGTTTTAAACCAACTTTTTTCGATTTAATCAGATCTCATGATCAACTACCTACGAGTTTTGCAATCATCATACACACTTTTCAAGTTTATAATTTAAAAAGTATTGTATAATTGGGTTTAAACCTGAATTTCCTCCTGCTGTAAACTTGTGGACCTGTTTCAGATTTAGTGGCTATTGACTGTGAGTTGGATGGAAATTGGTTATGTTCCCTAATTGACCTGATTCCTATGCAATACAACCTCTTGCTAAAAAGATTAGATACTTTTTACAACTTTTTGCCGGACAACACATGTATGATGTCTTCTAAATTTCACTGACACATATGGTATTTAGTTGCAGATCCACAAACTTTGGTTGAAGAGAAAGAAACAGTACAAGAAAAATTGGCAATCAGTGAGTATGAACTTCGTTTAGCCCAAGAAGATCTCTCAAGGCTGAAGAAAGAGTTACAAAAGCTAAAGGAATCCTATCCAGATGGAGTCAATGGTTTGTTCTTTATCTTTTAATATTATTATGATGTCGAATCTACATTGTATGTAAATGTCTACTTCTGTAAACATGTGAAACAAAGATTTTTTACAATTTGCTCTGTGAGACACATGCCTTACGTTGTAAGCATCATCATTATCATTCTTTGAGTAAAACGGCTAGACCTCCTCAAGATTCCATTATAACTGTCATTAAAAAAACAAACTCAAAGTACATGAGAGTAGAAACAATAAGGGGGTGATATCGTTTTGGGATTCTTGATCGGGATTTAGATAAATTGTCTTACTAAGACTTGGAATTTTTAATTGGATGGGACTATTATAACTTGGACTTGGACAATTTTGTAGGATTTTAATAGTATGGAATTATTCATTATTTAAATTTATTAAATGCTAACATAGCACTAATTGATTAATTTTTAATGAAGTAATATTAATACTATTTCATAGGGAACAATAAAATAATTATTAATAGCAATTATTAATTAGTTTGCTATTAATAATAATTAAATAATAACTAATTAGTTAATTATTATCTTTTATAATTAAACAATAATATATAAATGGGATATATCATATTATTTTCTTAGTTAAATAATATTATGTAACAAAATAAGAAACAATACAATAATTAATAATAGAACAAATATTCAATGCAACCAAAGTTTAATTACAAATAATGAATGTTAATTACTATTAAAGAAATGACATAATTTATTATTTTATCTTATTAATATGCTAAGTAGGTGAAAATGAGTTATTTTGCTAATGTTGTACTAATTAATTAGATTTATTACAAAATTTCTATTAACAATTCATAATGGACAATACAATAATTAGTTAGTGTTACTTAATTAACCATGATTATTAATAATTAATTATGTTTTAGTTAATTTTTATTTGTAATAACTATTAATTTAATAATTAAGAATATTATAATTATTATTGTTTACTAATTATTACTTAATTAATATTTAATTCTTTGTCATTAATAATAATTACTAATCACAAACTACTAGCGATTATTAATATATTATCAATTACTAATGATTAGTTGCTAATAAAATTGTTAATAATAAGTAATGCCTAAGTAATTATTAGTGCTAATAAACAAGTATTAATTATTCTAATAATTGGGGTAGGATTAATTGGAGAGGAGAGAGATAGAGAGAGTAAGTATGGAGAATCAAGTCCAAAGGAAAGTCCGCAAGTTTCAACTTGGACCATTTTTGGGGATGGATTTGATCAAGTATACATACTTGGATGAAAAGTAGGATTCAAGAAGTCTATCACTTATAACACTACATTTGAAAAATTCAAATCTCAACTCCTAACCAATAACACTAAACTTTGAAATCCAAACCCCAATTTCAAACAAGCAATATCAAACTTTGAACTCATAGAAATTGTTCGGATCCAATTCAAGAATCTCAAACCAATAACGAAGCACTAGGGTTAAGATACATAAAGAAGATATAAAGCCAACCTCAAAAGTCAAAAGTAATAAGTTGGTACAAAATTCTAATGGAATTCAAGAAAAATCAATCATTTAACATCAATATAAAGAAATATGAAAAATGCTAAATGGCACGTTCAATGCACATCTGATCCCATGTGATTTCCCGGCTTTGTCCAAGGATGCTTTGATACCTTGCCCCATGCTTTCCATGCGAGAAGATTACCCAGAAATCATTGTCAGAAAGTATCATGTGATGACAAATAAGGTTTATCCTCATTGTTGCCACATCAAATTTCAGAGGTATGAATTACTTCCTTTACAGCTTTTCTAGGAATTTTCTATTGTCGTAAGTTGTAACCACTTTTTATTTCTTAGTCATAATTTTGGTAATTGTTTTCCCATAAGGTTCTACAACTGCTAGTTTATTTCTGTTTGATTGATGGGCAACCCCTGTTGAATTTGCTAAACCATCTATGCTTAATGCCCCATGAGTTTTTATTTACGCCTTTCTATGTACATTCTAGGTATATTCTAGATTAAGGTTCTTTCTTATAGAAAGTATAAAGAAAAGGAAGGTTATTCAAGGCTTGGTGATGGCAGGATGGAGGTTTGCCAATAACTTTTTTCTTGCTCCCAAATAATCAAGCACATTGGTTTTTATACTATCATTTAGTATATTGATACATTTACTACTCTCTAAATATGAATTGTTTTGTAAGATAATATAATGATTCCCTTGCTTGAGGAGTCTGACTTTATCCCTATAGTTTGCATTTAGTGTGATTGTGTGAGAAGAGATTTTCTTTAAGAAGAGGGAGGAAGGAGCTCTCCAATAATGATGATCAACACTCTTTCAAGAATTAAGAGGAAAGTCATGAGGAAAAGGGTAAGGAATCATGCAAGAGAAGAACGTAACTGAAGCAAAACTATTAATTATTCCCAAAAAAATTATGATATGAACACAAATCCAGCTTATTGCCAACCTGGTAAGATCCAGAAACTAGAGTCTTCTATATCACTCATAACCTTGTATTCTACAAGCTATTCTCACATTGGCCTCATGCCCCCAACTAAATCATACAACTTAAGATAATCTTTGCTAGATTAAAAAAAATCATGTTTACGATTTGAAGACTTATTCTAAGTCTGCTAGATAGGGAAACTAGAGCTCTATTATGATTTAGAATCATTGTTTCTTCTAGACAATTAACTCATCAATTAAGCTAAAAAAAGCAGCCCTGAAACCACTTTGAGATTCTGAAGTCCCATTCACTGCTTGAAATTTTTTGTTTTAGGCTTCAAACTCTTGGAAAAAGCAAAACAACCAGTCCGAAAGATAATACTAGGTTTTGGTATGCAATGTTTTGGAGGTCCTTATCATGAAGCGAGTTGTTGTTGAATTTCTTCTTATGTTCTTTCTAAAGCACTTGTAATTTGTATTCCCCATTCGTTGAGATTCATTTAAATCAATATTGTTCTTGCAACAACCATTTTTAGTCTGATGCATATAGGAATAGTGGGCCCGTTTTACCTTTTTGAGCCAAGCTCCTGAAGAAGCTAAAACCACTATGAACATATGTAGATTACCAAGGCTAACATGTGAGGCTTAGGTTTCCCAATAGATAGGTGAATCGAATAGCGTTCCGTTTTCCTTAGTAGAAGCAAAGAGTTTTTACTATTTTCCATTTGCTAATGAATTCTTATTCTTGTTGCTATTTGATTTCTGTTTATAGCTTCTAAATTGGCAGTGTTTTTTTACACACATACACATTATCTATATGCGTATATATATAGATGGGTGAGGCTTTAATACTTCTAGAGCATAACTAATTTAGTTATGCCTACAAAATACATGTTGTGCAATGAAATTAGACAATCCACTATGTTTATCTTTATATATTTTGAAAGTTCTATACACAAAATATCATTTTCTTTGAAGGTCATTTACGCATGTTTTAAGTGGCGGTATAGTAAATGGTTTTCTTATAATAAGAAACAGTTCATTTTACAATCACTTGATGCATGAGCTATTGGTTGTCAAAGCATATGATTTTTTGTATATAAACCTTTTAGAACATGTAGATTAAGATAAATAAAGAAGTGGGTCGTCAAAATTCTCTGTATATTATACACTTTCATAGATGGGCATAACTTAGTATTAAACCTATCCATACATGGACACACGCATTAGGAAATGGGAAGTCAGTGGCCATGGAGGAAATTTTCTCATATGGCACATCTGAAACATCAATCAACACATTATTATTTCATTATCCGACCGTTCATAACCTTCGGCTTCCTACATACATATGTATGTGTATGTATATGTGTGTGTGTATATAGGGTGAGGGTTTTGATACTCCTAGGGCATAATTAATTTAGTTATGCTCACCTACAAGAATATTCACGTGCAATGGAATTATACTATAAATTCCGTTATCTTAATCTACATAATTTGAAAGTTTTACACACAAAAAATCATTTAGTTTGAAGGTTATTTTCCTATGTTCTAAGTGGGAAAAAAATAAACAAGTCTTTTGACAATTAGAAAGCATTTATTTTACAGTCACTTGATGTATGAGCAATTGGTGTTCAACACGTATGCTTTTTTGTTTATAAATCTTTTAGAACATGTAGGTCAAGATAAACGGATGGATCATTCAAATTGTTTGCATATTATGCACTTTCTATAGGTGAGCATAACTAATTTAGTTATGACTTAGGAGATTCTAGCCTCTCCCATATGTATATGTGTGTGTATATATATAGATAGATAGAGAAAACATGACAAAAGTTGGCATAGGAGGAAATTTCTTTCTATGTTGCACCAAAAACTCGACTTTCCCACAAAAATTTTATGATCTGACTGTACATTAGGATCTTTGTTGTCTAAAACATAGTTGTATGAAATTTCATGCAGTTTGGACCTTGTTTGTTGATGGATCTAATGGTCACATTTGTTCTATTGTAGAAAAAATCGTTAATTTTACAACCACTTGATACATAGGTTAGAGATGTTTAAAATCGCGAATTTTCATGCCATGACATGAAGATTAGTCTGGACGGTTTTGATCTTGAAATTTTGGTAGAAAAGTCGAGTTTTAGGTGCGATATAGGAGAAAAATTTCTCATATGCCAGCTTTTTTCCCGTTTTCTCATATATATATATATATATATATATATATATATATATATATATATATATATATATATATATATATTGAAAGAGAGAGAGAGTTGGGTCCTTTGGGAAGGATTTGGAAGCAAACCCTTCTCATTCAAATTCAATTTTATGAAAACAAGTGGAAGATATACTTTGTTCAATTATTTTGCATCATTAGGAGTGCCCAAAAACCAAAAAAATCAAGTGTTTTTAATTTATTTTGCCTATGCGTCAAGCAAGCACAAACTAGACGGTCTAAATAGCGGTTGGTTAGTTTAAAAGTGTAGAGTATGAGTATATGATACTTAACAAAATTGTTGTGTAAGGGCTATTAAGTGTTAGATCACGACCAATTGATTGGACCAAGGATTTGTGTGCTCAAAGTTAGAAATCTCAGCAACATGCTACTTTAAGCCGTCCATTTGAGCTCAGTTGATGCAGGGGCAAAAAGCTTTAAAACATTTGACTTTGGTTTTCAGTCACTTGGTCAACTTTAACAGAGTAGATCTTCCAATTTACTCCAAATCCTTTTGAACTTAGCCAAGTTATGTGTGTGTAGCACCAACTGGAATATGCAAACAACATTCTGTCTAGAATTTTAGCCAAATTGGAAATAATTTGTCTTATTTAAAAATTTAGAAATATAGAAATAAGACATTGATAATTTAGTAATTCATGGGTCTACTATTGTTGCACAGTGGCACATCCAATATCACCATTCTTTCTTTTTCCTGCATTTGCAAATCTTGAATTTTTTTTATCCTTAATTTTTCCCCTAAACTAATAATTCATATGGACTTGTCTATATGTTAAACCCTCATTACATAGACAACTATCTTAATACATGTAACAATTTCTTAGTTACTGGGTTTGCCTCAATTGTAAAGTTGGGGCTTGGGGTCATAGGAAGTCGGAGATTCATCTGTGAAAAGAGGATAGCAATTATTTAAACATCTCTTTCTTACCACATGTGTATTATTATAACTTGAATAATTAGAAAATTCTATTAAAATTTGGAATTTTAACTTTTAGAATTCTAATTATGTTTTTGGATAAGATTTAACAAGGATTGAGGTTCTGTCCCAACGTCCCGGTTTTGGACATTTCAGTTTGGTTTCGAAGTTGACAAAAAATTGGTTTTGCAGGTTTCAAACAAATCATGGGATAAATCCGTGAAAAAGGCGATTTAAAGGAAAAAGACATCATATTTTGAAAGATATAACTTTAAAACTGTCAAAAGGAGAAAGAAAATGAGTTAGCAAGCAAGAAAAACATACATGCAATCTTGATCTACTAAGGAAGCATACATACATAACTTTCACATCGTTATTTGATAGGGAAAAACATCTTTTCTATGTGCTGGATTTCAATCAAATGCTGCAAGAAACTTTTCACTTTGGACGAAATAGGCAGCGACCAGGGTTTTGAAGGAAATAGTAGAGAAAGTCTTGGTTTTCTTATAAATAAAGCGGGTTGTGGGTCATAGTTTTAAAACCCAAATCCATTAAGTTTAAAGAACTATTAAGATTTAAGTTAAATGGGTCCGGGTATTCAAAACAGGAACCTATTTAACTTTTTTTATTCTTAATTGAATGCTTTTTCATTTAAACCCTCACTGATGGGGGACGAACTCTAGGAAATATCAACCTAGGGTTTCTCTCCCAAAATAAGGTTTGAGAATCTCTCCCTAGGTTTTCTCACCTGAAGCACACAGGCTACTCAAAATGCTCAAACAACAATTTTCATTATCAATCATTAACTGCAGAAAATAATGGTAATCTCAGCCTTATATAGGCCTACAAAAAAAAACTCCCACCACAACCGATGTGGGATAAAATCAACTAACAATTAACCAATTAAAACAAACTACAATAAGATAAGATAAGCTAACAACTAAATCAAATAAATCCTACTAGATGTCCCCATCATTCCCCCAGGTTGAGGAAAACTCGACCCTGTCGAATGCAGATCTCAACTCTCAATCGGGCCATGGTGGTGGCCGTGGACCCAACATATATGCATCAAGGCTGAACCAAGGCTGTGTCGGTGGGACTGGCTTCTGTGACAGATCTGTTATACAGGATGACAACTCAAGCAATGCACAGGTAACAGAAAGAGACGCATCCTCCAGGATGAGAACTGAATCAACTGTACTTCGCACCATGAACAGTCTAACCTCCTGTGACTCTGTCTCTTGTAGGAAGATCTGCAAAGGATTGTACAAGTCAAGTGATCTTTGGGACACTGACACCCTCATTGTTGGTGTGGATGTCATTAGCTCCATGGTAAGCTCCGCTGATAGATCTACTGTGTTCTTTACAAGAGGAAGAGGCTCTTCTATCTTTGGCTCTGGTTCGGGTTCATCAACTACTAGCTCTGGCCCTATCTTAGCTGCATTATCTTGTTCTGGCTCGTGCTCCAACTCAGCAACAACTTCTGACCCTGGCTCCTCGAGAACGTCAGGCTCGACAAGGGCTGAAGGCTCTGGATCTGTGTCCCTCTTTGCAGCCTGACTTGCTGCAAGTTTTTCTAGGGCCACCCGAATCTTAGTACAGAGATCTGTGATTGACCGGCTCTCGGGCTCTTGCTCAACATTGGGCTCTTTATAGTCTGACTCAGATGAAGAAATGGTTGGAGAATAACGAGCGCGAAGAAAGTCTTGCAAGAGAAACCAATATCGACATAACTTATGATTGTTCTCTACCCAATAATATGGCTCTCCCACCTACTTCATTCGGGCATAGAGGCATTTTTGCTCAGATGTCAGAGAAAAATAATTGAAGAAAGTTTAAAGATTGCTCTCCCAATCTTCATAACCGTAACGGTCATAAAAACCACGAAAAGTCGGGACAGCCGCATACATTTTCCATTCAACTTCCTTTGGATTACCATTAGTATGAATATATTACCACAAAAATAAAATCCCATAAGGAAAACTTCAGTGCATAAGCTCAAAAATTACCCAAGAATTTCAAATGCTCGAACTAGACCCAAATCGGACTGTTGCAGGACTTATAGCAGCACCAAACAGGGATTGTGGAGGTCGTCTCTGCTGCTTGAATGCTACGAAAATCTATCTAGTAGCTCCGGGGCTCTGTCACGAACCCAATGCTTCAAACAGAGCTCAAAACGGATTCCGAACGGGCGAGCTTTGCATTTTTTTGTGTTGGGGGGGGGAGATTTACAGGAACTGGGGGGTTACTGTTCACGCGAACAGTAATCGGGGGTTTACTGTTCACGTGAACAGTAATCGGGTTACTGTTCACGTGAACAGTAATCGGGTGGTTACTGTTCACGGAACAGTAATCCCCAAAAAAATTTCTCTCTTTTTCTGGATCTAGGTTTTTTTTTCTTTTTTTTTTTATTTTCAAGAACTAGGGTTTTGGAAATTTGTGAAAGTTTTGGTGGAGAAAAAAAAAGTTTTTGTGGAAGCTAGGATTTTGTGGAAGAAGTAAAAAAGAGTAGGATTTAGCTCTGATACCAAAATGATGGGGGACAAACTCTAGGAAATCTCAACCTAGGGTTTCTCTCCCAAAATAAGGTTTGGGAATCTCTCCCTAAGGTTTTTCACCCGAAGCACACAGGCTACTCAAAATGCTCAAGCATCAATTTTCATTATCAATCATTAACTGCAGAAAATAATGGTAATCTCAGCCTTATATAGGCCTACAAAAAAAAAAAAACTCCCACCACAACCGATATGGGATAAAATCAACCAACAATTAACCAATTAAAATAAACTACAATAAGATAAGATAAGCTAACAACTAAATCAAATAAATCCTACTAGATGTCCCCATCACTCACTTAAAATCAAGTTACATTAGATGCCTTTGAGTAGTCAAAATTGTTACACACTTTAGCTTATTACCCAAAAAATTATCCTTTTTTACATTATAAATCCTAATATGAATTATTTAGCTGCAAATGTGCAACTGTATAGAACATGTATATTTAGATATTTGGATCAGGACCCCTTTAATTTTATTATCTTTTATATTTAACTCATGAGACAATTTTACTTTATTAATTGAAGTTATCTTTTACATTTAACTCCCGAATATCATAAATTTTATACAAACATCTCACTAAATTATGAATATATTTACATAGAATCACACACACACACACACACACATATACATATATACATATATATATATATACACACACACACACACACACACACACACACACACACACACACACACACACATACATATATACATATATATATATATACATATATATATAAACGTGATAAAAGCGGAACCAAAACTGTCAAACACTTGTTGAGACCAATTTTTTTAAACAGAGGAAAACCGAAATCGAGTTCTCAAATTGAGATTTAATTTGAGATCAAAATCTCAATTCCCAATCCTAGATATTAAAACCTCAATATATAAATAACTATCTAAATATAGATAACAATTATTTATCCACTAAGGCCCCGGGGGGTTGGGGTGGGGTGATGGGTGGTCCCACGTTCAAGATTGTGGTACTGCTTTTGTTCAAAAGAAAAGGATAGTGATTATTTAAAATCTCTCCCTCTGTCACACATATCTATATTATTGCAACTTCAATACATAGATAATTATCTTAAAATCAATTTGAAAATTAAAATTTAATGCTCTAGCTGTATATTTTGGAAAAGATCTTATTTGTCATTGAAAATCTTAATCCTAGATATTTAAAGATAATATCAATAAATATTTGTATCATTTCTCATTTTAGATAATCCATCGACAACTATTTTTCTTTTTTTAGATAATTTCATCATAAGTTTTTAATTATAATTTCTTAAGATAATACACACACATATATTACTTTAATCTTTTCATATATATATATATATATATATATATATATATATATTACTTTAACCTTTATAAGCTTAAGATAAATATATTATTTATCTTTTCTTTCCCATATAACCTCTTTAGTAAATAACAATAATTTTCAGAGAAAGAAAAATTTAAATACTTTTCAAATAATAAATAATTATATTCCATCTTGCTGCACGGACTTGACCACTCCATACGGACACAAACACAGATATGTGGCAAATTCTTAAAAATACACATGGCACATTTATCGGACATGTTTAGAACATGACACTGCTTCATGATAGGAGTGTACATGCTACATAGTATTCCAATGTAATTTTCTTAAAAAACTTTTGTTTCTCGTGCGTGCATAGCACATGCTCAGTATGTACTTGTATCTGTGTGCATGCACGTGTGTTTTTGGCTACAGACTTTCCATATACTTTTCCCACTACATCCACTAATGTCCACTATTACTTTATTCTCTTGTTAGTCTTCACCTTGACTAGCCCATATCCCAAAGGCAAATAGAGGGCATAGGATACTTTTAAGGTAAATCCCAAAAGGCTAAACTGAACTTGGATAAGTATCAGTATCGGTCAATGATTTTTAATATCAACATTGCCATTATCGGCCACGATATCAACCAATATTATAGGGTTAATATCTTATTGGATACCTTTAGATCTGATATGATATTGCAAATATTTATCGGAATCGGCCGATCCTTGAAACTATGGTTCAAAGCCTATTGTCTAGATGCTTTTAGGTCCGCAGTCTGTCAAAGGTGCTACACATCTAGCAACTTGGGTTAGGTGGTGGTTGAATGGATGCTGTAGGTTGATAGGAGGAATCTTTGATTATTTTTTCTACAGTTCTTACTAAATCCAATAATTTGTTGGCCGACAGAAGAGGAGTCCTTTGTCATGGTTATGTGGAGCATGAGGGCTACCTTTTTCTCACAACCATCCTAATCTAGATGCCTTCTTTTTTTCATATGCGGTAATGTCATATATCTTTTTGGCTGATCGGAAGATCTATGGCCAAGCTTTACACATTACTGTAAATGCTTCATCATTGCCCTCTTCTCTTGTCATGGCTGATAGTTTGTCTCTTAAAAATGTGCTTTATTTTTTGATTGACAACCTGCGTTTCCTTAGTGCGTTTTTTGCAATACTTATTGGATTAGCATCCAACTGGAGTTGTTGGGGAGACCCCAAAGGCCAGGCTGCCTGAGGTTTTCTTCTTGTCTATCCAGAAAGGTTGTCGGATTTAAAACTGTTGCCTCAACTTCATTTCTGTAGTTGCCTCTGCTGTGTTAGAAATCATCTTTGAACGCAAGTGATTGGATAGTTTGGAAAAAAAAAACACATTCAAGCATGATTTTTGTGGTTGATTATGCAGGTATCCTCTTGGTTGTGTATACTGTATTTAGGCTGAAAAGCCACGAGTTAGGCAGAATTTTGACACTTCTGCTGTTGCCTGATGGTACAACCTATTTAAGCCTCTGCTCACGATTAAATGTTTAGTGTTTATGAAAAATGCTGCGGGGTTCAAAGTTTGGACTTGGAAAAGATCAAGAAAGTTCAGAAAATATTTGGTAATAATTTGGAACAAACATATAAATTAATTGTTGCAGCAATTTGGCTTTTTTTACTATGTATTATTACGCCTATAAGATAAACAAGAAAGCATTGATTATTGTTGCAAAGGCGGACATTAAGTAATATGACAATCATTTTTTTGTACAGATGTGAAGATATTGCTGTTAGACCACAATTTCTAAAAAAAAAAACATGATTAAGTTGCCTACTATTCAGCCGTTAGACATGTGCTTGAATTATTTAGTGAACTATTTGTGCTACTAGCACAGTTTTTTTGGAATTTTGTAAAAATTCTCGAATATTTTATTATGCTGATGGTTACCTCGAGGTTCTAGCCTCTCCTAGTGTGTGTGTGTGTGTGTGTGTGTGTGTGTGTGTGTGTGTGTTCAATGAAAATATTGTAAGGTTTTAGAGTAAGCTCTGACAAGTACCTACATGAGCAAATATAAAGTGTCAAAGCTGGGGGATCTCTGGTTGATTACTATGATGTATTCTGGCCTTTGCAGATAGCAGTGACACAGAACATTGTGATATCATGTGGTTTAATCTAGTGTCTCGAGTCAGGATGAGATTGTCATCAAACTACCTAACTTGATCTGCTCCACAATTCTTCTTTCCTTGGCCTTGTGTTCAGCGAGTTTCAAAGCTAGGGCTGTTTGCTGGATGTTTTTTCTGCCTTTTGATTGCTATCTTGGTGTTACCATTGGTCATGGTTCAGTTATTCTTATTTCCCTAAGTGGCTCCGATTCCGAGATTCTTCAGTTGATATTCGATATTGGTACTCCAGTTGTGCACAATTTCACACTGTTTCATCAATTATGTCATACACAATAGCTATTCAGGCCATCTCGAATGGACTTCCTATAAACTTAAGCTGCTAAACATGCGTTTCTTCTCAAGTGCTAATGTAGGTTCTAGTTGGCAAATTCTATTACATGGGGATCATTGGTAAGGGTGGTTACATGTACCTTCGAAGGCAAGACTCCTTTGTTATCCTCCGAAAGTATTTTTAAAAACAAATATTCTAACTTCATCTTCATGCGATCCTACATAGCAGAGGAGAGCTACAGCCATCTAAAACTTACCATAGTTTCAATTCACTATGAGCAATCTCATGTTGCATCAAACTAAAATAAGATAAAAAAGATGTCAGTGCGACTGTGTGAGGATTTGGTTTACATTCCATGGTCCAAAACATCCTTCTCATTGTTTTGCAACATGCTTAAGGTCCATGATGTAAAGTAAACTGTTCGATCAATTCTTGCTTTTGCTTAGTAAATATGTGTTAGGTGACATTATTTTGTTCTTGTATATTCAATTTTGATGATAGGATCTCATCTAGATGTTGATGCTGCTGATGGTCATGTAAGTCAATGGGATCGGAGAGAGAGCTCGCTTTCTTCTTTAGGTCCTCTAAAGGATGCTGAACGTAAAGACATCAACTGTGCTGTCAAGGAGTACTTGCTTTTTGCTGGGTACCGGCTTACAGCCATGACATTTATTGAGGAGGTGGGTACTAACTCGTGCACTGCTGCACCAGAATTCATCTCTTCTTATACAAAGCACACGTTTACATAAATATTTCATTCATCCCTCCAAGTGAAGATGCTAGCTGAAAAATAAATAAGGGATGCATATGAACTTTCTAAGATATGCTATACCAATGCGCTTTACTTTGGCTTCCTGTGAAACTTTTGGACCTTTCTAATTTCCATGCTTGTGGACACAAAGGGTTACTTTGGCTTCCTATGAAACCGCCGCCTTCTTAAACAATAACTTTTTTTGTTGGTTATGTGAATCTAGCTATTTTTCTCCCCTTCAGTGAATGGCGTTCTACAGCAGGCTTACTTTTATTCTATCACTGCAGGTTACAGACCAAGATCTTGATGTTTGGCCGAAAAGTTCCGCTTGTGTATCTGATGCTTTGCGCCGTTATTATTATCAGTATCTTTCAGCGACAACTGAGGCTGCTGAGGTATTCTTTCACGCTTCTTAATTATTTTTTTAAATTTCTAAACATCATTTTAAATACTGGTTTACTGACATTTGTAATGTTTTTGAATTCTTTGCACATCTGCATTAGATATGAATGAAATACCTGCACGCTTCTTCTAATTGTTATCAACATTCAGGACAGCCTTACTAAAGTTTCTTTTCTCTATATTAATATTATTATCAAATCTTTTGGTTTGAAACCTTATCTCCCTGCTTTACTGAATTTATATCTTAATACAAATGCGAGCTATTTTTATTCAGGTCCTTTGGATTGTTTTTTTTTTTGGAGAAAGAATTATATAATTTTTCTAGAATTTATTTAGGCCATCAATATTTACCTCACAGTTAACGACGTTTTCTGGTTTCATAGGTGAACCTTTAGTTTATATAAACCAATAGACTACACATTGTCTTTGCTGCTTAGGAATATGGGTCCGTTTGGTTGTCGTAACTGGCCGTAATTCGTAGTTGTAATTGGTAAAGTCTTTTGCAATTGTAAATAAGTTTCATGTATGCAGTGTTTGGTTGGTAATATAAAATTGTAAAGTGAGAAAGTGTATTGTACTTTATGGTGTTTGGTTGTCGTAATGTATAAGTCGTAAGTGAAAAAGTTGACCACAAAATTAACTATTTAGTGATTTTAAAAGTTTTAATACTGCAAATAAATATTAAAAAAGTTAAATATTAAAAAATTTTAATATTAATATAAAAAAATATTACAAATTTGTATGACCACAAAATTAACTGTAACTGGGCTGTAAGTGAGTGGTAACTGGGTTGCAAGTGAGTGTTAGTTGAGTTACGTAAGTCTTTTACGAATTACGGTCCAAACAAACGCCGTAGTTGTAACTGGGTAGTAAGTCATTTACGAATTACGGAGTTTTACGCGAAACAAACGGCCCCATATTGAAGGCCTCCTTGAATCAGGACTACAATCAGTTTTGAATTCTTTAAAAAAACAGAACAGAAGGCGTATCTGCTGCATGGTTCATAAGAAGGCTTTTAGATATTTGTAGGGATAACATTCATGGCATTATTTATGACTTCTAAGGCATTCATTATTCCCTTTGTCTTTACATGAGATGAGCTGACCATGTAAAGATTGTATGCTAAATTTCAGAATAAGCTTTTAAATAACAGATAATAATTGAAATTTCAGTCTTTGTTAGATGTCAAGAATTAATAGTCAACTATGCAAAATGCATCTCCAAGCATCTGCATTATAACTTGATATAAGAGAAGTAATCCACATGTTAGCTAAGATGAGAAAGAAAGAAACTATGAGCCAGGTGCAATTACAGGGAAATAATTTGCTGTAAGATGGCAGTGGTAGAAACAAAATATGGAGATATTATTGCTGTAAGTAATTTTGGCTCTGTTCCTTAGAAGATATAATATGATATAGCATGTGCACTCTGTGTTATTTGGGAATTGCCACATAGAGAATTCTTTGAGAAGATTGTAAAATGACAAGGCTTTTAGAGAAGATTGCAAACTGAAATACCAAATGATGTTTTAGCAGTTTAACTGCTATGTTGATAAGGAGAATGAGGAAGATTACTGAGTACAAGTATGAAAATAAGAGTACATGACTTCTATTTCAACTTCTAAAGTAGTTAAGTGTGAGTATCATTAGAGTATAAATGATTTATGATTAGCAGGATGAAACTTAGAACATAAAAATGTATCATATATCAACATTAGCGGAAGAAACGAGGGCAAAATTTTACATTAATGGCAAAGAAATACCTTGAAGAGATCATTTCACTACTTAGTAGTTAATATCAATCATTCATCACAATGGTCAGATAAGGAGGATGTTGTTCATTGACTCAAAAGCACGGTTCAAAGACTCGGCCGAGTCAGAGACGAGTCAGCCGAGTCGTATCCGTCTCGGCCCACTCCGAGACGAGTCCGAGTCACGAGTCGGTCGATTCAACTCAGAGGAGGCCGACTCGGCCGAGAATCGGACTTCACTCGGTCGACTCGGCACTATGATGATGATTTTATGCCTCATCGCAATTCAACGTGGAAATAACTACATTAGCATGTATTTAAGAATGTAGTTTGTGTAATTTACTATATTGTGCATGTATTTTAATATGCTTATACCAACGACGCGTGTATTTTTACTTTCGCTTTATGTTTAGTATGCTAGGTGATATATTTTGGACATGTGTTACATGAATGTGGATGTCTACATTTTTTTAAGATTTGTCGTAATTTTTTTAGAATTTTTTTAGCTTTCTATGTAGCGTTTTGCGCGTATCGCCCCGATACCGATCCGAGTGGCCGATATCGATCCGTCTCAGTGCCCACCGAGTCGACGGCCGAGACCGCGACTGTGAACCATGCTCAAAAGCAGGATGGTTAATGTGTACTAGTGCTTTTGGAGTACTCTCTGACAACAGACTATCTACGAAGTTGAAAGGAGAATTTATAAAAGAGCCATGTGGCCCGTGCAGTCTACCATGCTTTATGGGTTCTAATGTTGGGCAATTAAAAAACACATGTAGCGGGTAAGTTTAACTGAAATGAGAATGTTGAGGTGAATAAGTGGTAACAAGCTAAGAGATAGGCTGAGAAATGACAAATGAGTGCAATCATAAAAAGCTAGAAGTAGCATCTATTTAGGAGAAAATGAGGAGAATCAGTTGGGTGACAAGTGGAACGGACTGATTAGTGCACCAGTTACTATGAGAGTTAGATCATAGTTGAAGATAGGGCAGTGTTTTAAATGTCGGCCGACATTTCGCTTTCAAGCCCTCACCGCCACGACATCCCCACCCGCATTTGAAATGGCGTTTTAGAAAATGTCGGCCGACATTTTGGAAAAAATCCGATATGTCGGCCAACATTTTCCCGAAATATCGGCCGACATTTTGGGAAAAACCCAATATGTTGATTGGTGTTGGAAGTTGGAGCAATTGAGAAATTTTAACAATGGATTAGTGAATATATACAAAATGTTTAAGTTAATTATACATATCCTAAACATATTTATGTAGTTTTGCATAAATTGTGTATGTATTACCTTAATAAGAATTTTTAAATTACATTATTTAAGACATCTAGGATATATATTTGTTATACGTCATGACGTCTGAAATTTACTAAATGGCCTCGAAATATCTCCGAAATCTGAAATCTGACATCCGATTACGACATCCGACATTTCCCTGATATCCGACATTTAAAACACTGAGATAGGATAGGGCTAGCTCATACATGGATTAAGGTTGTAAAAGAAAATATTATTTCTAGTTATTTTAGCAGGGGAGATGGACTTTGACAAAGTTGAATGGAGAAAAGGGATTCATATAGTTGACACAGAGTATGGGATAAAAGTTTTGCGGATGTTTCTGTAGTAAGAGTAGATTCAATAAGAGTACAGGGAATGTGTTAATTTGTGATTTGAAGACCATATAGTGAAGTGATGGAACAAACTTTAGAGAAGATGGGGTGGTTTGACTTCTTGCTACTGAGGTTGATATTGGATGTTGTTTTCTTGCTTGGTAGCTGATATGATGACATGAATAAAACATTTCCCCCTCCTCTGTTGAGGTAATACTTCTCTGTTAATTGAAATTCTAAAAGCCTGCTAGTAACCTAGATAAGTTCTTCATGTAAAATGATATCACAATATTTAGTATGCAAAATTTCTGTTCAGGAAATTTATAGAAAATAAAGGAGAGAGTGCAAATGAACTTGATTTTATCAGCAATAATTAAAAATTTTATGTCCAAAGGTTACATTCTGACTCAAGTATTCTTGTCAATCATAAAACTATACTTGCAATAGCAGTTAAACATGTGAATTTCAAGTCTTCATGCAACTGTGCCAAGGATCAGGAATGAGCTCTCTTTGCATTTGTCAGGGTAGATAATTTCAGGCATGTGTATGTTGTTTGCAAGTGGTAATTGGTACAGCGATGCCTTCATCGGATGATTCAGATACATACTGGCAATATGAATCGGGATCTGAGGTATCGAATATGATATTAAGCCTATAATATTGCCTGTTATCGAGGCCAATTTTGATAATTGATATTGACGATATTAATACTAAAAACCATTGGCTGTTATTGATACCAATATCGACATTTTAAACCATGGGTAGGAATCTGTAATATGGTTATATGCATAATTTGAATTATGGAAGATGATATGGGAGATGTAATTTCAATGGCTTTTATGATGATCATGTAACGCCCCTAACTTTCACATGCCAGCTGCAGTCTGGGTGTGAACTTTAGAGTCGTTATAATATGATACATAACTCAAGCGGATATAGAATCAGACATGAATACTGCTGATATCATGGGTATAAAACTCAGACAGTTCATATATATATATATATATGTGTGTTATATTATATATGACATGAAGTAAAAGAGATTGCTGTATATGAAAGTGAAAGGTACATGACCTATATACAAAGAGTCTCATCAGAATGAAAACTAAGTCCAAGTGCCACAAATCACAACAATGTGTATACAATATCAAAAATAAAGATGGAGTACAAAAGAAGTGACTCGTCTATGAAGCACTTTATATACCCCTTGAATGTACGTCGACTACTCTGAGTCTCCGTCACTCAGCGCCTCTCCGGACGATCTGCGAACAACCTATAGGGTTGGAAACAACCACGACGTCAACGCCCCAACAAGTCAACCCAAATGGGTGCCTTTCGACCATGATCCTGAGGCTAACTCAGTTCTAGGTCGAAGAAGTAATTAACAGGTATGGTCTGATTCAAAAGAAACAACATGAATATCAAAAGCATGGAAATAACATAATGCATGATGAGCATTCGATGTCAAAAGTAATGCATGTGCCCGTGCACATTATATTCTAAGCAACACCTTCATATCAATGCCATTTGTAAATCTACGAGATGGTGAACACTTCTAAAGACTACATATACTTGTATTGAACATCATTCGCAGTATCCCCTTTCTACAAATGGCATGTAGAACACTACGAACGAAACCAATCGGACTCCCCTCCATTCTACAAAATGGTTCAAACGCATTGAACACACCAATCGTACTCCCCTCCATACTACGTAATGGTTGTTCTACTCTTCAACAGTAACTTCACTTCGTAAAAAGCGTGAAATTAAGCAATTGAAACATACACAATGTAATAATGTCCAGTACACGATATTTCACATGTCTCGCATGCGTTTAACACAAGCTATATATAAAACATCATCTAATTTAAACATCATGGAATACAAAAAAGCTTAAAAATCATAAAACTTACATATCTAAATCTCTAGTTAGACATTAGCATGCTACTTATTAGAATTACATAATCTTATCAATTTAAATTAACTATTCTTCATGAAAACACTAGCTGCTAGACATATATTAAACATCTAAACTATCTAAACATGGAAACATGTTAGAATTATATTTTTAAACATGGTTTAAAATCCTAAACATAAAAAATCTTGGGAAGAACATAAGCAAGTGGGCAGAACTTGCTTAGAATGGTTAAGGCTAAATGTTTTGGTGAAAAGAAAACTTGGAAAGGATCCTTGCTTGCTAGCCCTCCAAGCTATGGGTGTGATTCTCTGGCCCCTAGTCTTTTCTCTTTCAAGAGCTCTCTCTTTCTTTCTTTTCTTTCTTTTCTTTCTTTCTATTTGTCTTTTTCTTTCTCTTCTCTTCTCTGTCCTTTCTTTCTCTTCTCTTCTCTTCATAAGGCCAGGGAAAGGAAATGAAAGGAAAGGAAAGGAAAGAAGGAAAAAGGGAGGAAAGAGGGATGAAATGCAAATGAAATTCCTTGTAAGTGCGACCCACATGAAACCCCTATGAATCACACATGAAATTTGAATGAAATACTGATGAAATGCAAATTCTCTCTTATTGGGTCCAAACCCAATACCCTTCATATACATCCAAAAGAGGAGTCAACATTGGCTCCTACATGCCACGTCATCATGGTGACTCACCATGCCACATCACCCATCCGGGTCCACAAGATAAAAATAATAATAAAATAATAAAATAATAAAATAATAATAAAATATTTATAAATCCATAAATTACATAAATCCAAAAAAATTAGGATTTCCATCAAACATTTATAGTAAAGTCTTAAAAGATTTCAGGGTGTTACATTCACCCCACCTTAATAAGGATTTCGTCCCCGAAATTCAACTAAGAAATTGCATTTAGAAATCAACAACATAAATAGTACGTCGAGCGAAATAATCATGGTAAAGCATTAAAGTATATACATAGTTTAGAAGTTATATCTCATCTTCAAATAGCTGTATAGTCTACGCATATCCTCTTCGCGCTCCCAAGAAGTTTCCTCTACGCATCGTCGGTTTCACTGAACTTTCACTAAAGGGATCTCCCTGTTTTTTAGCTTCTTGTCTTCCTTAGCCAAGATACAAACTAGATTCTCTTTGGTAGTGATATCCGGCTGTATCTGCAACTCTGACAAGTCAACTACACGTTGTTACTCATCTCGCATGTGTTTCCTCAGCATTGATACATGAAAGACATTATGAACATCGGTCAAAGAATCTGGCAATTCCAGACGATAAGACAACTCCAATCATGTCCACAATCCGAAAGGGTCAAATGTATCTCAGTGCAAGCTTTCCTTTCTTCCTGAAACGTTTGACACCCTTCATCGGTGAGACCTTCAGCATCACCAAGTCTCCCACATCAAACTCCAATGGCCTTCGTCTCTTGTCAGCATAACTTTTCTGTGTGCTCTGTGCCGCAAGAATGCGATCCCGAATCATCAATATCTTCTATTTGTCTCTCTGATCATGTCTGGCCCCAAAAACAAATCATCTTCTGGCTCAGCCTAACAGATCGGCGATTTACAAGGCCTTCCATACAGTGCCTCATAAAAGGCCATACCAATTGTAGAGTGATAACTGTTGTCATATGCAAACTCTACAAGTGGTAGGTGGTCCTCCCAGCTGCCTTGGAAATCAAGAACACATGCTCTTAGCATATCCTCTAAGATCTGATTCACCCGCTCCGTCTGGCTATCTGACTGTGGGTGAAATGCACTCGAGTAGTCTAACTCAGTGCCTAGAGACTTTTGCTCTTCCAGAACCTCGAGGTGAAAGTGGAACTCGGTCTGACACTATACGACTCGGTACACCGAGTCTAACAATCTCATAAATGTATATCTTCCCAAATGTGTATGCTGTATGAGTGGTCTTCACTGGCAAGAAGTGAGCAGACTTCGTCAATCTATCCGCAATAACCCAGATAGAATCATTTCCCTTCTTCGTCCTTGGTATCCTCACAACAAAGTCCATCGATATCTGCTCCTATTTCCATTCCGGAATGGGCAAGGGCTGCAAAGTACCTGTTGGTTTTCGATGCTTTGTCTTCACCTGCTGACAAGTAAAGCACTTACATACTCAGCCACATCCTTCCGATTGCTCTTCCGCCAAAAGTTCCTCTTCAGGTCCTTGTACATCTTTTTGGTGCCCTGATGTATTGGGTATCTAGTACGATGTGCCTCATCAAACAACTCTGTCTTGACCTAAGGAACATCCGGAACCACCAATCTTCTTTTCATTCTCAAGCCTCCATTTGCACCAAGAGTCCAATCTGAATCTGGATCTTGGATGATCTCCCCCTTACGGGGTTAAATCCAAAAATCCCCCGCTTGAGAATCTACTACTCTAGAAAAATCCACAAAGACTGGACTAAAAAGAGTTCCAAAAATGCTACACACCGACCTCCGGTCGCCAATCAAACTCACATAGGGTCATCAAGTCCTAATATAAAGAACACCTCAATGTGGCAAGCCTACGCCTAGGCTTCCTACTCAAAGCATCAGCTACGACATTCGCCTTCCCTGTATGGTACTGAAGCGCGAACTCGTAGTCCTTCATGAACTCTATCCATCTTCTCTGCCTCTGGTTCAACTCCTTTTGAGAGAACAAATATTTCAAACTCTTGTGATCAGTTGCACTCTGTAAAGATAATGCCTCCACACCTTAAGTGCAAACACCACAGCTGCTAGCTCCAAGTCATGGGTCAGATAGTTTTGCTTATGGATCTTCAAGCATAAGCTACTATCCTCGGGTCTGCATTAAGACTCCTCCAAGTTCCATGAGAGAAGCGTCTGTGTGAACGACGAAACATCGATCGCCGCTTGGGATCATCAACGCAGGTGCAATAGTCAACTTCCTCTTCAAAAGCTCAAACGCCTCCTGGCACCGAGCGCTCCAAATAAACTGTACTCCCTTCTTAGTCAGGTGGGCCAATGGGGTAGCAATCTTGGAAAAGTCCTGTATGAACTTTCGATAGTACCCGGCTAACCCTAAGAAACTCTTGATCTCAGAAACGGTAGTCGGCGGTTGCCAATCCAATACCACCTCCCCCTTGGATGGATCCGCTGCAATCCCCTCCTTCGAAATGACGTGCCCAATAAATCTGACCTCAGAAAGCCAGAACTCGCACTTGCTGAACTTCGCATACAACTGGTGGTCTCTCAATGTCTGAAGTGCAAGTCGAAGATGCTCCTCATGCTCCGCCTCCGAGCGCGAATAGATAAGGATATCGTCTATGAAGACAATAAGAAGCTGGTCCAGATACGGACGAAAGATTCGGTTCATCAAGTCCATGAACACGACCGGGGCATTAGTCAGCCCAAATGGCATGACTAAGAACTCAAAAGACACACATTGAGTCAAGAAAGCTGTCTTAGGGATATCAATACCCCTAACTCGCAGCTGATGATAGCCAGAACGAAGAACAATCTTCGAAAACCATTGTGCTTCCTGCAGTTGTTCAAACAAATCATCAATCCTTGGTAATGGATACTGATTTGGTGACCTTGTTTAACTCCCTATAGTCGATGCACATACGAAGAGTGTCGTTTTTCTTCTTTACGAATAGGACCAGCGCTCTCCACGGCGAATGACTCTGACGAATGAAGCCTTGGGCGGTAAGCTCCTCGAGTTGCGTCTGTAGCTCCCTCATCTCAACTGGTGCCATATAGTAAGGTGCACGGGATATCGGTGCTGTAGCAGGCTGCAATTCAATGCAGAACTCAACCTCTCTCATCGGATGTAAACTAGGAATATCCTGAAACTCGGAGACGACTCGTGTCTCGATCAAAGAATGACTTTGATCCTGTGACACCTCCTCGATCTATGCCAGAAAAGCCTCCGCCAATGAATTCCCTCGTGAGGTTGCTACAACCAACTCAGTTGTGCCAGGTAATCTCAGACAAACTGTTTTGGTAAAACAGTCTATGCTGACATGGTATGATGATAACCAATTCATCCCCAAAATGATGTCGAACTCAGACATGAGAAGAACAATCAGGTCAACTCTAAGGGGCCGTTTGGTTGCAAGGAAGTGGGCGGAAGTAAGGAAATAGGGAAGTATAATTGCTCACTTCCCTATCTATCCAAACACTGGAAAAGGAAAATAAGAAAACCCCTTTCCTTTTCTCTTTTCTCTTTTAGACAATCATTTTCTCACTTTCAGAGTGCTCCAGTTAATTTTGTGATCATGTAAACTCATTTGTAATAAGTTGTAGCACAAAACAGATAATTTTTTGATCATGTAAATCTCACTTGCATTCTAATTACAGTCCATTTTTTATTTTTTTATAATTAATTTTTATTTTAATATTATTTTACGGTCAACTTTGCGGTCAACTTTCCACTTTCACTTTCACATTACCATCCAAACACCAGAAAAGACAACATTTTCCAAACCACACTTCCCAACAACATCCAAACACCAGAAAACTTACTAACCAATTCCTTAGTTCCAAAGGGAATTATTACCGCTTCCTTAATTCCTCACTTCCTCACTTCCACCCTTAACCAAACAGGCCCTAAATTGTACATCATCTAGGCTGACAACACAATCCCTACAGATAAGCTCTAGAAGAGAAAAGTCACCTAAAGGTGTTGCTATTGACAATTGAATGTCCAGAACCTTCGGTGAAAGATGTAATCTACACATGAAGGAATGTGAAATAAAGGAATGTGATGCTCCCGAATCAAATAATATCCTGGCTGGAAAGGAATTCATGAGAAAAGTACCTTCCATCACCGTCCACTAGCTCCGTGATCCCCCGGAACAAAGGCATATACCCGCCCCTGAGATAGTGCCTGCTGAAGTGACTACACAGGTGTAGCATGATTGAGATCCATATCTGGTCGCAACTCTTACAATGCGTGCATCTGACCCTCCAGTCTGGCATTGGTGATGAGGCCGAGATCCGCGACTGCTGCAGTTGCGGTTGCTGCTGACGCTACTGGAACTGTTGTTGCTGGGGGTGCTGTTGTCCCCTTTGAGGATGCTGATAGCCCTATAATCTATTGTCTTCCTGATTCTCCTGCTGGTACGGACCATGACCCTGACCTCTTCCTTCTTGCCTAGTAGGTTCTAGGGGTGAGCATCGATCGGTTCGGTTCGGTTCGGTTTTTGCTAATTTTTACAAAATCGAACCGAACCGATTAGACTTAGCAACCGAATCGAATCGACTCAGTTCGGTTTGGTTTTTCGGTTTTTTCGGTTAGGCCAATATTTTTTCATCATTTCTTACATTTTTTAATCACCATTATATTATCATCCTTTAATATTCTAATCTCAAATATTCAATACCCAAATTAGAAATAATAAAAAGACCCTAACCTTAATGTGAATTAAAAATTTCATATTCTAAAACTTTTACGCTATATTTGGGCTCTTATATCAAAACTTACATAATTATTACTAACTTTTAATGGCAAGAATGAAAAAAAAGAACTATATTAATATAAATATTATTCTTAATTGTGATGGTGTGCTTAACATAACTTTCACATATTCAACATAAAAAAATGGTATTGCTAGAAGTAATCAGATAAGTTTTCATCAGTTTTTGTTATGAACTATATGATTCACTAAAATGAATTTGGGTGGGGTGATATATAGGGTGAGAGATTCGGTTCGGTACGGTCGAGTTCGGTTTTTGAAACACAAAATCGAAACCGAACCGAACTAGAGCGGTTCGGTTCGGTTCGGGTTTCGGTTTTTGGTCGGTTATTTCGGTTATAACCGAACTCTGCTCACCCCTAGTAGGTCCTCCTCTAAGCTTACCATATTTCCTGGCTAGATGGCCCAGCTGCCTACAATTATAACAGTTGGCTGAGATAATCGATCTGTCAGGTCCTCCTGGATAAGGTCTTCCTTGCCCTAAAGAAGTAAAGGGCCTTTTGCTTGTCTCCTTCTCCTCTACTGATTTAGGAGCCAACTCCCTGCTCCTTTGCGTAGCAGCACTCTCTAACTCAAGTGCCCTCGCCGAATCCACAACCTCCAATGTATAAAGCCTCTGGGACACCACAAACTTTCGGAACTAAGGTCGGAGTCCCTTCTCAAACATTTGCGCCTTGCGCTCATTCGTTTGGAACATGTCAGAGAAATGAGACAGACTGATAAACTTGTCCTCATACGCTGACACAAACATGTCCCCTTGCTCCAAAGCAAGCAACTCTGCTTCCTTCCCAGCCCTTACTGCTGAAGAAATGAAGTGTAGATCGAATCTCCTGATAAACTCCCCCAAGAAACGGTAAGACGTTCCTCCTCGGAGAACTGCGGTCTATACCACTTGTTGGCATCCCCCTTCAAACTGAAGGTTGCCAACCTCTGCCTGTGGATGGGGTCCATACCCATTAGCTCGAGTATATTCCCCATATCTTCCTTCCACCTGTCTGCTACAAGTGGGTCTGGTCCTCCGTGAAACTCAGACGCCGCAGCTTCTGGAAGCTTTCTATCATCCTCATCCATCTCTCTCCCTCCACCTATGGAATAGTTGTCGACACAGGAATGAGTGATGGCTTTGGTGGTGGTGGATGGCCTCCGCCAGCCAAGAAATCCTCGATCGCTCCCATCCTCGTCGTCAATGGAGTGAGGAGGTCAATCAAGTACTGCAGTGTATGTCTTCCCTCCGCATTCTGATTAGTTGTCCTGGCTCTCGTGGTACGTCCTCTCCCGCGTCCTAACATCTGAGATCATGCAGAAATGATGGGTCAACAACCACAGAGAGGAAATCTTACAATTTAAATCATATGTATATATATAAATATATAAAATTTTACGTATTCGCTTCACTCAGACTAGGATTTCCTATCACATCCTATACTGAAGTTCTAAGAAACTCTAAACTCGCTCCACAACCACACAAGTTTAATCCCTAGGACACTAGAACCTAGAGCTCTGATACCAACTGTAATGCCCCTAACATTCACATGCCAGCTACAATCTGGGTGTGAACTTTAGAGTCGTTATAATATGATACATAACTTAGGTATAAAATCAGAGAAAATCAGACATGAACACTGCTGATATCATGGGTATAAAACTCAGACAGTTCATATATATATATATATATATATATATATATATATATATATATATATATATATATATATATATATATGTATATGTGTGTGTGTGTGTGTGTATATGCCATGTAGTAAAAGAGACTGCTATATATGAAAGTGAAAGGTACATGACCTATATACAAAGAGTCTCATCAGAATGAAAACTGAGTCCAAGTCTGAAACATATACAGAACTCCTACATAGGCCCTCGACCACAAATCAAAACAATGCGTATACAATACCAAAAGTAAAGATGGAGTACAAAAGAAGTGACTCGTCTATGAAGCACTCTATCTAGCTGTCGAATGTACGTCGATTACTCCGAGTCTCCGTCACTCAGTGTCTCTTCGGACGGTCTGCGAACAACCTATAGGGTTGAAAACAACCACGACGTCAACGCGCCAACAAGTCATCCAAATGGGTGCTTTCCGACCATGATCCTGAAGCTAACTCAGTTCTAGGTCGAAGAAGTAAATAACAGGTATGGTCTGACTCAAAGGAAACAACATGAATATCAAAAGCATAAAAATAACATAATGCATAATGAGCATTCGATGTCAAAAGTAATGCACGTGCCCATGCACGTCATATTCTAAGCAACACCTTCATATCAATACCATTCGTAAATCTACGAGATGGTGAACACTTATAAAGACTACATATACTTGTATTAAACAACATTCATAGTATCCCCCTTCTACAAATGGCATCACTCATAGTATCCCGCTTCTACGAGTGGTAGAACACTACGAACGAAACCAATCGTACTCCCTTCCATTCTACGAAATGGTTCGAACGCATCGAACACACCAATCATACTCCCCTCCATACTACTTAATGGTGGTTCTACTCTTCAACAATAACTTCACTTCATATAAAGTGCGAAATTAAGCAATTGAAACATACACAATGTAATAATGTCCAGCGAGACGGTATTTCACATGTCTCACATGTGTTTAACACAAACTATATATAACACATCTAATTTAAACATCATGGAATAAAAATCATTAAATTACACATCTAAATTTCTAGTTAGTCATTAGCATGCTACTTATTAGAAATACATAATCCTATCAATTTAAGTTAACTATTCTTCAAGAAAACACTAGCTACTAAACATATATTAAATATCTAAACTATCTAAACATGAAAACATGTTAGAATTATATTTTTAAACATGGTTTAAAATCCTAAACATCAAAAATCATGAGAAGAACATTAGCAAGTGGGGAGAACTTGTCTAGAATGGTTAAGGCTAAATGGTTTGGTGAAAAGAAAACTTGAAAAGGATCCTTGCTTGCAAGCCCCAAGCTATGGATGAGATCCTCTAGCCTAGTCTTTAATCTCTTTCAAGAACTCTCTCTGTCCCCCCCCCCCCCCCCCCCCCCCTTCTATCTCTCTTTTTCTTTCTCTTCTCTTCTCTTTCTTTTCTTTCTCATCTCTTCTCTGTCTTTTCTTTCTCTTGTCTTTTCTTTATAAAGCCAGGGAAAGAAAGGAAAGGAAAGGAAAGAAGGAAGAGGGAGGAAAGGGGGATGAAATGCAAATGAAATTCCTTGTAAATGCAACCCACACGAAACCCCAATGAATCACACATGAAACTTAAATGAAATACTAATGAAATGCAAGTACTCTCTTATTGGGTCCAAACCCAATACCCTTCATATACATCCAAAAGAGGAGTCAACATTGGCTCCTCCATGCCACGTCGTCATGGTGACTCACCATGGCACATCACCCATGCGGGGTCCACAAGATAATTAATTAATAAATTCTGAAAAAATAATAAAATAATAATAAATTATTTATAAATCCAGAAATTACATAAATCCAAAATAATTAGGATTTCCATCAAACATTTATAATAAAGTCTTAAAAGATTTCAGGGTGTTGCATTATATTTGTCATATTGGACCTACTGAAAGAGTCATACTCTGAATTTTAGGTTCTTTGATGTGCTATATACCCGAACCAAGCTTTAGTTCACCTTCTCTGAAATCTGTATTGGGAGTTCAATGGTTTTGGATCAGAATTATTAGATTGTTGGTATCAGTAGCTTGAGGGGAAAAAAATCTGATATGTTTGGCGTGTACTTTTTGACTAATTGATGAAGATTAGATAGTCTCAAGCAGGACCTGTATAATCAATAGCTGAGACAACATTAATTTCTAAATAGATATGATATCTATATTATTAATCTAACTTTAAGAGTAGGTGGAACTTAAAATCTTGTCCATTTTTTTAGACGCTTCTTACTAATTATTGAATACTCTTAGCAAGTGCTAAAATATTAAAGATGTATGCAATTTAATAATTTAGTTGAAACTCAAACCCCAAGTTTGGATCAAAACCAATATAAAAGGATATACTGAGATAAAGTGCTTAACCAAATTGACATGGAGATACAGTTTTACATTGAATTGGACCAAATATAATACAGAGATTAATCCGATCAACCATTCAAAATAACTATTAATTCTTTTTTTAATTGTTTAGCTTTTTATTGTGGATTGCAAAACGAGTTATTTTGATCTTCTGTAACTAGGATTGTTGGCTTTGAAAATTTTGACTGTAAAATGATCATTCTTTCAACCGTTATATGGAATAAATCAAAGTTTCAATTTTTGGTTTGGTACGTAAAACCCGAAGTCTTCTATATTAATCATTATTAGTCAATATTCGCAGAGTCAGCTCGATTCATTTGGAACAGATCGGTATGCTTGTTATCAGCGTCTGCCAAAATTTCAAACCTTGACCTGAACACACCAAGATACTCCACTGACACATGAAGTCCCAGGACATGATGATGTCACCATTCCACTTCAATTATGGTGCTTTTATATGAATTATGTCTAGACCACATCAAATTAGGGGTAAATCAATTTCATCATACCACTACGTGTTTCTGTAGCCTGGTGGGGCTGCTCCTCCATTGTGGGTAAACGCCCATGCACAATGCTTATGTGCCATTATACATCACAGGCTTGTCCCCATGTCAGATTCCTTGGAATGTTATTCTTGTTAGAACTTTTAAACACTGGATTGCTTGGCACTTGTGTTGTGTCATGTTATCCAACTAACTTTGATGCTATTGAAAGGAAGAATGGAGGGATATATAATAACATTATACTTAGTCTAGGGTGGATGAACTGGCTATGTTCTTTGAATTTATGTAAGTTTGGCCTCCAAATTTTGTACATTTCATACGACAAACAATGGAACCTGAGGCTCTACTCTAGCAATATGCAAGAGTCAAATCAGCATCCAACAGGCGACAATCAATTGACCCTATGAGCTGAGACAAAATGCAAATTTTTAAGTTTTGTACTCATGTACCATGGTCCAACTGGGTCAACTACCCTAGGAGGACAACCTGGTTTGACCGCAGTGGACCTAGGATTGGTTCCAGGACTCTACAAAAAGTCCAGCTTCGCAAGGTTGACTGTAGAAGCCCAATGATTAACCATCATTGGTGAAACTTGGAATCCTAGCTTGGATTGAATCCATTCTTTAGTAGGATTTGTTAAGGATTTTGGATAGGTTTATCAAGGACTAGATGATGTAAATCAATGAAGCTTTTGAAGTCCTAACCAGTTGGAAATAATAATGAAAGGTCTAAGTCAACTACAGATAGTTGTATACTCAACCCTTGTTGTCATTAAGGCGTGTTTGGATGTAAGGAATCCGAGTGAAGTGAGGAAGTGGGGAAGTATAATTGCTCATTCCCTATCTATCCAAACACCGGAAAAGGAAAATAAGAAACCTCCTTTTCCCTTTTTCATCTCTCTTTTACACAACCATTTTCTCACTTCCAGGTGCTACAGTTAATTTTGTGGTCATATAAATCTCATTTATAATAAGTTATAGCATAAAGTTAATTTTTTGGTCATGTAAATCTCACTTGCATTCTAATTACAATCTATTTTTTTTTTTCTTAATTATTTTTTATTTTAATATTATTTGGCGGTCACTTTGTGGTCAACTTTTCCATTTCCACTTTTCATTACCATCCAAGGAACGAAAAAATTTTCCACCCACACTTCCCAACAACCATCCAAACACCAGAAAACTTACTACTCATTTCCCTTTTTCCTAAAGGAAATAAATCTTACTTCCTACTTCCTCACTTCACACAATTCCTTAAATCCAAACATACCCTAAGAGTAAGAGATAGAGAACTTGATAATTTGTTTAGAATTTGGTCTGGAGTGTTCCCTCAAGTTCTAAGTAGAGAACTTGATATGCTTGTGAGAATGGTATTTGTAATATCTGAAGCATGAATGCACGAGGGATTATGACATTTTCCTCTAAAAAGAAAAAATAGGAGTAAGATAGAGAAGAAAAGAGAAGAGGATAGAGTTTTGCCTCCACTTTCATATACACGCGCACATACATATAGATAGAGTTTTGCCTTCATTTTCATATACACGCGCACATACATATAGATAGAGTTTTGCCTCCACTTTCATACACACACACATATAGACTTGTGTTCTTCCAAAAGGATTTGAGGCCGAATCATTCCCACTCAAATACCAACATCAGACATTCAAATACAAGATCCACTCTATTGAAGTTGATCAATATTATTTCAAGCATCTATAAACCAAAAATCAAGGATTCTGAATACTTTTTGCCCATGCATTAGATAGGAAAAAAATGGACAGCCTAAATACTGAGTTGGTTAGTTTAACGGTGTAGAACATTTAAAACCTAACAAAAATTGGTTTGTAGGGGCTTTTAAATATTTAGATCATAATGAGATGGCCAGATCGTGAGTTTGTATGTCTAAAGACATAGATCTAACCTACTCACTACTTTCGACTGTCCATTTTGCGCCGCTTGATGGATGGGCAAAAAGTATACAATACACTTGATTTTTGGTTTATTGATACTTGAAATAGTATAGATCAACTTCAACGGAGTGGATCTTGTATTCGAATGTCGGAGGGTTATATTTGAGTTGGAAGGATTCACGCTCAAATTCTTTTGGAAGGACACAAGTATATATATATATATATATATATATATATATATATATATATATATATATATATATATATAGACTTGTATCCTTTCAAAAGGATTTGATCCCGAATCCTTCCCACTCAAATTCAATCCTCCAACATTTGAATACAAGATCCACTCCGTTGAAGTTGATCTATACTATTTCAAGTATCTATAAACCAAAAATCAAGTGTTTTAAATACTTTTTGCCCATCCATCAAGTAGGGAAAAACGGACGGCCTAAATAGTGAGTTGGTTAGTTTAACGGTGTAGAACATTTGAAATCTAACAAAAATTAGTTTATAGGGGTTTTTAAATGTTTAGATCATAATGAAATAACCGGATCGAGAATATGTATGTCTAAAGACATAGATCTAACCAACTCACTACTTTCGGCCGTCCATTTTGCGTCGCTTGATGGATGGGCAAAAGTATTTAAAACACTTGATTTTTGGTTTATAGATACTTGAAATAGTATAGATCAACTTCAACGGAGTGGATCTTGTATTCGAATGTTGGAGGGTTGAATTTGAGTGGGAAGGATCCGGGATCAAATCCTTTTGAAAGGATACAAGTCTATATATATATATATATATATATATATATATATATATATATATATATGGGTTACTATATCTTAGCCGCCAGCTGAGAGTTTCTCAGCCAACAGGACATGGCAACATAATAGCCACGAATTTGTCATTAATTTTGGCGGACAAAAATAAAAAATTCCAGCCCGAGTAAGTATCAGTCACTTCAACAATCACATTGCCGAAAATACCCTCACTCATAACTTTTTACTGTATGTAAAACCTTTCCTTTGAAAAATTACAGATATGTAATTTTCAGTTCATCAATCCGAAAAGTTTAGTGTTATTTTTTCCTAAAATTTTCGATCTTTTTTGTTCAGAATTTTATTTTTTTTAAAAAAGATCTAATCAAGATGGCTCCCAAGAAATCATCCGCGGAAAAAGGTAAAGGGGAAACCTAGAATTTTTTTTTAGGTTCTGTAACCCTTAATAATTATATTTTTCATTTTTGATTCCCTTTCTTTTTTTTTTTACAGAAAATTCCATATTTTAATTTAACTTCAATTAAAAGTGTTTGATGAACTGAATTTTATCGGGAAATTTTGTTTTTTCTTAAAATTTTCAAGAATCTTGGTTTTAAAAATAAATTAGTTAATTTTTTTAAAAGCTTGCGACCATGGTTGCAAATAAGAGAGAAAGAGTCGCTTTTTTTGATTTAAAGAAGTAAGAATCTTTAATCCAAGTCACAATTTAAGATGAAAAGAAAATAGGAATTAACGATCTTATTAGATATTTATTTTTTTTAAATTTTTTAATTTTTTGACACGGTGACCAAGGTCAAAAGTTATTTTTTCATTCTCTTTTTTGTCGACTTGAGTCACAGTTATTTGTATTAGCATCTTAGGTTTATGCGACCTTCGTCGCAGTATTTAAAAAATAATTTTTTTTAAAATTATTAACGTCAGTTCTTTTAAGATTATTTTTTTAAACTCTGCGACTGACAATGTTGCTGTTCGTTTTCTCATTTTTGGGGGTCTGGTCGCAGTCTGCTCTAATAAGTTAGCCTAATAGGATACTGCGACCCTGGTCGCAGTATGAAGAAACAAAGACCCCTTCATGGTAAATTATTTGTGTTAATTAGAAAATTGCGGCCTCTGTCGCAGTGTAATATAACAGTGCGACCTTGGTCGCAGTGTTTTATGTTCTGCTAAGTTAGCTTAATAGAACATTGCGACCCCGGTCGCAGTATGAAGAAACAAAGGACCTTATTGGTTAATTATTTGGTTTAATTATGAAATTGCGACTGCTGTCGCAGTGTAATATATCAGTACGACCTTGGTCGAAGTATTTTATAGTTTATTAAAGATTATTGTGACCAAGCTCGCAGACTTTTTCCTTTTCAATTGTATTTAAAAGTACCGCGACCTTGATTTTTATACTAATATTGTTAATGTTTCTGCATCTATAGGTAAGGAAGAACTGAAGGTTCGTCCTATGAGATCGAGCCTAAAGCCTATGTGCGAATTCATAAGAAAATTTAAAAAGCACATTCAGGCCGATTTTTTCAATGCGATGAAGGAGACCCCGTTTGGTTCAATTTTCATGGCCTTCTACAATGAGGAGTTTGGTGCTGAAAAAGGCCTAAAATCAAATATAAATGCTAAAAATTGTAGATCAGTATGATAAGTATACAAGGACCTTTCTAATTGGTGGCAAACAAATTGAGTTAACAGTAGAGGATGTTGCTCTTACTTTTGGTCTACCTATCAATGGGGCCGATTTTATTATGAATAAGGCCTGTACAATGAAGGACAAGGGGGTTATAAAATATTATTTTTCTAATATAAAGAATATCATGAAAGTATCCATTGAAGAAGCTTTGGATGATCTTCTGGTCAAGAAAAGGAGGATTGAATTAGATGCGACCAAGGATGAACAGTTTGAGCAGCAAGTGACTTTAAATGAAATTATAAGAGACAGACAAAGACTTGCAGTTCAAGACTTTACAACAATAATCATCCTGTATATGTTGGCCACTCTATTCTTTTCTGACAGTAAATGCACGGTGTCATGGTATATAGTGGAACAAATTGCCAATATTCAGCTGATGAAAATCATATGCTGGGCTAAAGCTGTTTGGTAATTCCTGATTGAGTCAATAGACATCTTCAGGCACACCACATTTGAGCTGCAAGGATGCTCTGTGCAAATTATAGTAAATATGAGTATCATGAGGAGGCTTCCGTGACTTATCTATTCATCTTCTTCACACCCTTCTTATTGCAACAAAATTTTTTGCAATTAACTTCATGAGGAGGCCTCCGTGACTTATCTATTTCTTTTTTTCTTACGTCAAAACCTCTGTTCCTTGCATAAGAATTGTAGAAGTTGTATGCTTCATCGTCCGTGAAAAACTGTTTCCCTAAAAAAATAATTGAGCTTCCAGACATTTCTCCATGTGAATTCAGATCCAACAAAACAAATTACTAAACTATATAAAAAGAAATAATTGAAAATCACACGTCTGAAATATAATAAATAAAACTGCGACCAAGGTCGCAGATATAAAGAAATCTGTAACTTCTGAATAAAAGACTGCGACCGTAGTCGCAGTTCTCCGTATGGCCAGGTTTTTAAAAAAATGTGAATAATAACTGTGAAAATTTGTCATTAATATATACTGCGACCTCAAGTCGCAGTTCTTAAAATTTAGTGTATAAAAAAGAAATAATTGAAAATCACACGTCTGAACTATAATAAATAGGACTGCGACTAAGGTTGCAGTTGTAAAGATAGCTTTTACTGCTAGAAAAAATGGTTTTAATATATAATGCGACCATGGTCGCAGTTCTTACAATTTAATGTATTAAATTAAATAAGTGTGATTGAGATCGCAGTTAATAAAACTGTGAAATTGTTTCTGAAAAAAAGACTTTAGTAAAAGTGATTATATTGTTCTGTAAAATGAAATCTAGGTCGCAGTTCCATATACGTTACACAAAATTTTTTACATATTAGAAATTTTGGGAAAAAAGATAAAATAAAAACCTCTTGATCAGCATTCAAAGATCTTAACCCTTCAATATTTTCAATATTTTGTGAGGAAGATCGGGGACGAAGGCGACCTGAATTGGCAGGAGAAGTGTTCTGACCTGCCCTCGACATTAAAATAAAAAGGGAGATTTAGGTCTGCAAAGTAAAAAAAGAAAAAACCTTATCCGGGTCCCGCTTTTTTTAGAAAAATTTTCTGACAGTAAAACTAAAACCTTGATCTGACAATGCGTGAAAAAAGAAATAGGGAAAAATAATAATAAATAATAACAGGGCAACTACCTTTTAGTAATTTCACTTATTCCAATAGGCGGGTCGCAACTTATTGGTGTGGCTAATAAAGTGCCACGTCACCGCAGGCTGAGAGGGACTCAACTGTCGGCTGATGTACATATTTCTGATATATATATATATATATATATATATATATATATATATATATATATATATATATATATATATATATGGGAAAGGTTTTATACACATGGTGAAATATAAAAGTTTACATACACCTATGAAAATACACCGTAGTCCATCCATATGTATGATCCAAACCATTGAATGTGATCAACATGTTCTAAAACTCATATGGATCAAATTTCATGTGAATTGAAACTTTCTAGCCTTTCCATCTCATGATCTAAATATAAATGGTCTGTAGCGGTCTTAAAAGTCAGCTTTTTTATTTGCTTGATTTGTGGGCTATAAAGTTTAAAATTATTTGAAACTTGATCCATATGAGTTTTAGAACATATAGATCACATTCAGTGGTTTGGATCATGCATATGGATGGGCTATGGTGTATTTTCATATGTGTATATACTCTTATTTTACACCCTATGTGTATTAAAACCCTTCCCTATGTATATAATATCGTAGGGCATAACTAAGCTAATTATGCCCACTTATAAAAGTGTATAATATACAAAGATGTTAGACGATCTGTTCTGTTCATCTTGATTTAAATGGCTTATAAACAAAAATTCTTGCATTTTGGGGTTCAATTGCTTATGCATCAAGTGATTGTAAAATAAATGATTTTCAATTGTTAGAAAATCGTTCATTTTTTCACCACTAAAAGTATGGGTAAATGATCTTCAAAATTTATAATTTTTTTATCTATAGAGTTTTTGAAATATACAGATCAAGTTAAATAGAATGGATCATGTAATTTCATGGCATTACATGCATTTTTGTATGTGAGCATAACTTAATTATGCCTTGGAAGTGTTAAAGCCTTACCCACCCCCACACTCCCCTATATATATACACACGCGCACACACACATACATAAACAAGTCATTGGGTTTGCTCCCCAAGTGGCTTGAGTTCAAGGCCCTTGGTGGACATATTTTGCCCCCGGGCTTCGGCTCGCGGATTTACCCTATTCAGTGGTGGGAAACTCCTAGGGCGGGGGCTACGGGACCCCTGGGATTAGTCGGAGGTTTCACTCGTTTTTCGCGTTGTGGGCCCCGGATATCTTGACGGACTTCAATATATATATATATATATATATATATATATATATATATATATAGAAGAGGAGAGAGAGAGAGAAGAGAGAGAGAGAGAGAGAGACTTGGATCCTTTAAGAAAGATTTGAGCATGAATCTTTTCCACTCAAATTCAATGCTACGACATTCAAATACAAGATCCACTCCATTCAAGCTGATCTACATTATTTAAAGTAACTAAAAACAAAAAAATCATGCGTTTTGAATACTTTTTACTTATTTATTTAGTAGGCGTAAAATGAATGGCTGAAACAGTGCGTTGGTTAGTTTAACAATGTAGAATATCTGAAACCCAATGAAAATTGGTGTATGAGGGTTTTTAAATGTTTAGATCATGATCAAATGGTCGGATCGAGAATTTGCATATATATATATATATATATATATAATATCGAGCTAGACCTGTGTCATTCCGAAAGGATTCGAGGCCGAATCCTTCCCACTCAAATACAACCCTACGATATCCGAATGCAAGATCCACTCCGTTGATGTTGATCTACATTATTTCAAATAACTAAAAATCAAAAATCATGTATTTTGAATACTTTTTGCCCACTATCAAGTAGGCGCAAATGAACGGCTGAAATTGTGCGTTGGTTAGTTTAACGGTATAGAATATTTGAAATCTAACAAAAAATGGTGTGTGAGGGTTTTTAAGTGTTTAGATCATGATGAAATGATCGGATTGAGAATTTGTATGTCTAACGATGTAGATCTAAGCAATATGCTATTTTGGCCGTCCATTTTGCGCATACTTGATGGATGGGCTAAAAGTATTCAAAATACATGGTTTTTAATTTTTAGTTACTTGAAATTATGTAGATCAACTTCAACGGAATGGATCTTGTATTCGGATGTTGTAGGGTTGTATTTGAGTCGGAAGGATTCAACCTAGGATCCTTCCGAAATAACACAAGTCTATCTCTATAATATATTCTACTCAAATTCAATGCTATGACATTCAAATACAAGATCCACTCCGTTGAAGTTTATCTACATTATTTAAAGTAACTAAAAATCAAATTTTTTGTAGTTTTTTTTTTGTCCATGCATCAAGTAGGCACAAAATGGATGATTGAAAGTAGCATATTACTTAGATATATGACTTTAGACATACAAATTCTCGATCTGATCATTTGATCATGATTTAAGCTTTTAAAAACTCTCACACACCAACTTTGTTAGGTTTCATATATTCTATACCATTAAACTAATCACTTACTGTTCGGCCGTTTATTTTTCGCCTACTTGATGAATAAGCAAAAAGTATTCAAAATACTTGATTTTTATTTTAAGCACTTTTAACAATGTAGATTAACTCCAACAAAGTGGATTTTCAATTTGAATGACCTAACATTAAATTTGAATGGGAAAGATTCATCTCCATGTCCTTCTCAAAGGATCCAAGTCTATCTCTCTCTCTCTCTATGTGTAAGTGGGTTAGTCCACTGGTATAACTCCTCCCTCCTAAGAGAGAAGCTCCAGGTTCGCTCACTGTTGTCAGATGGGAGTTAGGCATGGGTAATTAGTGCCGGGTGTGTGAGACTATCTTTCAAATATATATATGTATATATAGGTATCTGTACGTCAGCCGCTGGCTGAGAGAACTCTCTCAGCTGGCGCTTCAATATGGTCGCAGTCGTCCTAAATTTTTTTTAATATATTTCATTGTAATTAGGACTGCGATCATGGTAACAGTTCTCATAAAAACAATGCGACCATGGTTGCAGTCCTCACAAAAAACTGCGATCATGGTAGCAGTCCTCACAAAAACACTGCGACCTAATCGCAGTCCTCACAAAAAACTGCGACTATGATAGCGCAGCGTTCAAAATGTGGCTGAGATTCAGCCACGTCGGGCCAGCTGAGAGAGTCTCTCAGCTGGCGGCTGAGGTACATTTTTCATATATATTCACATATATGGGGTAAATTGTTTTTAGTGTTTCTCCTTAGATAATTATCTAGGGAGATGACCTAAAATTTCACGACGGACCATCTTAAGGGATGATCCACTCACTTCATTTTGATCTACATATCTGAAAATGATTGTATATGAAACGTCATGCACTTTTGATACCTTTTAACCATGCATCAAATGGTTATAAAATGAACGATTTTTCAACAATAGAATGAATAATACCATTTGATTGATGCTTAATTTTTTTTAAAATACATAATTTTTTATATTTAAGCATTCTAGGATATGAAAATCTTGATGAACGGAGTAGATTGTTCATAGAAATAGTCCATTGTCATATTTTAGGTCGTCTCCCTAGATAGTTATTTATACATATACACACACACATACACAGACACACACACATTATATATATAGTATGTATATAAAGAGAGAGAAGAGAGAGAGAGGCTATGCCCCCCTGAGAGGTTACAACCTTTTGGAATTAGCTGATAGGGCCTCCAATTTTAATATTTACTCTGTTGAATTTGACCTATATAATTTGGAATACTTATAAACTAAAATTTAATCTATTTTAATTTTTCTTACCCATCCATCATGTAACCCCAAAAAGGATGGCCAAAAGTAGTGAGTTGCTTTGTTTTACGGTCTAGAATATTTCAAACCTAACAAAAATTGGCATATAAGGGTTTTAAAATATTCAGATTGTGAATCAAGGGTTGGATTGTTAAATTATACTTTCTGAAGCATAGATCAACAAAACTCTCCACCTTTAGCCGTATGTTTTTAGGTCACTTGATGCACATGTTAGAAATCCCAACTACATTTGATTTTTTGTTTCTAAGCATTTTAAATTATTTAGATCATGTTAAATGGTTTGGATCATCCATTGTAGTTGTATAATATATACTTCCTAAGTGATATGATTTATATCAAATCTTATTAATATGATCCCTGTTTTAAATATCAGCCGAGCCAGTCGAGATATCGTCCGATATCTCCTTTTTTGTCTGCTGCCGATACGATATGGGGAAATCATTTGCCATATCGTTTGCAGCAAAAAACGACCGATATTTGAAATATCGGCCGATAAATCGTCCGATATTGGCCTATAAATCGTCCGATATTGGCCTATAAATCACCCGACATATCGTCCGATATGAAATAACTTATTTATTGCACGATTGCGCGCAAATACAATATTCTTTATTGCCTTTGCAAGTATATTACATCATTTTTATTAGGTAGATATCTATGACTTTAAACCAACTTTTAGTTATCAATATTTCATTACATAGTGTCTGTTATGAACGTCCGATATGCGCGCGTATCCCCGATATCTCCTCCGATATCCGATATGAAAAACCCCCATTCGATACGATCCCGATATCCGATATTTAGAACCTTGAATATGATCCTAGTCAGACTCTCTCTCTCTCTCTCTCTCTCTCTCTATATATATATATATATATATATATATATATATATATATATATATATATATATATATATATATATATGGAAGGATTCGAGGCCGAATCTTTCCCACTCAAATTCAACTCCACGACATCTGAATGCACGATCCACTCCGTTGAAGTTGATCTACATTATTTCAAATAACTAAAAATCAAAAATCATGTATTTGAATGCCTTTTGCCCATCCATCAAGCAGGTGCAAAATGGACGGCCGAAATAGTGAGTTGGTTAGTTTAACGGTGTAGAATATTTGAAATCTGACAAAAAATGATGTGAGAGGGTTTTAAAATGTTTAGATCATGATGAAATAGTCGGATCGAGAATTTGTATGTCTAAAGACGTAGATTTAAGTAATATGTTATTTTCGGCCATTCATTTTGCGCTTATTTGATGGATGGGCAAAAAATATTTAAAATATATGATTTTTAGGTTTTAGTTACTTGAAATAATGTAGATCAACTTCAATGGAATGGATTTGCATTCGGATGTCGTATGGTTGTATTTGAGTGGGAATGATTCAACCTAAGATTCGACCTCGAATCCTTCTGGAATGACACAAGTCTATAACTCTCTCTTTATATATATATATATATATATATATATATATATATATATATATATATATATATATATATATATATGAGGAAACCTCATATGCCATCTAACGGAACTATATTAGATGGCGTATCAAAACTCCAATCTCCCTATTATTTTTTTCACGATTCGGCTGCACAACATAATCTTCTTGTCCTAAGATGTATAGATATAAAAATCACGTGAATTGGAGTTCGTTTAATCTTGATCTAATGGTTCCAGTTGTTCTATTGTTGAAAAACCGCTAAATTTTTAACCATTTGATACATGAGTAAGCGAACTCCAATTCATGTGATTATTTATATGTTTACGTCTTGAACATGAAGATCATAATGTATGGTCGAATCGTAAAAAATTATAGGGAGATTACAGTTTTGATACACCAACTGACGGAGTTCCGTTCGATGGCATTTTAGGTGCATCTCTCTCTCTACACACACACACACAGCCTCATCTATATATATATGTGTGTCTGTGTGCAAGAGAAACTTAGTAATTTACATAGTTACCCATGTACTAATGCTAATACAACTCTTGTTACTAATCTTAATACAACTCTGATTCCTATTACTAACACTATTCCTTAACAGAGAACAACCGAATAAATCACATATATATTTGTTTTTTTTTGTAGTTCGTTAATTTTTAACCTTTTTTTTAAATTGCAAACATTTAATTTTATTAACAGATAAAACCATTTATATTCAACAGCCAGTAAATTCCATATGGAAAAAGCTAGATCTAACGTTACTTGTGATTGATTGCATTACTCCTCTATTATATCGACCTTTTTCCAACTTATCTATTTAATCCCTATCAATAGAAAAATGTTTTTGAATTTTCTTGCAAATTAATCGAAGTTGTATATATGTGCTGCAGGAGAAGATGTCCATTCTTCGAGAGAATGAGTCCCTAGCTAAAGAAAATGAGCGGCTTAATTATGAAAAAGATACCTTGCGGAGAAATAAGGAATTGGTTGATAGTCAGATAGTTGTTTTAACTAAATCCCTGGAGACTGCGCAAAAGGACTTAAAAGACAGAGACATCCTGGTATTTGTTACTCATGATACTCTAGGATTTCAAACAAATAAACTATATAATTTAATAGTTACACTCTTTTCTAGGTGCAAGGTTTGAAAAAGTCAATGGAGCTTCAGAGGAAGGAACTTAATGAGTGCAGAGCGGAAATCACTTCACTGAAGATGCACATAGAAGGGGCCAGAGCTGGTGGGAATTGGACTACAGGAGAAAGTGAGAATGTGCAATCACTTCAAACTGGTAACCATATGGATGAAGTAAGATCTGTACATACTGAAACAGAAAATACGAAGGAAATGAATTCCACTGCTGACAATTTGGAGTCTACAATAAGCTTGATCGATGACACACTGCCAATGGAGAAGGTTGTTGAGATGAATGAAGGAACAGTATTACCTAATTTCATTGAGCCATTGTCTGGTTCATCTGTTGGGAATGACGAAAATCAACCCCTTGGACAAGATGGAACTGAGCATAGTAATATTACTTCAGACCATTTAATAAATTCTTCTAATGGTAATGTTGAAAGCACAGATAACGCTTATGATGGCCTCTCTAAAGCACCCCCTGGGGATGTTGTTTTAATCCATAAATCAGAGAGTCCCAAGCGAGAAACAACTTCTGAGAAGATGTAATGCTCGTTAGCATGCATGCTTTCTTGCAGAGTAATATCAATATAGCTACTTGGCTTTTTGCACTTTTATATCTAATATTATCAATTTAAGAATGGTATTTTCTGTAACAGGCTTTGGCAACCATCCAGATAGTTTCAGATGCCTTGCCTAAGATTGTTCCGTATGTTCTAATCAACCATCGTGAGGTTCTTATCTGAATTTCTTCCACATTATCATTGCAATCATGCTATGAGAAATCAAATTTCCCATTTACCGGGTATTTCATGATTACAGGAACTTCTTCCGTTAATTATGTGTGCTATTGAGCGCCATCCAGATAGCACTGTCAGAGACTCTTTGACACACACATTGTTTAATCTGATTAAACGACCTGATGCACAGCAGAGGCGCATTATAATGGATGTATGTGACTACATGCTACGTAAAGCCATCAAAGTTTCAGGCAACTGGCAGTGCTAGGGGCCCTTTTACCATCTTATCTCGTTGATATAGATTACAGAACAGATTTAACTAGTTGTTAATTTGTTTTTCTTTTACAGGCATGTGTAACACTGGCTAGGAATGTGGGAGAAATGAGGACAGAAACTGAATTGCTTCCCCAGTGCTGGGAACAGGTTTTACTGCAATCTTTATTTTTTGTTCAATGCTTAATTGTACCGACCTTTTAATTATTCTTTTTGAAAGGAAGATTTAAAAAAAAGCTTATTGGCATGTAGATCAATCACACATATGAAGAAAGGAGGTTACTAGTTGCGCATTCCTGTGGAGAGCTTGCAGAATTTGTTCGACCTGAAATTCGTGATTCTCTCATTTTATCCATTGTGCAACAACTAATTGAAGATTCTGCCACGGTCGTGAGAGAGGCTGCGGCTCATAACCTGGCCTTGCTGCTTCCGCTTTTCCCGAACAGGGACAAATATTTTAAGGTCAGCCTCACTAATGCTCAGAGGCAATCATGGAGCAGAAAATTGACTTCACAGAATTGGCTGCAATGTAAGCTATAGAAAAGGCTGGAACACATGGATTCAGGAATGGCTTGGGAGCTTATTTCCTGATCAGGGACAATACCACATTATTTAATACGTTTAATCTAAGTTGTATCTGTTTGTTTAATAGGTTGAAGAGTTGATGTTCCAATTGGTCTGCGATCCTTCAGGATTGGTTGTTGAAACTACTCTCAAGGAACTTGTTCCTGCAGTAATAACCTGGGGAGACAAACTGGACCACATTGTACGTGTTCTCCTATCCCACATCGTGGGTTCTGCTCAGGTAATTACACAACTGACACTATTATCCTCTCATTTACTGGGATAGACAATAAATCGCTTCTCCTGCCTACCAGCGGTGCCCGCCTGTATCGGGGGTTGGAGGTTCTGTAGATTCACACCTTCGCGTGTTAGGTGAAAGAGAACGCTGGAACATTGATGTTTTATTACGGATGTTGACGGAGTTACTTCCATTTGTTCACAAGGGTGCTATTGAAGCCTGCCCTTTCACGTCTGCTGTAGAATCTCTTAGCACTCCTGAACAAGCAAATTCCTTTTTCTCCACTTCCATGCTCCAATTGTACGCTGGGTGAGTTCTGCTTCTGTGAAGTATTCCACACTATAAATATTTCAGTAGCTTCAGAAAATAATAAAGATAATTTTGCTTCTTTAAATGGTTTTCCTTGTGACCTTACGTTTGAATTCATTTGGATAGGGGTCATATGGAGTGGCCTCCATTTGATTGGCTGTACATAGATTGTTTTCCTGATCTCATCCAACTTTCCTGCCTATTACCTCAGAAGGAAGACAATTTAAGAACTCGAATTACAAAGGTATCACCTCTCTTGTTTTGCATTAAAATTTATTAAATCCTTTATAAGATTACGATTGTAGCTTTACTGTTTCATAATATTATTTACTATTCTGATGTTATTGCAGTTCCTTTTGGATGTAAGTACACGCTTTGGGGATGACTACCTTCAACACATAATGCTACCTGTTTTCCTGGTAGCAGTTGGGGATTCTGATAGCGCTGATTTGTCATTCTTTCCTCCATCTATCCATTCAAGAATCAAAGGTGCGGATCTGCATTTTCTTGGAGTAAGTTAACATTATTTAATACTTACATTTCAATCCTACTACTGGCTTGCAGGTTTGCGACCTAAAACTGCTATGGCTGAGAGGCTTGCTATCATGTGCATCCTCCCACTATTATTATCTGGTATATTGGGTGCTCGTACTAGTCATGAGCAACTTTCGGAATACTTGCGAAAGCTTTTAGTGCAAAACACAATCAGTGATGATTCCTGGTCTGGATACCGTGTGGCTGAGGTCATCGATGCAGTCCGCTTCCTTTGGTTGGTGTCTCTTATAAATTTTGAGTTTCTCCAGCAATATTTCTTGAATTCCACTCATAATGCTTCAATGCAGCACATTTGAAGAGCATCATGGGATCATTTTTAATATTTTGTGGGAAATGGTTGTGAGCTCCAATGCTGAAATGAAGGCTGAGGCTGCAAATCTTTTAAAAGTCCTGGTATTCGCCCATTTCTGAGCGTGAGAATTGTTTATTTCCATATATAATTGATGAGGTACTCATATGACTGTTAATCCGAATATAGGTACCATATATTGATATAAAAGTGGCATCAACTCAAGTTTTGCCTGTGCTTGTCACTCTTGGTTCTGATCAAAATTTAAATGTTAAATATGCGAGCATAGACGCATTCGGAGCTGTCGCCCAGCATTTTAAAAATGACACGGTACCTGATAATAAAGCTTCATTTAGTGCATGACTATTTCAAAGTGCCTTTGGGATGGAACTGATTATATTGCGTAAAATTTCAGATTGTTGACAAGATACGCATACAGATGGATGCTTTCCTAGAAGATGGATCTCATGAAGCTACAATTTCTGTTATACGTGCATTAGTGGTGGCAGTACCACATACAACAGAGAGACTACGGGAATATATCCTTTTAACGTCTTAAAGATGGGATAACTCTTTTTGTTGCTTGTAACTTTACCATTTCTCAAATTCTTTTGACTTCTACTTTTGTTTCTTTGACATTTCATACATCTTTTGTCAAAGATATTCCAGCTTACAGCCCTGCCATCACATGGAAAAGATGTTGTACGTCGCCGTGAGAAAGCAAATGTGTACTGTGAAGCAGTACGTGCTCTTGATGCTACAGGTTGGCCTTGCACAATAACCAATCTTATTTTTGTTTCTTTTCCTTGAAAACCCAAATCTGAAATTCTTGGTTATCATCAATATCCTTGATATTCCCGTCTTTGAATTTGAAAGATATAAAGTGATGATTGTATTCTTCACGAAATAATAATAACTGAAACACCTTTAGTTAGAGGTGCCAGTGAAGTATCCCACTTGATATTATCCCCACTCCCCCCCCCCCCCAAACACACGCACACACACACACAAAAAATAGTTCTCTCCATGATATCCAAATAATGTCTTTCAAAGGTGGCTCAGAAATTTCTTCCAACACAACCAAATAGTGTCTCTATGGTATCCTACAAATTTCCTATGATTTTTAAGTATAATCATCATTTTGCTTGTACACCCTCTCATAAGTTTTATGAAGAAAACTTATATGTTTTTAGCATTTCTTTTCGATTGTCATTTCTGTTATCCTATGTGTATATCAAGCTTCGCACCCGGCTTACGTGTCTCCTTCTGGTAACTGTGGGCAGGGGTGCCTGGAGCCGGGGGTCTACAAAAAGCTGTTAGACCAGTATGAAATGACAATCATTATTATCACAATTATCCTCCATAAGTGCTGTCACCATGAGTATATTTTGACTAGGGAGGGTAGCAAACAGTTGGATTCAAGTTTTGATACCAAGCTATCACCATGCTTATTCCATTCTGGCACATGCAGTGCACATGTGCAAGCAAAACAACTATTTTTATACACAATCCATTAATTTGAATAGCAGAACTTTTCTTTTTAACTGTTGAATCATACAACTTCTAATTAAATATTCGATGTGAAACATGATACGTGTGAATCAAAAATCTGTGATATGATAAACTTTACGTCTCACGAACTATTACGATCTTGGGTAGGAAAACAATTAAAACTAATAATGCGAGATGATGGATTTAACAAAACGTGCAAGTACAATGTTACCGTTCGTAATCTAAAATAAAGTGATGCAGATACTTGTTATGATGCCAAGGCTTGTAAAATCAATATAGATGACTAGTAGACTCCAAGTGAACAGAATCTCACTACTTAGCAAATATAATCGATAAAATAATAGAGACAGAAATCGAACTCACAAATAAATAGACCGTGTTAAGAAAAGTTACCTACTAAGAATCACAGAGACTTGAGGAGAGAGACGAGACTGCGGTGGTTATGACTGTGATGGCTTTAGCTGCTGATGACGTCGGCATTGACGAGAGGCCAGTCGAGGGCACTGGCGGAGGTCGTGGACAAGGCGAGGAGGTGGTTGATGGGGAGAGGGGTGTTGGGTGCTGTTGGGTTGAGAGGAGATGTGGGGAGATGGAGTTTTTTTGGGTTGCTTTAAGGGAGAGGCATGAAGCAGAGGAAGAGAAATTTAGGGTTATTTTAATAATTAGAATAAATCCTAGACAATTTGAGGTAAAATATCTCACACAAAATAATTTTCAAAATTTTTCATTGCTTATTGTTGATACAATAGGGCTTTATATAGGCTTTTACAAGATTTGAATCCAACTAAAACTCAAAGTACTAATCAAAATAGAATTACAATTCAAATTTTAGAAACTAAAAAAAAAACAAAATAAAGAAACTAAAAAAACAAAAATAAAAAAGAGAAAATATCCAAAACTCTACTGCTTCTTTAATTCGAACTTGAACTTTTTGGATCTGTCTCTTCGGCTCTTTCATCTTGACTGTATGTCTGCGTCATTCCCCGGGGTGGGAGAAGACTCGACCCCGTCGAGTTAGATGGATTAGGTCTCTCATGCTGAACTAGATCAAACCGTTACAAATCACCTTGATCTAACTATGAATTAATAGTTGGTGCTTTTTTTTCCTACAGATCAAATACTTGTGAGTTTCACCAGATTTTGTGGTGATAGTCTCATCCTCTAAAATTTTGTCAACTCTCTTTGTTGTAATGGGATGAGTATTTGAGAGTAAACTAAGTGAGGGGCTTTCAGAAAATGACTTAGGGGAAGACTTGTCAATCAATGAGTTACAATCAAAATTCTTGTAATCTACTAGATTTTTAATATTGAAAGTACAATTAATGCCATAATCTCTAAACAGATTTATAACATAAATATTGCAATTCAGCTTATTCAAGATTTTGAAGGGTCTATCACTGCGGGCATGCAATATTTTAACAGTTCTCAAAGGAAACCGTTTTGGATAAATCTGAACCATCACATTAAAAGTTTAAATATTTTTTACTGCGAGTTCGCAAAGTAGACTTCACATTTGCTCTATTTATTTCCATCACTAACCTCTTTGTGTAATTTGTGCACATGTTTGTGTGATGCAAATGCAGACTCGAATGCTTTATAATGGGATGGTATCAACAAAAAAGGAGAAAGTGGTTTGCGGATAAGGTATGCACGACTAATGGGAGAAAGAGAAGGAACAATAGCAATGAGAGATGGATAAAGTGGAGTTGGCAGCAAAGCTAAAGTAGATGTTTGCTTAGGTTGTCCACTCTTGGGTATAAGGTTGGTAGCTTATCTACTTACTCTTATGCTCAAATTGACACATGTTAGATCGACCATAAATGGTAACATTTTTGTCGAACAAACATGGTCTACTTAGTGTAACTTTACCCCCCTTCATGGTGATCGTCACACCAAATCTTGTCTTCGTAATGATTGAAACTGAGTGGGACAAGACATCGTTGTTTGACATCAAGTGTCGAGTCAATCCATGACATGTTGAATGGGTGGGGGTGGGGTATAATCTCTACTCCAAGATTTTTACACACAGCCTGGACGATATTGCATTAATACAATTTTCACTGTCCATAATCATTTTACAACTTTGTCTCCAATCTTGGTGAACGTGTGGAAGGTTGCAACTCTTCTCCAATTGTCCTTTTCTATTTTTTGTGAGGGAACACACTTGACGACCGACAAATGGGTAGACGGCGTTTGCCTAATGCAGTTGGGACCAACATCATCGCTTGATGACTTGTCAGTTTCAACAACTTCTGGATGATAGGTGTACTCGTCAGAATCAATCTTAGTGGCTTCGTTGTGTGTTCCATCTATTATGGTGATCTTGACGGGACTAGGACAACTGGCAGCTAAATGTCCATAATCGTGGCATTTGTAGCACTTGTGGAACTAACTTTAGAAAACTTGGGGCTCTTGTTTTTGTTGTCCTGTTCAAGACTCTTACCCTTGATGTCATTCCTATGTGAAGGGGTTTGGGTACTAGACCTAATGGGTTGGGGACCTATTGGGTTGGATGATGGGGAAGGTCTAGATAGTGAGGCTCTATAATCGTGACTCTTGAAGGTGTGGTTGGTCCTAGCAGAATTTAGACTTGGACTAAAGCATACGCTGCCTCTAACTCGTTGACTCTTCTAGCTGACAGTTCAGTTCGTAGGTCATCTCTAAGGTTAACTCTGAATTTAGAAAGAATTTGAGTTTCACCTTTCTTATGGAGGGTATTGCATCTGATGAGAAATTCATTGATTTTTTTGACACCCCTTGGTAGATTTGTTGCCTTGAGTGTATTAGTGTCAATTGTCCATGAGACGAGCACTAAACGATGGTGGCACATATTTTGTTTCTAACTCTTCTTTCATCCGATCCCATATGTCAATTGGTGGTCGACCTCGGGTTGCGCGCCTGTTTTCTAAGTTGGTTCAATACTGGCTAGCTTGGCCAGACAGCTTCTTTGCAGCGTATTTAACTTTCTTAGGCTTAGTGATATCGTACCATGTGAAACACCTATGAGTGTCCAATCTATGAAAAGTTGTGGGTTGTGACGTCCATCAAGTTGGGGACATTAATCTTGATATTTTTCAGATATTGAGCATCGGGTTGGGTGGGTTATCGATTTTGTTACGTCAGTTGTTTCTCTGTGGGGTTTGATTATCTATGGGTGACTCAGGTGATTCATGTGTGGCTTTTACTTTTGTCAATCTCTCTTTGAATGTCTTAAGGGTATCTAACTTAGAATTTATCTCAGCAAACATTGCTACAATTTATTGGAGATCCATTAAGGTTGTAGGAGACCTACTAGACTCTCCTAATAGATATGAGTGACCACTACGGGTGAGCATGCACTGCACAAACTTAAATGAAGAATAGATTTTTTTTGGGTTTTGATTTTGAATTTTTTTTGTTTAGTTTTTCTAAAAAAAACTGTTTTCTAATATTGTCGGGTCAGTCAAACCTCAATAACTTATCAGTCCAATTGGCCAGGTCAGCGTAACTCAGGTGGGAGGTTCCGTACTTAGCGTTCGTTAATTGTAGAACCACGTTGAATACCCTTCCTTGATTATATACCAATCCTACGAAATTTCAGGGAAAGACTTACCTCTCAATGTTTCCTAATTTTTATTTTATTTTTTCATAAAAATTTAAACTAAATGCGATAAAGCAAATAAACGTGAACTTTATGCAAATTCTACCTCACCGTAGTACCAAGATGATGTGAAATGTGATACGTGTGAATCGAAAATCAGTGATATGATAAACTTTACTATGTTTCACCAACTATTACGATCTTGAGTAGGAAAACAGTTAAAACTAATAATGTAAGATGATAGATTTAACAAAACGTGTAAGTGCAATGTTACCGTTCAATCTAAAATAAAGTGATGCAGATACTTGTTATGATGATAAAGCTTGTAAAATCAATATAAATGACTAGTAGACTCAAAGTGAACAAAATCTCACAAATCAGTGGCAACAAATATAATTGATAAAATAGTAGAGACGAAAATCGAACCAACAAATAAATAAATCGTGTTAAGAAAAATTACCTATTGAGAATCACTGAGATTTGAGGAGAGAGACGAGACTCAAGTGGTTGTGGCTAGATGGCTTCGGCTGCTGATGATGTTGGCGTTGACAAGAGGCTAGTCGAGGACGCTGGCGGAGGTTGTGGACAAGACGAGGAGGTGGTTGAGGGGAGAGGGGTGTTGAGTTGAGAGGAGAGGTGGGGAGATGGAGTTTTTTGGGTTACTTTAAGAGGGGGCATGAGGCAGAGAGAGAAATTTAGGGTTAAGTTTTTTAGAATTATTAGGAATAAATTTTAAACAATTTGAGATAAAAAAGTCTCACACAAAATAATTTTCTCAAAATTCTTTATTGCTTATTCTTGATACAAGAGGGCCTTATATATGCTTTTACAAGATTTGAATCCAACTAAAACTCTTAATCAACATAGAAATACAATCCAAATTTTAGAAACTAAAAAAAAATCAAAATAAAGAAACTAAAAAAAAAATAAAGGATGAGAAAAAATATCCAAAAATCTACTTACTTTTCTACTCAAACTGGGATTTCTTGGATATCAGTCTCTTCAGCTCTTTCATGTTGACTTGATGTCCGCATAAATATTTTTTACTTAAAGTGGCATAGTAAACAAGGTATGAATATGATTGCGTGCTTTTAAAGAGATGAGTTCGCAGCACAATAATAACAATAACAATAATAAGGGTTAATGAAATAGTTTAAAAATTAATATAGAAAAGGATCTGTATGGGTAAATTTGTAATATTTACAAACCTTATATTTTTTATTTGTGGATGTGAAGTTAGACAAACATTCAAATTGCAATTCCCTCCAAATTATTATGTAGATTTATGGTATCTCGACTGAAACCTGGTATGTGTGCCTTGTAGGGAACCTGTGATATAATCATACTTGCTACGTTTAACCAAATAGAACGATTTTCGGCAGGAAAATAATTCAAAACTAACAATGTTGTAAATGAATTTAAATAAGATTGCAAGCATAATTTTACACATTTCTAATCTCAATCGAATTAACAGCAATAGCTATATTTTGCCGGGTAAGTTCTAAAGTCAATATCAAAGCTAAGCAATCACAAGTTGCAATTCACACATCTCACGATATAGTGGATAACATGGAATAAAGATAATATTTTAGAGATGATTTAATAGTTATGTAATCTAATTAATAATTAGATTGCTTTAAAATAAAATACACATATAAGCAAACTCAAATTCCGTCTTGTAGCTTTATTACATGTGAAACCTTTCTTAAATTCATAGTTGCCTCAGCTAAGCTTGTGGTTAAGCCTTTAAATATTGATTCAAGGAATGTGTTTGGCCTTACTTTTTTTCATATCGCAACATGGAGGAATCATGTTCCGATCGTGAAGAGGCAGTTTGTTGCTGGTGCTGATTCTGATGCTAGGGATGTGGAGTCTTGATAGAACAGCCTGAACAGAGCTCTCCATTTTGGCCATCTTGCTATGGCAAGTGTACTGCTACAATTTGATGCATCTCTTACGTTGGAGGACTCTAAATGATGTACTCCTGTTGACCTTCTATCTGGACCAGTATCGCGAGCTCAAAGTTTCTTAGTGTAGCAGTTGGTTCCAGAGAACTTTATACTTGGGGATTTGGAAGGAGGTTGTCTTGGACACCTTGATTTTGATATCCACAGTGGTCAAGCTGCTGTCATTACTCCTTGTCAGGTGACCTTGGAATTGGGATCGTGGTGAGTTAAGGCTATTGCAGCAGCAGAGTCTCACACAGTCATTGCAACAGAGAGAGAGAAGGGGAGAGAGGAGACCAGAGGGAGGGCAAATTTCTTTGGATAAGGGACAAAGAGAGAAAGGAGAAGGATGAGGAGGTTTTTGTTACATACACATAAAGAGAGAGAAGATTAGAGAGAGGAGGAAACAATAGCAGGCAAAGAGACTTCTTCAAATTTTCATTCATTTTTCAAATACAACAAGATAGCCTATATATAGGCACACACCAATAACTACCCGCTATCCATAATGGTCATAACTACCACCACTACCCAGTATATGTATACAAATACTAACTACTCAAATACAAACACATACCAAATACAAATGCTAATATACAAGATGGTCTCATCAATTCTCTCCGGGTGGAAGAGTTTGTCAAATACATAACTGCTCTTATACTGCTATAAGTTTGTTTCTTGCATCTCAGATTACTAGTCGAGCTGCACTATAAATTCATCATCTAAAATATTATTAATTTTCTCTGCTGTATAGGATGAATATCTGAAAGTGGGAAAGTAAAGGACTCTCAAAAATTGGTTCAAAGTAAAGCTCATTAACCAATAGGTTGTTTATGGATAATCAAGACTTTGTAAATCACTTGTTCCTCAATATTGAAAACAAAACTGATGCCAAATCGATAACGTAAGTATTGTAATTTAAATTCTTTTAAGATTTTGAAAAGTCCAGCACTGGGCATGCAAATCTTTAGCAGTTTCTCGGAGAAATCATTTTGGATGAATCCGAACTATCACAAAATTATCAACGCTAAAAGTTAAATTCCTGATGTCAGACCATAGCTTATAGTTAGCGTTGCTTGTTAAAATATATCACTGATTTTTCATGTGTAGAGCTTGCATTTGTGGCAAAATATGATGTAGACTCAAATGGTTTAAGCCTAAAATACAGACTCAGAAAGTCTATAATGAAGTGCAGTAGAGAACTTAACTTAGTACTTATCATTGCTAAAAGGGTCTTCCAAAAGATAACTACTGAACTTTGACTCTCTAGTGGACATAAAAAGTTAGTTACTTGGATCATCGGATCAACATTATACACGACCTCGATCAAAAGGATTATCTGTGGTATGATCCCAAAGGTAGACAACTTAGCTGTTTTAGCAATAAAGATGAAAGATATGCAAACAAGTAAAGACAGAGGAGATGCACCCTTAAGTTTAACAGTAATAGAAGATAAGTTAATAATCTGTAAGGTGCCATATTCTCTCACAATTGCATCCTTCAAAATTTTGTATATGGATCGATCATATATGATCACATGGTTGATCTGACCTACATCCTTTGTCACTATATAGTTCCATAACTTGTCCTTATAGAAATGGACATCGCTTGGGACAATGCACTGTCGCTTGACCTCTAGTAATAGCTCATCAACTTGCTATTTGAGTTCAATATGCATGGTAGGATCTATTCTATGGTGTGGGAAATCGGAGACTAGCTCCTGGGACTAAATCAATGGTGTGTTGGACATCACGCGTCTGTGGTAGTTTGTTCGGGAGGTTTTCATGAAGCACATCAACAAGCTTCGTAATCATTGGGGTGGCCTCAGGAGAATTTGGAGATTGAACTCAATGTCGCCACCTTGCGTCAGAGTCATAGTCTTCAGGTTCTTTCACCAAATAGAACGATCTTCGACAGGAAAATAATTGAAAACTAATAATGTCGCAAATAGATTTAAACAAGATTGCAAGCGTAGTTTTACACATTTCTAATCTCAATTGAATTAACAACGATACATATATTATGTAGGGTAAGTTTTAAAGTCAATCTCAAAGTTAAGCAATCACAAGTTGCAGATTCACACATCTCACGATATAGTGGACAATATGGAATAAAAGATAATACTTTAAAAATGATTTAACTGATGCGTAATTCAACTAATAATTAGATTGCTTTGAAATAAAACTCACAGATAAGCGACCTTAGATTCTGTCTTGTAGCTTTATCGCTTGTGAAGCCTCCTTTAAATTCGTAGTTGCTTCAGCTAAGCTTGTGATTAAGCCTTTAAATATTGATTCAAGGAATGAGTTTGGCCTTACTCCATATCTCAACATGGAGGAATCATTTGCCGATCGTGAAAAGGCAGTTTGCTGCTGGTGCTGATTCTGATGTTGGGGATGGGGCGTCTGAATGGAACAGCCTGCACAGAGCTCTCCATTTTGGTCATCTTGCTGTGGCAAGTGTACTGCTACAATCTGGTGCATCTCTTGGGTTGGAGGACTCTAAATGATGTATTCTTGTTGACCTTCTATCTTGATCTGTATTGCAAGCTCAAAGTTTCATAGTGTAGCAGTTGGTTCCGGAGGGGAACTTTATACTTGGGGATTTGGAAGGAGGTTGCCTTGGACACCCTGGTTTTGATATCCACAGTGGTTAAACTGCCATCATTACTCCTCGACAGGTGATCTTGGGGTTGGGATTTTGGAGATTTAAGGCTATTGCAGCACTGAAGTCTCACATAGTCGTTGCAGCAGGGAGAAAGGAAGGGGGAGAGAGGAGACCAAAGGGAGGGCAAATTTCTTTGGATAAGGGACGAGAGAGAGAGAGAGAGAGAGAGAGAGAGAGAGAGAGAGAGAGAGAGAGAGACTTCAAATTTTCATTCATAAAATTTGCAAATACAACAAGATAGCCTATATATAGGCACACACCAATAACTACCCACTACCCATGATGGTCATAACTACCACCACTACCTAGTACATGTACAGAAATACTAACAACTTAAATACAAACACAAATACCAAATACAAATGCTAAATACACAAGATGCTCATCACAGTGCCTGGATTGAAACCCCATGTTAAGTATTGGAATCTGATTCAGTTTTAGGGTTAAGTAAACTCATTTCTATTTCATAAGAAATAAACATTATTAGGTTTGAAGTAATAGAAAGACAGAAATTGTCAAATTGATAAGCCCTAGTCTTATCCTTTTTCTTTCTGATTTTATTTAAAGCTACATCTCTGAACATGCACAGTAGTCCGTATCCAAATGACAATGCAAAATTTGAATTATTTGGTATGTAAGAATTAGGTCCAAGCAATAATAGATTGTAGTCCTCTTTTCAAAATTTCTTAGCTGACAGGATTTTGTCTCGAAAATGGCACTCGTTTACCTCTAATCTAGTCACATCTACTCCTGATGATTTCACTCTGGTATATGGCAAAACCAACACCAAAAAGAAAGAGAAAATTCAAAATTCTGTTTTTCTTGTTCTTTTTGAAAAATCAAATCTAATAAGGTCATTTAGGATCCAAGAAGAAAAGAGAAGATGATGGCGGCAGTAATGTAGCCTGTAATATTATAGCAATGGTACTGCAGTACAGATACCGTAGAGATGCTACTATAGCAATAGTGTTGTAGCAGCGGTACTATAGCAGTATCAGAAGTCGAAGAAGATGATGGTGGTCCTGGAAGGCGACAATATTGGTGTTGGTTTGGATGAGAAACCTAGAGCTCTGATATCGTTTTTACTATATATTGATACTTTAAACAAATTGCAAAATACAATTGCATGGAACCATGAGTAATCCTTCCCTTATATATACATATATATATATATACACATATATATATAGGGGTATCTGTACCTCAGCCGCCAGCTGAGAGAGTTTCTCAGCCGACGTGACGTGACTTCATATTAGCCGCAGAGAAGTCGAAAATTTAGATGACAAAACGACAAAACATCCTACTCGAAAAGACCCTCAACCACTTTACCGTTATCTAATGACTAAAATACCCTCAGTTTCACTTTTAACTTGGCTACAACTGTTCCTTCACCAAAAAAAATTACAGATCTGAAAATTTCAGTTTTTTCAAACAAAAAAATTACAAATCTTGATTACTAAATTTTTTGAAAGATGTTTTAATCACAATAAAAATCTATTACTACGACTTGAAGCAGTTTATTTTAATTTTTTTGCTTTTTGAAACTGCAATCGAAGTCGTAGTTTCTAAAAAGAAAAATTTTGGATTTAAATTTTTTAACATTATTTTCACTTTTTAGATTTATTTTTGCTTTACATTGTGACCTTGGTCGCAGTGTTGCAGCCTTTTTTTATTTTTTCGATTAGGGTCGCAATATTTTTTCGACCTTGGTAACCTAAATAGGATACTGCGACCGTGGTCGCAGTCTTATGAAATAAGAGTCGCAGTCAATTGAAACAATGACGAAGATCTTGTAAGTTAATTAATTAAGATGATTAGGAAGTTGCGACTTCGGTCGCAGTCCTATGTAACAACAGTTTCTTTGAGAATGTTTTGTTAACACTGCGACCTTGGTTATAGTATTTTTTATTAAGTAATCTAAATATGATACTGCGACCGTGGTCGCATTCTTATAAAAACAAGAGATGTAATCAATTGAAGCAGTGAACAAGGTCTCGTAGTTAAGTAATTAAGATGATTAGAAGACCGCGACATTGATCGCAGTCTTATGTAATAGCAGTCTTTTTGAAAAGTTTTGTTTGATAACACTGCGACTTGGTCGCAGTATTTTATAACTTATTTTTTATTTTTGCGACCAAGGTCGCAGTCTTTTTATTAATAAATTTTAATTGTACTGCGACCAAGGTCGCAGTATTTTATAACTTATTTTTTTATTTTTGCGACCAAAGGTCGCAGTCTTTTTATTAATAAATTTTAATTGTACTGCGACTTTGGTCACAGTCCTGTAAAACAAATGGTTTGAAGATGAAATTTCATACTGCGACTATAGTCACAGAACTCAATTTTATCTGACAGTTTATTATTATGAATGCGATCAAAGTCGCAGTCTTGATGAAAAGGACAACTTTTAAAATAATTTTTTTTCCTGCGACTTTAGTCGCGGTACTGACAGTTGGTTATATATTTATGTGTATTTTACATGTCTTTTAGATTTTAAATCTAATGGCCAATATTTTTGATGATGAAAAATTTCTGATATGCCTTCCTTTTGAAGAAGAAGAAAAGAGAAGAATTACGATGGAAAATATTAAAGCTGACATCCTGAGGGAACAAGAACCTGTTAAAATAGCTGTTAAAATAGCTGAAGGAGATCTAGGCCTGAAAACTAAAAATCAATATCTGATCCCACACTCACTATTTTAGAACGACGTTCTTTACGAGTCAAATCCTAGATCTGACAGCGTGAGGAGACACAGAGACATATAAAAGAAGAGAAAAATAATAATAAAGAATATAAAACTAATACATCATCCCAAGAAAACTGTCTTTTTTGAATGGTAGGGACTTTTAGTAATTTCAATTATTTTCAAAAAGCGGGCGCCATTAAGATCGTCGATTTATGTGGCACATATTGTGCCACGTCACCGCCAGCTGAGAGGCACTCTCAGCTGTCGGCTGATATACATTTTTTTGATATATATATATATATATATATATATATATATATATATATATATATATTATATATATATATATATATATATATATATATTTCATACTAGAAATCTAATCTTAATCAAACTATATCTCATATTACTACTAAGATTCTATAAGACTTCAAATATTTCTAGACTTTATAATCAAATAACTCTAGTAATTAACAAATTACCTATTATATCTAACGCATACCTTAAGAAAATTTATTATTTCTACAATATTTTTGTTTTTCCTCTCATTCTTTTTACTGATCATCACCCTCATTTTATAGCACTACATCATCAAAAATAAAACCAAGCATATTAGAGAGAGTATATGAAAATTCTAGGTTGTGCTAGTATGTGTGCGGAATATGGATATTATATGTATAGGCGGATACAAAAGTCTTAAGAACCCAGGATTCAGGTATGTTATGATACAACAATTATAAAATTTTATGTGCACGTGAGTTAATATAGGTCAGGAACAAGAATGATTTTTTTTTTTTTTTTTTGGTTAGGTGTGGAGGTGAAGTCTTATTTTCAAATATTAAAGTCATCAATCTATCTCAAATTTTTATCATTATGCCAATACAGAAGAAAATTTGGGAAGAGCAATAAACGTTTGTAAACCATAGATTTGGTACTTAACCATGGACTAATTAATTTGATAATTTTATAAGCTTTTTTATTGTAATTTCATTGTCACATCAGACAGTGTTGAAGGTTTTTTTATTTTTCTTCTCTTGTTTTTGAAAGTTATGCTTGTAAGGACCCTTTCTTAAATGAAAAGTTACTGTACACCATTTTCTTTTTTGATGTGAAACAAAATGTGATCATATACCTATCACGTTTTGATTGAGATAAATACATGTCTAGCTTATGTTAACAAAAGAAAAAGAGAGAGAGAGAGGAAAATATGCTTACCTTAAATTTAGCATTGTGACTTTGTTAATTAAAAAGCACAGGAGGAAGAGGAGTACGATGAGAGGAAATGGATGCTAAAATCAAGAGAATTTGATGCTAGATTTGAGGGATTCAGTTTTTTGAAAATTGATTTGGTAATTTAAACATCAGAATAATTTACTTCTTTGGCGAAACAGGGTACTCCTCTTTGATTGAAGTATTTTGTGCAACTTAGTGAGAAGCATTAAAATCGAGGGTTGTGGCTGATTGGGGACATGGTCTTTTTTTCTCCCCCTCAAATTATACTTTTGCATATAGGAGGAGGATAATCGAGGTCTTGTGTGTGCGACAATTAATTTTAAGATCTTATATGTGTGTAGGAGGATCATTTAAGTTCGTGTGTGTGTGTGTGTGTGTGTGTTAATAAAGATCTTGTGAGGATATGAAAGTCCTCGATTATTTTATACCACTACATCTATCCAAATTAGAAACTGAGCAAATTAGGGAAAGTGGGAGCATAAAGCATTAAAAAAGAGGACTGTGGCTGGTTGGTGACAAGGTCCCTCTCTTTTCTCCCGCAAAATTGTACTTTTGCATATGCGTGTGTGAGTGTATGGGTGCACAAGAGACGTGGATTAATGTCAGTATTGGAACCAAGTTGCACTAATTTCAGACTAAATCCTAATCCAATCTAAATTAAGTTTGAATCTTTGCTCAATGCATCACACTTTCAAATTTATATTTTATTTGAATACAATTAAAATTCTAAATATAGATGTGGATGATAAGTGATCATCAGGACAGTCCAAATAAATTATGGACATTAAATTGTTTTATGGTCCTAGAACTTAATAAACTTTACATTGAATTGTTTTATGGTCCTAGAACTTAATAAACTTTACACTTATCTTTATGTCCATCTTTAATTTTCTCCTCGTTCAATCACCTCATTGTAAGTCCCTTCTTACGTATGCATGTACTCTCAATTCCCCACATAGAGATGAAACATCACAAATTTAAGTTGAAGACAGTGAACAATTGACCAATAAGTTTATTTGCACCCAATTTTCCTGTGAATTTGAGTATATCAATTACAAAAGTGGGTTAATTTATCAGGGCACTAAACAGTTAACATTTATCAGGGCATTATCTGTCAATAAACTCCTGTCTAGATGTTGACTCTGAACCCCCAAAATATCTCCTCTGTCAATAAACACCAAGACATAAATCCCAATTTTTATTGTCAGTGGGGAGGATATCGTGTAGGGTCATTTCCTACAAAAGTCTTCTTGACCTTAGAAGACCATGCAACTGTCGTGTTTTGCAATGAGTTTGTTTTCTTGTTCAAGATAAACAGCCAAAATTATGAACTCGTGGGGGAGGAATGCAGCATGATACAGCTTGTTATCAAAGAAAATTTGCACAAGTTACAGTGTCCTACTGTGCCCTGTGAACTGAATTGCAGTTTTGTATTAAAGAATTTGCACAAGAAATTCATCGCCACATGGATGCTGGTATTGAGCATTGCTCGTTACTCTTCACCGCTCCTGCAAAATGACATGACAGTTGCCAGTGGGTAAGCCCACTGGCATATCCATCACCTTGGGGGTTGGATAATTTTCATACCTGCCAGTGGGCTTACCCACTGGCATAGCCAACACCTGGTGGCATAGGCGCCACTTGCCTTTTAATTGTTGGGTATGGCAGTGGGCTTACCCACTGGTGGGTAACAAAAATATTAGTCATCTATGGGATTGACCTCTCTCTCTCTCTCTCTTCTCCATGATGGTTAGGGAAATTGGATATGCTTGTGCTTCCTTGTGCCTCTCATATTCCTGGGGGGTTAGGTAAATTGGAATGTGTTTGTCCAGGTTCTTCACTGGCTATGAAGAGAATTCTTGCCTTTCAATTAATATTTGAAGTAATACGTGAACTGTGGTTATATGAAACAAGGATGATACATTGAAAGTTTCATCTGATGACATGTCCTACTCTGTAGGACTGAAGTTGAAACCCGTGGAGAATGCCAAATTACACAGAGCAAAAATGTCTTTGGCCTACATGAGATATGTTACTTTTCTTCGTCATCCTGTGATGAATTTTCTTATGGCTTAATAATTGCAGATCTTCAAGCAGCTAGCATCCGGGACTTTCTCTTACCAGCCATACAAAACTTACTTAAAGACCCGGATGCTCTGGATCCAGCTCACAAGGAAGCGTTAGAGATCATACTGAAGGAGAGATCAAGTGGAGCATTTGAGAGCATCAGCAAGGTGATGGGAGCTCATCTCGGTATTGCAACCTCAGTAAGCAGCTTCTTTAGCGAGAGCCCCCTTCGGGGCAAGAAAGAGACGGGAGATCCATTTGATGCTGTAGCTTCCGCTCCCCAACCCATCCCCCCAGCTCAACAGGATGGCACAAGGTTCCAACGGATAATGAGAGGTGGTTTCGGGGATATGTTACGAGGCAAAGCCAAGGGAACTGAGGACTCTTCTTCTGGGACTGCCAGCTAAATTTAGCTCTTGTTGCATAAGTCTTCTCTCCTCTGGAGACGTTTTCGGCCAATTTCCTATCCCCTGGGAAAAGAGTTAACCCAACCTAAGCTAGTACTCCTCCCTTGGAAAGAGTTATAGCTGGCAGATTGTGATCTTAATATGCTGATGGTGAAAAATGTCTCATCTTTTTGATACAACAGAAAGGTGTTCAATTTTTTATTGCCCAGGTTTGCAGCCTTTGTATTGATCATTCAAATTTTATATCATCGGACTTGAACAATGAGATTTGTTGATAATGCCATCTGTGACTGTTTTCCAATTCCTTCATCCAGTCAGTATCAGTTATGTTGTGCAGCGGAGGTTATTCAGTGAAGTCATGGTGCTGCCATTGTTGTTGTAACTGGAGGTTATCGTCTTGTGCCCACTCGGAGAGTAATTTGTACTTCACGGAAAGTTTTCGGGAACATAGTTATGTCAGGCGAGCTTAGTTCAAGCGGTATTTCACAGGAGTCTGAATTTCCCCCGTGGAGCTTTAAAGGAGCACGTCATTGCAATTTTAATCATGAGATGACTCGAGTTTCAGATTTTGGTTCAAGATGCATGGAGGTTAATAGGGGATTGTTACAACAATCTTGTTATAAAGTAAAGGAGAATCTCTTACTATTTTACACTTTCTTTCATTAAAAAAGGTTAGAATTCCGCTGTTAAATGTTTTATATCACTTTGGATTAAATAGGGACTCAAGCATATTTACATCTTTTTTCCTCTTGGGAAAGGTAGAGATTGTTAACTGGCACAATTTATATGTTCCAGACAGACTAAATGTGACTCAAAATCGAGTGACATGTGATAGTGTTATACTCGCTAATTTTTTTTTTTTTTTTTAAAGAAAAAAACGGTGAGCTTTGAAGCCCCCACGCTTCATTAAAAAAAAATAATGAAAGCAATTCTAAGCAAGTAAAGAACCTAGAGTCTCTTAGAAATATAGAAACTATGCGCACGCAGATGCCCTGAGAAATTTCCCAGAAGTAGAGAACCTATGCACACGCAGGTGCTCAGAGATAGCTAAAGGAGTCTAAGTACTAAGAAAGAAAAACTCTCACATCTCCTTCTCGATCAACCCGGTGCCCGGAGAAGAGCGCTCCGCCATCGCTTGTACACACAGCTCTTTCAGTCCTCATGAACTCCTCAAACAAAACCTTATACTCAAGCATGAGCCTTTACTTTCCTTTTTTTCTTCTTCTCCATCTTTCATCGGGCTGATCCGCTGGATAAAAACTGCGCCATTAAGTTCTCAAACTCTAAAGGGAAAACCTCTTTTAATCACATGCTGATGACATTCATCAAGAGCTCTGTTGCGCGCGCGGTGCAACAACCTCTCGGAGGAATCCACACCAAATAGAGACAGATGCAGTCGGAGATGTACCCAACACTACAAGAACAGAGAAGCAATAGAGAAAGAAATCAACATAGTATTTAACGAGGTTCGGCAATTTGCCTACGTCCTCAGGGTAAGGGAGAGAGAGATTTTATTGATTCAACAATCAATACAACTTATTCCTTCCAAGGGAAATTTTTAGTGGGATACCAGGGATACAATACATCAGGACTTTAGCCCTTATTTATACCCACAGAGTCTCAGGGATTTAGGAAACCCTGATTGGATTCGACTCCAAAACAGAAAAGGAGTTCGAATCCAGAAAGGAAAGCCAAAACGTGTCCGTTGGTCGACGGCACCAACCGAGAGCAGCCTTCTTTCAGTCGGTCGACCGGGCGGCCAACCGTTCCTTGCCACGGTCGATCGCGCGATCGACCGGGATACGTCTGTGAATGTCGTGCACACCGGTCGACAACCCGGTCGACCGTCCCTCCTCTGGTCGTCCGGGCGGTCGACCGAGGTTCTGTCTTGGCCCGCTGCAAGCGCCGTTCTTTCTCCCTTTGACTTTCGGTCTCTGTGCTATCTTTCTCTATCTTCTTTATCTCTCTCTCTCCCTACAATTCTCCACCTCGGTGAAGATTTTTCAAATCTGAGCCGAACTCTAACGAACATCTGGCGAAATCGACACACAATCTCGACGAAATCGACACACGATCTCGGCTTGAGTGCTCCGAAAGAAATTGACACACGATCTCGACGAAATCGACACACGATCTCGGCGAAATCGACAGACGATCTCGACTTGGCGTACAGACGAAGCCTGTTCTTTCAAACGAATCGCCAGTACACGTACAATTGATTTTCATTGATCTCACCAAATCCAAATTGAGCTTGTCGTTGCCATCTGCAACTCTCGCCAAACTCTAATTTCAATTGTAAGCTTCCAACTTCAGCTCAGCTATCCAACGGAATGCACCATATATGCCTTCCCATCACTTCACCTGAAGAGAAATACCATACGAGCCGACCAACGAACGTGTTTCTCACTCAGCAGCTTCATGGAACTCTATTCCAAATGACCTCAAGAAAAACACATTATGAGCAAACACTGACTCTCCAACTGACTGGCTCTCTCCAGTCTACATGTCTTCGAGACGGTCCAACCAAATCTGAGTAGAGCACACCAAATACCATCATCGACTTTAACGAACTGGATGCACACCCTCCTTATGCAAGCTTAACCATCTTCTCACCAGAAGATCAACTGTTCATTGAGATCACAATACTTCACCTCTACGTGAAGTCCAACTCTTCACCTCTACGTGAAGTCCCAATCAGCTTCTCGAGAACCCAAATATACCATATAACTTCATACAGGTTGCATCACTAAATGGCTGCGCCTTTACGGCTGCCTACGTACCTTGCCTAAGGGATCAAGCCAATCGTAGTTCATTGAAATGAGCTCCATCAAACTCAAGCACTTGTGACTGAATGTTCAGCAGCGAACCGATCTGGCTGAGTTATATGAATCTCCTCACTACCGTCATGGAGAACAACAGCCTTCAACTTGAGCATGTCGCGGTCACAAGCTTGAGATTCATGCTTCTTCACCCACTTTCATGGTTTTATCTTAGTTCAAATTGCTACAAATAATTCGACATTCTTATCAAAGTCGTTAACCTGTTCAACATCAAAATTGGCTACATGATCTCCACCCGGTGTCACATCCGATGAAGTCCTCACTGGTACCGAACCAACTGGAGATGATGGGTAGCATCAACTCCACTCGCTGTGATACTTCCTCGGTCTTCGTCCTCTCCACCTGCTGAGAGACGGTAGACTTCAATACTGAAGTCTCATCAAACGTGACATGCTGACTCATCATGATCTTCTTATTTTCAGGTCCCATAACCTGTAGCTTTTCATATTTCTTTTGACACCCAAAAACACAAATTTCTTTACTCGCGGATTCACCTTTCCATCTTTGGCACTAAAGTAGGCCTGTAACACCCCGCTCCCGGAATACGTACTTAGTTGCGTATTCGTATTTTTCGATCGTATTTTTGATTTACTTCCTGTATTTGTTTTGTATTATGAATTATTTATATGATCGTTTTACCTTGGATCCGGATTCGTGGACTCGGATTCAGCCCTAGTCTGAACCGGGGACCCGATCTCAGGTTATTGCTCGATTTAGTTTTTCTGGTATTCAGATTTAACCGATTTCAGTTTCAAACATCGTTTTCCAATATTTTAGATTTTCTATGATTTTCCTGAATTAAATTGGAAATCTTCAAAACCGGTATCGACCAGTGCCGCTGATCGATTCTCGGATTTTTAATTTACAAACGGAGTAGAATTTCTAAAAAAACGGCTTTCCCATAATTTCTTAAAATCATATTTTCTATCTAAATACTTTTTCTGGGATTTTTCTGAATTTATCAAAATCCGGCCGACCCGGTGTAGACCGGTATTAACGGTAGATTTCAGGATTTTTATTTTAAAAAAGGGATTGAATCTTTGAAAACCGATTTCACCAAAAATATTTAATAATATTTATTATTTTTGAGAATTTTTGAGAAGCTTTCTGAACTACTTCATTTTTCGGGCTTTTCTGGAGTTTTCGGTGTTTTCTCCATATACCGAAATTTATCCAGATATTATATTTATATTCTTCTTCTCTCTCTCCGCTCAGACGCGAGTCTCACCAGACTCAGATCTGGTCTTCAATGCGATGATTCGCATTCATTCTGCATTTAATGCACTTCAGAGCAACTCCAATCAAGTCATTATGACTTTCTCTCTCCTCTGTTAAACGCGACTTTCGCATTTGTCTTCAGGACGCAGGCTCTATCTCCGCGTCTGGATTAGTTGGCCTAGACGCGGGTCTCCTTTGCTAGACGCACATATCATTTAAATGGGACGCATGTCCCATTTGATGAAAGGATGGCAATCTTGTTATAATTATTTTCCTCCATTATATAACCACCCCTATTTCTTCCTCTCTTTCATTTTTCTTTCTTCTTTCTTCTCCACCAACAGCCAACGAGCACAGCCATGGTGCCCTCCTTTGGCTGGCTACTCTCCCATCCTTTCCACCAACCATCTCCACCTTTCTCCACCACCAACTCCTCCACCATTTTCTCCTTCATCTCCTTCTCCATTCCAACAACAACACCACCACCACACCACCTTCTTCTTCCTCTCTTTCCACCAAACAACCCATTCTCACCACCAACTTCACCACCATTTCCACCGCCACCTACACCATCATGACCACCATCAACCACGCCATCTTTCTCTCCTCGGCGTGCTCTTTCCAACGGACCTACTCGTCGCTCTCCGAAACACCACTTCCAAAACTCCAATCTTTCATTTTCAACTAGACTTGCACTCCCATTCTTGCATTGGGCTTGGGGCTTTGGCCGCCCACTCCGGCCTCCGGCCACCTCCGGCCGTCGCCACCGACCGCCGCCTACCCATGGCCGGTCCTCCTCCTCCTTCCTTTCCTTTTTCTTTTCTTTCCTTCCCTTCTTTCTTTCTTCTTCTTCTTCTTTTTCCTTCTTTTTCCATTCCTTCTTTGTTCCTTGTTCTTCCATGTGTCTCTCTCTTTCTCTGTTCCTGCGTCTCTCTCCCCCTCTCCATGTACACTGTCTCCTCTCTCCCTTGCGTCTCCCTCTCACCTTTTCTTGCGTCTCCCTTTTATTTCCCTGTCTCTCTCTTTCTCTTGTTGTGTGATTACTAGACGCGGATTTTACCCCTGCGTCCCAGTAATTATTTAACTCGACATTCGCGTTCTTATATTAACACGACGCGGAACTTACATCCGCGTCTGTGTTCTTCTCGTATCCTAGGTTTAACGCGGATCTCGAACCCCGCTTTGTGACTGTAAATCACCAAGAAAGGGGGAATAGGTGATAATGCTAATCTAGAAACTAAATGTGGAAGCTAAAAACAATTTGCACAAACACTTAATACAACCAACAAGTGTAACCGAATTCCACGTGAAGGGCTCTGGACTAACTCCTCTTGATTCCCCTAGATAAGGGTTGAGGTGCTATATGAAGCTCTTGTGGTTAAGTATAAGTGAGGCACACACACAAGAAAACCAGCATATAAGATGAACAATATGAAATAATGCAAGGTACAAATGCAAGTAATAAGATATGAATGAATGAATGATGCTTTGCACAAATAAAAGAGAGAGAGAGTTAGAGAGACAATGGATCAAACGTAAACACAAAGATATGTTCCGAGATTCGAGCCCCTAGCTCTACGTCCCTGCCTTCACCGAGAAGGATTTCTAATCCACTATCTTGTCCACCGAGGACTCCCACCGAGGGAACCTTCACCGAGAAAGATTTTTACAACAAGGGAGTACCGAACTCCTCTCTCAAACACCGCCTCACAATCGAGGGGTAGGCCCGTAGCGAAACAACCACAACACCTCTACCGAAGAGGGTTACAACCAATCTCCACCTCTCACTAGAGGGAGTAAACCACAAGCCTCAACCTCTACAAGAGGGAGCAAACCAATCACCCGATCAACCTCTACCAAAGAGGGATACAACAAAAGCAAGGGTGTACAACTTGGAGGTTTCCACAACCTCAAACAATCTCCCTTTTCCACAAAACAAGATCCTAATAGAATAGAATAGAATGATAGCTCAAGTGTGGAAAACAAGTGTTTTGATCAAAGAAAAACTCTTGGGAAAATACCAAATTGATATAGAAATGAAGAACAAGAAACCAATTCCCAAAAACCTATTTTCTTTGAAAATAACAAAACACTTAAAAACAACCAAGATTGATCTTTTGGCTCTTTAAACACTTTTGAAAACTTTTTTTAAAACCAGAGAATGGAAAAATTTTTGCTCTAGAAAATCTTGTCAAAACCCTAAAGAGATGGGGTATTTATAGGCCCAAAAGAAAACTAGCCGTTAGGCTGATCTGTCAGCCTGACAGGCTGGCGGTCGACCGGCCGGTCGACCGCCAACGGTCAAAATATGACCGTTGGAGCAATCCGGTCGACCGCCCAGATACAGAGAGCAGAGCTCTCTGGTCCGGTCGACCGGTCGGTCGGCCGGCCCACTGAGTTGCCAGACGTGCACAGCTCTGTGCACGTCGGTTGACCGTACGGTCGACCGAACCTTGGTGCGGTCGACCGTGCGGTCGGCCGACCTGGCCTGTCAGCCAATTCTGGGTCAGAAACTGGGTCAGAAAAACATGTTAAAATATTTCTAAAAATTCTTTAAAAACTTCTAAAAATCCCCAAAAATAGTTTTAACATTTTGCATTGATATATAAACATGTGATAAAAATTTCAACTCAAATATCAAGCATATGAAACCATTTTTGTGTTTTAACATTTTTACCAAAAACAAAACTTGTATTTTATCAAACTTTGATTTTTTCAATGCATGAATAGAAAAGTCAAAATAAGTTTGGTTAAAAGTTAAGCATGCATGTATAGAATGAAACTACTATACATAAATCAATTAAACTTGTTTTGATTAACTATTCATGAAACAAATATTGGTTAAACCAAAACCGAAAAACCAATATCCAAACATAAGACGTGTGTGTTGTGCACTTGAGCATATCAACTATTCTTATCTTTACACATAGATCTAAACACACTAAACTATGGATACCTAAGTCTTCTTGACGATCTTCATCTTCAAGTCGACCCGATTCAAACCGTAATCCACGAGCTAGGCAATGTAAGATCTTGATGCTCGGGCCCTGGAATCACCAAGTGAAAGCTTCCAAACTCCTCTTTTTGAAGCAATCACCAACTAATATCTTGTTACATGATCTGAAACTAAAATCACAAGATTATTAGTAAACATAACTACATGAGTTAATCATCATCAAAACTAGAGAGGAAGGCCTCCGGGCCAACAATCTCCCCCTTTTTGATGATGACAACACTCATGGAGTTATATATGCATGGATTAAAGTTAAGCTTCAAGGAGCTCCCCCTTAACTCATGCATAAAACAAATAAACAATAAATATGCAATGAATGACAATGTATAAACAATAAAAGCTCTAGATACCCAATGAATGTTCAAAAATAAAACATGCTCTATATACCAATTAAAATTAAACTAAATTAAACTTAATATATGCAAAACATAAACATGCATATATAAAACTCAAAATCTTTCTCCCCCTTTTTGTCAGTTATCAACAAGGGGTAAAAACTAAAACAAAACAAAATCTTCTCCCCCTTTTTAATACAAAGAAACAATCATCAATAAGGGGTAAATAAAGACAATGTTCTTCCCCTTTTGTCTAAAAACAAAAATAAAACCAAATAGGGGTGACAATCAATTAAGATATCAATTTAAAATATGTCAAAGTAGCATCTTGATACCAATTGAAAGTAAACATAGATCAATCAATAAATGGTATATGCTATATACATTCATGAAGAGGAAGATGTGAAGCTTCCCTACATAGATACATTACATGAAGGAGGGATGACAAGCCCTAATTCACATAACGTACACTATGCAATGCATAAGAGGAGATGTGAAGCTCCCCCTACACACGTGTACCACATAAAGAAGAGATTGTCAAGCTCTTCAATACAAGATACACTCATCATGAATCTATATGTAGAAGAGATGTTAAGCTCTCCTTGCATATAGGCAAAACAAATCAAAACTTTTTGACTATTTTCTTTAAACAAAATTTTGAGATACCAATTTTAAAACATTCAAATAAACATCTTGATATCAAAAGAGAGTATTTTTCTTTTTAAGTATATGATATCAATTTAAAATTTTTATTTTCTATTATAAAGCTAGGAGTGGAGATACAAATACCAATTGAAATATGAAGATCGAATTTTCTCCCCTTTATGAAAAACAAACAAAAACAATGCGTAGGCTTGAATACCAATTGAAACAAAGTTAAAACTCAAGCTTAGCATAAACAAGATTTTGTGCTTAAAAATATAGGATATAATAAGCACAAATAAACATATATATGTACGAAAAAGTTTAATACCAATCGAAATTGATACTATTGGAATTGAAAAACATACATACATACAAACATGTATGAGTATACAAGAAGGGTCAAAATTGATACCAATTAAAACAATTTCAATGATACCAATTGAAACAACAATAATGATCAAGTGTATACATCATATAACTACCACCCAACTCATGTTCAAGTTAAAATGATTTTCAATATATAGCATACATGAGCATGATCTCCCATCCATCCACCCATGGATGGTAGGGGTTTTCAAAAAAAATTTGAAAAATAATGTGTGTTTGAAAACTTCTACCAAATGAAGAATATCGCAACTAGTTAAAAGAAAAATTTGTAAACTAGTACGAAATCCTTCAAGTAAGGAATAAAACAAAATTATTTTTTCATGAAACATGAAATCCACATGATAATCAACACTCTAAGCCATTAAGCATAAATATGACTCATGAAAACAACACATGTGTAAACAATAAATGTGAGTGTACAAATAAGATGTGAAGATCATGATCATAAAGGTATTCAATTTAGCTCAATATTCCTTGAAACATGAAAACATGTAAATCATCAAAATTATTTAATCTTTAAGATATATGTATGTCTTATACAAATTAAAGTATACATACATATCCAAACATAACGAGTCCACAAAGATATATGCATGAAGGCACGTGGCTCAAAAGGATGTAAATGTATAGACAATAGTTTGGATAAGATAGACATATACATGAAGTTAAACAAAAATCATAAAACAATTCCAAAAAGGGAATACAAGTTTAAAATGCATGGATCATCAAAACTAGACTATACTAGCACATCTAATGGGTTCAAATAAGCATTCAAGCTCAAACATATATAGATTTATTTGTGGCCCACTATATGCACAAATATATACCTAGTCTTGATGAAAACTAACATTTAAACATATATTCAAAACATGAAGCATAAGACGGGATATAAATCAACATGAAAATCATAAACATGATTATTATATAAATCCACATGTTATTAATCTATGATAAACATGATAGCTAAACAAAAGTGAGAACACTAAAATATGATCCATATTAAACATGGGTGTCTCAAAGGGCTATACATGCATGTCAAGGATCTAATAAACATGGCATTATCATAATAATCTATAAACAATAAAACATGTTATAAATAATGAATATGAAAAGCATGTAATAAACGAGAGTAAAGGATTGTCACCAAAACCGAAGAAGCAACTCTCTTTGTCTCCAAAACATGGTGGTCTTCCCACCAAACCTTCCTTGAAAGTGATGCATCCAATTGATTTCTATGAAGCTCGGAACGCATCCACTCCAAGGTACCGCTACTCTCACGTCATGCGAGAGCCCACTCCTATATCAAATATAAGAGGGGTGGTCTTTGGTACCCATATCTTATTGGGTCCATGGGGGTTAGTCCCTTCTCTAACCCAAACAAATTTATTTCCTAAATTAGAAACATGTATACGATCATAGCAAAATTTAGTAAGGTGGCCCTTACGTCCACAATGTCTACATCTGTACACATGAGCATACATGTGATGGGTGTGTCCGTGTGGAGCATGTGTATGCCGTGGAGGGTGTGCATGAATAGATGAAACTTGTTTCTTTCGAAACAAAGATCCCAAGCGTGTATGACCCACTACACATTGGCTCAAAGTGAAGCCCAAACAATCAACACTCTTCTTAAGCATGGATATATCATTATCAATCAAAAAAGAAGTGTGCATGCAATAGGTGAAGTGTGTGATACTACCCTAGCATGGCAAACATGTGCATCTAATCATTTTTTAAAGATTTATTTTTATTTAAAGAAATTTCTAATTCTTTTGAAATAAAATCAATTTCTCTTTTCAAAGAATTATTTTCTTTTAAACAAATTTAATTTTTGAAGACAAAACATCATTACTTTTCAAAACATTATCACAATCATTTTTATTTTTCAAAATTTTATTTTCTTTTAGAACAAGGTCTAGTTGAGATCTTAATGAATCCCTTTCATTATAGACCTCAACCTTCTCTTGCAAAACCTTGTCAAGTCTAGAATGCAAAATTTATTTTCTTTTCAATTCCTAGACTTTTCTTCTTCAAAACTTTATATTTTTCAATTAATTTTTCACAAACAATAGAAAGTTCTTCATTCAAAGCATGGGCATCAACAAATTCATCACATGAAAAATAGAATCAAAACTATCTAGTTGAGTTTCCGATTGTACCTCAAGGGAGTCATTCCCTTGGATCATATGGCATTGTTGTGGCTCGAATCCTCCACTAGATTCCTCCGGTTAGATTGGCAATTAAAGCTTGGAGGTGGTGGTTGTCAACATGTTCCACACTGCAAATGTGGAATCAAAGTTAGAAGCAAGCATAAGATATTCTTTAGATAGCATGCTTCTAATAGCCTCAAGGGCTTGTGCATTGGCCCCTATATGCTTGCTATCACTAAGGTAGGATTCCTTGGTAATGGCAAGGTGAACCTTATATCCTAGGGCTTGTAGGTAAATGGATATCTTAGTCTTCCAAACAAGAATGTTGGAAGGGTCAAACATAGGTGGGGTCATGAAGTCCATGGGTCCAAACTAAATGTGTGCAAACAAGCAAATGCAAATGTAGACTAGCTAAACAAAGGATCTTACTCCTAGGATGTTAAGCCTATGTATCAGGAGCGTAGGCTTTGATACCAATTGTAAATCACCTAGAGAGGGGGGGTGAATAGGTGATAATACTAATCTAGAAACTAAATGTGGAAGCTAAAAACAATTTGCACAAACACTTATACAACCAACTATAAAGTTACCTAGAGGGGGGTGAATAGGTGATGGCTAATCTAATGGTCACTAAATGCTAAATAATGCGGAATTAAAAACTAATATGACCTAAACAAACTATTTAAACTAAACACCACGTATAACACAAGAGTGTAGCCGAATTCCCAGTGAAGGGCTCTGAACTAACTCCTCTAGATTCCCCTAGATAAGGGTTGAGGTGCCGCGTTGGCTCTCTTGGTCGAATACAAGTGTTAGCAAACAATCCCAAGCATGTAGATCAATTAAGCACAATATGAATATCAAACATGTAAGGATAAGCACAATTATAGCATGCAAGATATAAACAAGAGACAAGAGAGAGAGAGAGAGAGAGAGAGAGAGCAATCGCAAACACAAGGGATTTGTTTCGAGGTTCGAGCACACTTGCTCTACATCCCCGCCTTCGACACACGAAGGATTTTCACTATAATCGATCCCCCGGATCACTTGGTGCCGCAACACCTACAAGCTCTCGGACTCTCTAGTCCGTACACACCGCAAGCCCCACAAGCTTGCCGAGTTCGCACCTCAAACCACGAGTTCACACACGGACTCTAAACAACCGCGAACACACTCGTCCGCCCCTCAAGAAACAAGAAAAGATCTCTTGGTGATCTAAACACTTTGATCACCAATAAAAACTCTCACAACAAAACCCTATAGGTAGATATAGCAGTGGATAGCTCAAGTGTTTGTGTGAGAAAAACAAGGATGAGAATGGTGGAGGAAACTCAAGAAAATCTCTTTTAACACTCTTGATAAAAACTCCCTTTTGATTGGAAGTATTAGCTCTCAATTTAGTGGAGAAAAGTCTTTTAAAGAAGTGGGAAAAACTGCTCAAAGTCCAGTAGAAATCTTGGAGAAAAACAATGCCCAAACCCCCAAATTTATAGGGCTAGAAAAACTAGCCGTTGGGGTCTGACAGAATTGTCGGTCGACCTCCCAGTCGATCGGCCAACGGTCATATTTCAGACCGTTGAGCCATCGGTCGACCGGTCGGTCGGGATACAGAGAGCAAGTCTCTCTGTCCGGTCGACCGCTCGGTCGTCCGGGGCCTTTCCAGAGAGCAGAGCTCTCTGGACGGTCGACCAGGTCGGTCGACCGGCCCTCCTGCCAGAACTGGTGTGCACGTCTGTGCACGTCGGTCGACCGGCTCGGTCGACCGGCTGATGCCAGGACAGAACTGTAAAGGGATTTAAAACTTGGTCTTTTTGGCTCATATAAAATCCCATAAATTCACAGAAAATCTACAAAAATTGTTTTACTAATATGCTTTGATAAACAAACATGCTTGCACAAAATCAAGACATGTTATAAATGATTTGGACTATTTTTGTAACTTGAAAATATTTGCTCAAATGAAAAACAGTATTTTTCAAAACTTGATTTTTCTAAAACTTGTTTTCCAAACTTCACCAAATACAAAAACAAGATATTTAAAGAACTTTTAAAGCATAGAGTGTATGGATATGATCCTCTACACAAACATGGTGAAATATCTATGTTTTTGATATTATGCACTAAACATGATTTTGGATAAAACATGTAAACTTGAAAACAAAATAACTTAAACCGGTTTGGTTTTAGGTTAAAATTCTTTCTAAAACAAAATAATTCAAGAGTGTGTGTGTATAGTATACTTGAGCAATCCACCAACTATTCTATCCTTTACATTTTAACTAAAACAAAATCTTCTAAAACAAACCTAGACTCAAGTCTTCTTGAAGTCTTCACTTGAAGTCTTCTCATCTTCTTGACTTGGTCCAAACACGATCTATAGAGTTAGACTCCTCTTGAGTACTTGATGTGGTCTTGATGCACAAGCTCTTGAATCAAACCGTGTAAGCTCCAAAACTTGACTTTAAAACCTTTGTTGAAGCTACACACCTACTAAGATCTTGATCATGAATCTGTCACTAATTAAACACAAGATCATTAGTACTATAACTACATGAGTTGATCATCATCAAAACTAGAGTGATGGGCCTTTGGGCCAACAATCTCTCCCTTTTTGATGATGACAAAACTCATGAAGTTATATATGCATGGATTAAAGTAAAGCTTCAAAGAAGCTCCCCCTTAACTCATGCATCTCAAATAAACAACTAAATATGCAATAAAGCTCATAAACATGTATGCAAATGTATGGAGATAAAACATGCACTCAAGCATAAAACACATCAAATTTTTTTTCTCCTATTTGCTAAACAAAACATATATGCATAAACAATCCTTTTCACAAAACATGCATATAAGTCCAAAATCTTTCCACCCTTTTGTCAATCATCAACAAAGGGGTAAAAACACAATCATCAAAATTTTCTCCCCCTTTTTGTCATAAACAAAGAGATCAATAAGGGGTCAAATCAAACATATCAATAAAAGGTTATATGCGATATACATTCATGAAGAGGAAGACACTAAGTTAACTTTCCTACACATATGTATTACATGAAGAAGGGATGACAAGCCCCAATTCACATAACACATATTATGTAATGCATAAGAGGAGATGTGAAGCTCCCCCTACACACGTGTACCACATAAAGAAGAGTTGTCAAGCTCCTCAATATACAATACACTCAACATGAATCTATATGTAGAAGAGATGTTAAGCTCTCCTTGCATATAGGCAATATAAAAAATATTTTGATTTTTTCTTATGAAACAAAATTTTGAATTTTCTCAATAAAACAAATGTTGAGATTTTTTTTAAAAAAATTTTATTTTCTTATCATAAACAACTTTGTACTTTAAACATGTAAAATAATCTTAACTCAAACACAAATAACTCATATATATGTATGAAAAATGAGTATACCAATTGAAATTGATACATACATATATAAGAAAACAAATATGAGTATATGCAAAAATAGAGTCAAATTGATACCAATTGAAATGATTCAATGATACCAATTGAAACAATAATAGGATCATGTGTATAACTCATAAAACATTGAAGAATAAAAACTAGTTAAATTAATTTTTGAAAAACTAGTTAGAGATCCTTCAAAAATATGAAACCAAGTCATATGTTTTTCATGAATCATACTAAATACAACAAAAATTCAAGCACTCATGGTCCATAAAGCTCAAAAAATAATCATGAAACAAAGTCATGAATAAACAAATAAGGTGTGAGTGTTCAAAAATCATGTAACTAGCATTTTCATGAAAATAGTCAATGAAGCTCAAAATGATCAAAAAAATTATTCATTTTAATTTATCAAACAAAACATGAAAATTTATTTTTCATATTAAGAACACACTTCTAGGTATATGTATGATTTTATCCAAATCTAACAATATGCATACATATCCCAACATAAAAGAGTCTATTAAAGGTATTTGCATGAAGGCAAAAGACTCATGGGTATACATGTATATTTATTAGATTTGAATAAAAATTACATACATACATGAAGTAAAACATGAAAATAGGCAAAACAAGTGTAAATGAGAGAATCATCAAAACTAGCCTATGCATGTGCATATAGTGGGTACAAATGAGCATGAAGTGCAAACATATATGAATCAATTTGTTCTCACTATTTGTACATGTATATACACAAGTTTTAATGGAATCTACATCTAAACATGTATTTACCACATGAAGCACAAAAAAAAAAAAACAATTAAAACATGAACATGCTAAATGATATTATGAAAATAGAAGCATGTAAATAAACTAAGAGTTTAGAAATAGTTACCAACTAAGGAACTATGTTTCAAAACTCCAAACATGGTGGTTGTCCCACCAAAACTCCTTGATAGTGATGCATCCATATGTGTGTCCATCAAGTCCAAGTGCATCCACCATCAAGGCACCATCTCTCTCACGTCGTGTGAGAGCCCTCACCTACATTAAAAACACAAGGTGGGGTTTTGGTACCCATTTTCTTTTGGGTCCTTGGGGTTAGTCTTATAAGGAACATTATTATTTGCAAAATGTTTGGGTTCCTTGACAAACTTTAAAACATTTTTATTATTAGCAAAATTAATATGATGCAACTTATCAAAACAAAAGTTTGCCAAATGGCTTTTGCGGCCACAATGTGTACAAGTGTACACCTTAGAATGCTTATGTGTGTGAGTGTGGTCATGACGTGCAACATAAGCTTATGCATGATGATGATGTGCATGAATGTGTGGAGTTTGTTTTCTTAGAAACATAGACTCCAACCTAGAATGATTAAATGCACAAGAGCTCAAAGTTGAGCTTAAACAATCCATTTTGATTTTCAAAACATTAATCTCATTAGTGGTGGCATGTAAAGCATGATGATATTGTGAAACAATTTTCTTTTCTTTTGAGAAATATTTTCTTTTTCTTTTTCAAAAATTTTCCTTTTCAAAGACGTGTTTTCTTGAAAAGCAACTTCTTTTTATTTTTTCACCAAATATTTTATTTTTCAATTAGTGTTTCCTTCACATAAATCATTCAATTTGGACATTAAAGAAACATTCTCATTTTTCAAAATTTCATTTTCTTTTTCAATGCATGCAACCTTATTTTCTAATGAATCTTTTTCATTAAGCATGCAATCAAACTTCTTTTTCAAATTTTTATTTTCTTTCTTAATCATGTCATATTTCTCAAGAAGGAGTTGACAAAAAGTGCTAAGCTCATCATATGACATGTTATCATCTTCTACCTCGGATTCAGTAGTTACCTCAAGGGGGTTATTCCCTTGGACCATATAGCACAAGTTGGAGGCGTCGCTTCCAATATCCGAATCTCTCCTGGCATAATATAGATCCTTTTCGCCAAGGGAGGTGATGATATTCCAAGCTACAAAAGCTGAATCACATTAGAAACCCTAGATAAATATTCGTCATTTAGGTTGACTTTAAAATATGAAGGACTTTTGCATTAGCCTCATTATTCTTACTATTAACATATGAATCTTTAGTGGTAGCAAGATAAACATGAATGCCTAGGGCTTTGAGGTACATAGACATCTTAACCGTCCAAACTTGGATGTTAAGAATGTCAAAAGTGGGTGGTGACATGAAATCCATGGTGTGTGTACAAATATTGTGATTAGCCTAAAAAGAATCTTTAACTCTAGGTTGTAAGACCCAAATCAAGAGCACTTGGCTCTGATACCAATTGTAAAGTCACCTTGAGGGGGGGTGAATAGGTGATGGCTAATCTAATGGTCACTAAATGCTAAATAATGCGGAATTAAAAACTAATATGACCTAAACAAACTATTTAAACTAAACACCACGTATAACACAAGAGTGTAACCGAATTCCCTGTGAAGGGCTCTGGACTAACTCCTCTAGATTCCCCTAGATAAGGGTTGAGGTGCCGCGTTGGCTCTCTTGGTTGAATACAAGTGTTAGCAAACAATCCTAAGCATGTAGATCAATAAAGCACAATATGAATATCAAGCATGTAAGGATAAGCACAATAATAGCATGCAAGATATAAACAAGAGACAAAGAGAGAGAGAGAGAGTGAGCAATCACAAACACAAGGATTTGTTTCGAGGTTCGAGCACACTTGCTCTACATCACCGCCTTCGACACACGAAGGATTTCCACTATAATCGATCCCCGGATCACTTGGTGCCACAACACCTACAAGCTCTCGGACTCCCTAATCCGTACACACCGCAAGCCCCACAAGCTTGCCGAGGCCGCACCTCAAACCACGAGTTCACACACGAACTCTAAACAACCGCGAACGCACTCGTCCGCCTCCTCAAGAAACAAGAAAAGATCTCTTGGTTATCTAAACACTTTGATCACCAATAAAAACACTCACAACAAAATCCTATAGGTAGATATAGCAATGGATAGCTCAAGTGTTTGTGTGAGAAAAACAAGGATGAGAATGGTGGAGGAAAACTCAAGAAAATCTCTTTTAACACTCTTGATAAAAACTCCCATTTTGATTGGAAGTATTAGCTCTCAATTTAGTGGAGAAAACTCTTTTAAAGAAGTGAAAAAACTGGCTCAAAGTCCACTAGAAATCTTGGAGAAAAATAATGCCGAAACCCCCAAATTTATAGGCTAAAAAAACTAGCCGTTGGGGTCTGACAGAACTGTCGGTCGACCTCCCGGTCGACCGGCCAACGGTCATATTTCAGACCGTTGAGCCATCGGTCGACCGGTCGGTCGACCGAGGCCAGGATACAGAGAGCAAGTCTCTCTGTCCGATCGACCGCTCGGTCGACCGGGGCCTTTCCAGAGAGCAGAGCTCTCTGACGGTCGACCGGGTCGGTCGACCGGCCCTCCTGCCAGAACTGGCGTGCACGTCTGTGCACGTTGGTCGACCGGCTCGGTCGACCGGCTGATGCCAGGACAGAACTGTAAAGGGATTTAAAACTTGGTCTTTTTGGCTCACATAAAATCCCATAAATTCACAGAAAATCTACAAAATAGTTTTACCAATATACTTTGATAAACAAACATGCTTGCACAAAATCAAGACATGTTATAAATGATTTGGACTATTTTTGTAACTTGAAAATATTTGCTCAAATGAAAAATAGTATTTTTCAAAACTTGATTTTTCTAAAACTTGTTTTTCAAAACTTCACCAAATACAAAAATAAGATATTTAAACAACTTTTAAGCATATAGTGTATGGATATGATCCTCTACACAAACATGGTGAAATATCTATGTTTTTGACATTATGCACTAAACATGGTTTTGGATAAAACATGTAAACTTGAAAACCAAAAACAACTTAAACCGGTTTGGTTTTTGGTTAAAATTCTTTTCTAAAATAAACTAAATCTAGAGTGTGTGTATATAGTATACTTGAGCAATCCACCAACTATTCTATCCTTTACATTTTAACTAAAACAGAATCTTCTAAAAACAAACCTAGACTCAAGTCTTCTTGAAGTCTTCACTTGAAGTCTTCTCATCTTCTTGACTTGGTCCAAACACGATCCATAGAGCTAGACTCCTCTTGAGTACTTGATGTGATCTTGATGCACAAGCTCTTGAATCAAACCGTGTAAGCTCCAAAACTTGACTTTAAATTCTTTGTTGAAACTACACACCTACTAAGATCTTGATCATGAATCTGTCACTAATTAAACACAAGATCATTAGTACTATAACTACATGAGTTGATCATCATCAAAACTAGAGTGATGGGCCCTTGGGCCAACACCAACAAGTGTAGCCGAATTTCCCGTGAAGGGCTCTGGACTAACTCCTCTTGATTCCCCTAGATAAGGGTTGAGGTGCTATATGAAGCTCTTGTGGTTAAGTATAAGTGAGGCACACACACAAGCAAGCCAAGCATATAAAGATGAACAATATGAATAATGCAAGGCACAAATGCAAGCAATAAGATATGAATGAATGAATGATGCTTTGCACAAATAAAAGAGAGAGTGTTAGAGAGACAATGGATCAAACGCAAACACAAAGATATGTTCCGAGGTTCGAGCCCCTAGCTCTACGTCCCTGCCATCACCGAGAAGGATTTCTAATCCACTATCTTGTCCACCGAGGACTCCCACCGAGGGAACCTTCACCGAGAAGGATTTTTACAACAAGGGAGTACCGAACTCCTCTCTCAAACACCGCCTCACAACGGAGGGTAGGCCCGTAGCCAAACAACCACAACACCTCTACCGAAGAGGGTTACAACTAATCACCACCTCTCACTAGAGGGAGTAAACCACAAGCCTCAACCTCTACCAAAGAGGGAGCAAACCAATCACCCGATCAACCTCTACCAAAGAGGGATACAACAAAAGCAAGGGTGTACAACTTGGAGGTTTCTACAACCTCAAACAATCTCTCTTTTCCACAAAACAAGATCGTAATAGAATAGGATAGAATGATAGCTCAAGTGTGGAAAACAAGTGTTTTGATCAAAGAAAAACTCCTTGGAAAAATACCAAATTGATATAGAAATGAAGAACAAGAAACCAATTCCCAAAAACCTATTTTCTTTGAAAATAACAAAACACTTAAAAACAAACAAGATTGATCTTTAAGCTCTTTAAACACTTTTGAAAACTTGTTTTTAAAACCAGAGAATGGGAAAATTTTGCTCTAGAAAATCTTGTCAAAAACCCTAAAGAGATGGGGTATTTATAGGCCCAAAAGAAAACTAGCCGTTAGGCTGATCTGTCAGCCTGACAGGCTGGCGGTCGACCGGCCGGTCGACCGCCAACGGTCAAACATATGACCGTTGGAGCAATCCGGTCGACCGCCCAGATACAGAGAGTAGAGCTCTCTGGTCCGGTCGACCGGTCGGTCGGTCGGCCCATTGAGTTGCCAGACGTGCACAGCTCTGTGCACGTCAGTCGACCGGCCCTTGGTGCGGTCGACCGTGCGGTCGGCCGACCTGGCCTGTCAGCCAATTCTGGGTCAGAAACTGGGTCAGAAAAACATGTTAAAATATTTCTAAAAATTCTTTAAAAACTTCTAAAAATCCCCAAAAATAGTTTTAACATTTTGCATTGATATATAAACATGTGATAAAAATTTCAACTCAAATATCAAGCATATGAAACCATTTTTTTGTTTTAACATTTTTACCAAAAACCAAAACTTGTATTTAATTAATCTTTGATTTTTTCAATACATGAATACAAAAGTCAAAATAAGTTTGTTTAAAAGTTAAGCATGCATGTATAGAATGAAACTACTATACATAAACCAATTAAACTTGTTTTGATCAACTATTCATGAAAACAAATATAGCTTAAACCAAAACCGAAAAACCAATATCCAAACATAAGACGTGTGTGTTGTGCACTTGAGCATATCAACTATTCTTATCTTTACACATGGATCTAAAACACACTAAACTATGGATACCTAAGTCTTCTTGATGATCTTCATCTTCAAGTCGACCCGATCCAAACCGTGATCCACGAGCTAGGCAATGTAAGATCTTGATGCTCGGGCCCTGGAATCACCAAGTGAAAGCTTCCAAACTCCTCTTTTTGAAGCAATCACACACTAATATCTTGTTACATGATCAGAAACTAAAATCACAAGATTATTAGTAAACATAACTACATGAGTTAATCATCATCAAAACTAGAGAGGAAGGCCTCCGGGCCAACAATCTCCCCCTTTTTGATGATGACAACACTCATGGAGTTATATATGCATGGATTAAAGTTAAGCTTCAACGAAGCTCCCCCTTAACTCATGCATAAAACAAATGAACAATAAATATGCAATGAATGACAATGTATAAACAATAAAAGGCTCTAGATACCCAATGAAATGTTCAAAAATAAAACATGCTCTAGATACCAATTAAAATTAAACTAAATTAAACTTAATATATGCAAAACATAAACATGCATATATAAAACTCAAAATCTTTCTCCCCTTTTTGTCAATCATCAACAAAGGGGTAAAAACCAAACCAAAACAAAATCTTCTCCCCCTTTTTAATACAAAGAAACAATCATCAATAAGGGGTAAATAAAGACAATGTTCTTCCCCTTTTTGTCTAAAAACAAAAACAAAACCAAATAGGGGTGACAATCAATTAAGATATCAATTTAAAATATGTCAAAGTAGCATCTTGATACCAATTGAAAGTAAACATAGATCAATCAATAAATGGTATATGCTATATACATTCATGAAGAGGAAGATGTGAAGCTTTCCTACATAGATACATTACATGAAGGAGGGATGACAAGCCCTAATTCACATAACGTACACTATGCAATGCATAAGAGGAGATGTTAAGCTCCCCCTACACACGTGTACCACATAAAGAAGAGATTGTCAAGCTCTTCAATACAAGATACACTCATCATGAATCGATGTTAAGCTCTCCTTGCATATAGGCAAAACAAATCAAAACTTTTTGACTATTTTCTTTAAACAAAATTTTGAGATACCAATTTTAAAACATTCAAATAAACATCTTGATATCAAAAGAGAGTATTTTTCTTTTTAAGTATATGATATCAATTTAAAATTTTTATTTTCTATCATAAAGCTAGGGAGTGGAGATACAAATACCAATTGAAATATGAAGATCGAATTTTCTCCCCCTTTATGAAAAACAAACAAAAACAATACGTAGGCTTGAATACCAATTGAAAAATTATACCAATTGAAACAAAGTTAAACTCAAGCTTAGCATAAACAAGATTTTGTGCTTAAGATATAGGGATATAATAAGCACAAATAAAACATATATATGTACGAAAAAGTTTAATACCAATCGAAATTGATACTATTGGAATTGAAAAACATACATACATACAAACATATATGAGTATACAAGAAGGGTCAAAATTGATACCAATTGAAAGAATTTCAATGTTACCAATTGAAACAACAATAATGATCAAGTGTATACATCATATAACTACTACCCAACTCATCTTCAAGTTAAAATGATTTTTAATATATAGCATACATGAGCATGATCTCCCATCCAACCACCCATGTATGGTAGGGGTTTTCAAAAAAAATTTGAAAAATAATGTGTGTTTGAAAACTTCTACCAAAATGAAGAATATCGCAACTAGTTAAAAGAAATATTTGTAAACTAGTACGAAATCCTTCAAGTAAGGAATAAAACAAAATTATTTTTCATGAAACATGAAATCCACATGATAATCAACACTCTAAGCCAATTAAGCATAAATATGACTCATGAAAACAAACACATGTGTAAACAATAAATGTGAGTGTACAAATAAGATATGAAGATCATGATCATAAAGGTATTCAATTTAGCTCAATATTCCTTGAAACATGAAAACATGTAAATCATCAAAACTATTTAATCTTCAAGATATATGTATGTCTTATACAAACTAAAATATACATACATATCCAAACATAACGAGTCCACAAAGATATATGCATGAAGGCACGTGGCTCAAAAGGATGTATATGTATAGACAATAGTTTGGATAAGATAGACATATACATGAAGTTAAACAAAATCATAAAACAATTCCAAAAAGGGAATACAAGTTTAAAATGCATGGATCATCAAAACTAGACTATACTAGCACATCTAATGGGTTCAAATAAGCATTCAAACTCAAACATATATAGATTTATTTGTGGCCCACTATATGCACAAATATATACCTAGTCTTGATGAAAACTAACATTTAAACATATATTCAAAACATGAAGCATAAGACGGGATATAAATCAACATGAAAATCATAAACATGATTATTATGTAAATCCACATGTTATTAAACCTATGATAAACATGATAGCTAAACAAAAGTGAGAACACTAAAATATGATCCATATTAAACATGGGTGTCTCAAAGGGCTATACATGCATGTCAAGGATCTAATAAACATGGCATTATCATAATAATCTATAAACAATAAAACATGCTATAAACAATGAATATGAAAAGCATGTAAATAAACGGGAGTAAAGGATTGTCACCAAAACCGAAGAAGCAACTCTCCTTGTCTCTAAAACATGGTGGTCTTCCCACCAAACCTTCCTTGAAAGTGATGCATCTAATTGATTTCTATGAAGTTCGGAACGCATCCACTCCAAGGTACCTCTACTCTCACGTCATGCGAGACCCACTCCTACATCAAATACAAGAGGGGTGGTCTTTGGTACCCATATCTTATTGGGTCCATGTGAAGGTTCACCTAGAGGGGGCGTGAATAGGTGATGGCTAATCTAATGGTCACTTTATGCCAAATAATGCGGAAGCTAAAAACAATTATGACCAAATAAAACTTTTACACTAAACACCACGTATAACACAAGAGTGTTGCCGAATTCCCCGTGAAGGGCTCTGGACAAACTCCTTTAGATTCCCATTGAATGGGTTGAGGTGCCGCGTTGGCTCTCTTGGTTAAATACAAGTGTTAGCAAACAACCCAAGCATGTATATCAATTATGCACACAATATATCAAGCATGTAAATGATAAAGACAATTAATACCTTGCAAGATATAAAAGAGATAAAGAGAGAGAGTGAGCAATCGCAAACACAAGGGATTTGTTTCGAGGTTCGAGCACCCTTGCTCTACATCCCCGCCTTCGACACACGAAGGATTTCCACTATGCAAGATCCCAATGGATCTCTCCTCGGTGCCGCAACTCCTACAAGCCCTCAGACTCCCTAGTCCCGTACACACGCAAGCCCCACAAGCTTGCCGAGGCCGCACCTCAAACACGGAGTTCGCACCCGAACTCGAAACAACGCGGACACACACGTCCGCCTCCTCAAAGTACAAGAAATGATCTCTTGGTGATCTAAACACTTTGATCACCAATAAAAGCTCTCACTACAACACTCCTATAAGATGAATAGCAATGGATAGCTCAAGTGTTTGTGTGAGAAAACTAGGAAAGTGATGGTGGAGGAAAAACTCAAGAAATTCTCTTTTACACTCTTGATAAAACTTTCCTTTTGATTGAAAATATTTGCCCTCAATTTTGTGGAGAAATACCTCTGAAAAGAGTAGGAAAAACTGGCTCTAAAACTTCTCCAAAATCTTGTTTCAAAACAATGACCAAACCCTCAAATTTATAGGCTGTCAAAAACTAGCCGTTGGGGTCTGTCAGACCTGTCGGTCGTCCGCCCGGTCGACCGCCAACGGTCAAAAATCAGACCGTTGGAGCCTCCGGTCGACCGCCCGGTCGACCCAAAAGAACAGAGAGCACTGCTCTCAGTTCCGGTCGACTCGGTCGGTCGATCAGCCATCTGCCAGGTCAAGGCGTGCACGCTGTGCACGTCGGTCGACCGGACCGGTCGGCCGACTTCAGTGTTAGTCGACTATAAAGGTAGTAAGTCGACTATCTGAAGCCTGAAACAATTTTTCTGGGATTAAAAAGTTTGTCTTTTTGGCTCAAATAAAATCCCATAAAATACTTAAAAATCTACAAAAATAGTTTTACCAATATACTTTGATAAAAAAACATGCTTGCACAAAATCAAGGCATGTTATAAAAGATTGGACTATTTTTGTAACTTGAAAATATTTGGCTCATGATAAAAACTGTTTTTCCAAAACAATATTTTTCCAAAACATGTTTTTCCAAATCTTCATCAAATACAAAAATAAGATATACTTTTAAAGCATAGTGTGTATGGATATGATCCACTACACAATCAAGATGAAATATCTATGTTTTTGACAATAAGCATAAACTTGATTTTGGTTAAAAGATATGTAAACATTAAAACCAAAATCCAAACATGTATTTTTCAAAATGAAAATCTTTTGTAAAAACAAACTATCAAGAGTGTGTGTGTGATATATACTTGAGAAATTCACCAACTACTCTATCCTTTACATTTTAACTAAAACAAAAACAAAATCTTATACCTAGACACAAGTCTTCATCTTCTTGAAGTCTTCACTTGAAGGCTTCTCATCTTCTTGACTTGGTCCAAACTCGATCCATAGAGCTAGACTCCTCTTGAGTACTTGATGTGATCTTGATGCACAAGCTCTTGAATCAACCGGTGCTAGCTCCAAAACTTGACTTTAAATCCTTTGTTGAAGCTCCACACCTACTAAGATCTTGATAACAAATTGTCACTAATTAAACAATCATTAGTAAACATAACTATATGAGTTGATCATCATCAAAACTAGAGTGATGGGCCTTTGGGCTAACAATCTCCCCCTTTTTGATGATGACAAAACTCATGAAGTTATATATGCATGGATTAAAGTAAAGCTTCAAAGAAGCTCCCCCTTAACTCATGCATAACAAATAAACAATATAATATGGAAATGAAGCACATGACATGTATGCAAATCAAGGAGATAAAACAAAATCAAATTCTTTTTCTCCTATTTGCAAAACAAAATATATATGCATAAACAATCCTTTTTCACAAAACATGCATATATAGCAAATACCTCTCCCCCTTTTTGTCAATCATCAACAAAGGGTTTAAGGTAAAACAAAATCATCAAAATTTTCTCCCCTTTTTGTCATAAACAAAGAGATCAATAAGGGGTCAAACATATCAATAAAAGGTTATATGCGATATACATTCATGAAGAGGAAGACGCTAAGTTAGCTTCCCTACACATATGCATTACATGAAGAAGGGATGACAAGCCCCAATTCACATAACACATATTATGTAATGCATAAGAAGAGATGTGAAGCTCCCCCTACACACGTGTACCACATGAAGAAGAGTTGTCAAGCTCCTCAATATACAATACACTCAACATGAATTTATATGTAGAAGAGATGTTAAGCTCTCCTTGCATATAAGAAATACAAATCAAAAAAAATGTTTTTTTTAATTAATTTTTCTTAAACAAAATTTTAAAGGTATCAGAGCTTTAGTAAAACAAACAAATTTTAAGATACCAATTGAAAATAATCATTATTGTAAAACATATTGATACCAATTGAAATTTAACAAATATGAAGTTGAACCATATTGATACCAATAGTAAACATAATGATCAAAAATTTTTATTTTTCATCATAAACTTTGTGCTTTTAAAAATGTGGACCAATTGTAAGTTAAGCACATGAAAATCATATATATGTATGAAATGAGTATACCAATTGACATTGATACATACATATATAAGAAAACAAAATATGAGTATATACAAAAATTATCAATTTAGATACCAATTGAAAGAATCCAATGATACCAATTGACATAACAATAAGATCAAGTATATATCTCATATAACTACCACCCAATCAAGGTTCAAGTTTTAAATAATTTTCATTTTAAAGCATACATGAACATGATCTCCCATCCATCCTCCCATAGATGGTAGGGGTTTTCAAAAATAGTTTTAAAAAATAAGCTTTGTTTGAAAAACTCTACCAAATGAAGAACAATTAACTAGTTAAAATAATTTTTGAAAAACTAATTAAAGATCCTTCAAAACATGAAATCAAAGCATATATATTTCATGAATCATACCAAATACAAGAATTGACACTCGATCTATGAAGCTCAAAAATATGTTCATGAATCAAAGTCATGACAAAATAAATAAAGTGTGAGTGTTCAAAAGTCATGTAAATAGCATTATCATGAAAATAGACATTGAAGCTCAAAAAGTGTGAGTATCAATTTTTTTAAAAAAACTCATTTTTATCAAACAAACATGAAAATTCATTTTTCATTAAAACAAAGCACACTTCTAGGTATATGTATGATTTATCCAATCCTAACAATACACATACATATCCCAAACATAAAAGAGTCTATTAATAGTATTTGCATTAAGGCAAGAGACTCAAAATGGATATACATGTATATTTATTAGATTTGAACAAAAGATACATATACATGAAGTAAAACACGAAAATTAGCAAAACAAGTATAAATGAGAATCATCAAAACTAGTCTATACATGTGCATATAGTGGGTACAAATGAGCATGAAGTGCAAACATATATAAGTCACGTGTAACTCACTATTTGTACATGTATAAATACAAGTTTTAATAGAATCTACATCTAAACATGAATTACCACATGAAGTACAAAAACAATTAAAAACATGAACATGCTATGAATATGATATATGAAATAAACATGTAAAATGAATTAGGAGTTTAGAGATAGTTACCAACCATACTCCAAAGCTCCAACCATGGTGGTCATCCCACAAAAACTCCTTGATAGCGGTGCATCAAAAATATGTCCATCTAGTCCATGTGCAACCACCACCAAGGCACCAATCCTCTCACGTCTTGTGAGAGCCCTCACCTACATCAAAAGCAAAAGGTGGGGGTTTTGGTATCCATATTTTCTTGGGTCCTTTAAGGTTAGTCTTATAAGGAACCCAAAAATTTTATTATTAGCAAAATCAAAATGATGCAACTTGTCATAACAAAATTTTGCTAAATGGCCTTTGCGGCCACAATGTGTACATATGTACACCTTAGGATGCTTATGTGTAGGAGTGTGATCATATTGTGCAACATAAGCAAATGCATGATTATGATGTGCATGAAGATGGGGAACTTGTTTCTTTTGAAACAATGATTCCAACCTAGAATGATTGAATGCACAAGAGCTCAAGGTAGAGCTCAAATTATTCATTTTATTTTTCAAATCTTTAATCTCATTAGTGGTGGCATGTAAAGCATGATGAGATAAAGAATCATTTTTCTTTTTCTTTTTCGAAACAAAATCTTTTTCTTTTTCACAAAATTTTCTTTTTAAAGACTTATTTTCTTGAAAAACAACTTTTTGTTTTTCCACCAAATCAATTTATTTTTCAAACTTGTGTTTCCTTCACAAAGATCATTCAATTTAGACATGAGGGAAACATTCTCATTTTTCAAATCTTTATTTTCTTTTTCTAAATGAATCATGTTCTTTATGCATGCAAGCAATATTCTTTTTCAAATTTTTATTTTTCTTTTTAAGCATGTCATATTTTTCAAGCACAAGTTGACAAAAAGTAGTAAGCTCATCATATGACATGTCTTCATCATTGGATTCGGAGTTTACCTCAAGGGGGTTATCCCCTTGGACCATATAGCATTTGTTGGAGGTGTCGCTTCCAACACCCGAATCGCTCCCGGCATAGTATAGATCCTTTTCGCCAAGGGAGGTGATGATGTTCCAAACTACAAAAGCCAATTCAATGTTAGAAACCCTAGATAAATATTCATCATTTAGGGTTGATTTTAAAGCATGAAGGGCTTTTGCATTAGCCTCAAAATTCTTGCTATCATTAATATAAGAATCTTTAATTGTAGCAAGATAAACATGAATGCCTAAGGCCTTGAGGTACATAGACATCTTAACCTTCCAAATTTGGATGTTAAGAATGTCAAAGGTGGGTGGTGACATGAAGTCCATGGTGTGTGTTCAAAATATTGTGATTAGCCTAAAATGAGGATCTTTTACTTTAGGTTGTTAGACCAAATCAGAGTACCAAGCTCTGATACCAATTGAAGGTTCACCTAGGGGGGTGAATAGGTGATGGCTAATCTAATGGTCACTTAATGCCAAATAATGCGGAAGCTAAAAACAATTATGACCAAATAAAATTTTACACTAAACACCACGTATAACACAAGAGTGTTGCCAAATTTCCCGTGAAGGGCTCTGGACAAACTCCTCTAGATTCCCCTTGAATGGGTTGAGATGTCGCGTTGGCTCTCTTGGTTAAATACAAGTGTTAGCAAACAACCCAAGCATGTATATCAATTATGCACACAATATATCAAGCATGTAAATGATAAAGACAATTAATAGCTTGCAAGATATAAAAGAGACAAAGAGAGAGAGAGTGAGCAATCGCAAACACAAGGGATTTGTTTCGAGGTTCGAGCACCCTTGCTCTACATCCCCGCCTTCGACACACGAAGGATTTCCACTATGCAAGATCCCAATGGATCTCTCCTCGGTGCCGCAACACCTACAAGCCCTCGGACTCCCTAGTCCCGTACACACGCAAGCCCCAAGCTTTCCGAGGTCGCACCTCAAACACGGAGTTCGCACCCGAACCGAAACAATGCGGACACACACGTCCGCCTCCTCAAAGTACAAGAAATGATCTCTTGGTGATCTAAACACTTTGATCACCAATAAAAGCTCTCACTACAACACTCCTTAAGATGAATAGCAATGGATAGCTCAAGTGTTTGTGTGAGAAAACTAGGAAAGAGATGGTGGAGGAAAAACTCAAGAAATTCTCTTTTACACTCTTGATAAAACTTTCCTTTTGATTGGAAATATTTGCCCTCAATTTTGTGGAGAAAAACCTCTGAAAAGAGTAGGAAAAACTGACTCTAAAACTTCTCCAAAATCTTGTTTAAAACAATGACCAAACCCCCAAATTTATAGGCTGTCAAAAACTAGCCGTTGGGGTCTGTCAGACCTGTCGGTCGACCGCCAACGGTCAAAAATCAGACCGTTGGAGCCTCCGGTCGACCGCCCGGTCGACCCAAAAGAACAGAGAGCACTGCTCTCAGTTCCGGTCGACTCGGTCGGTCAACCGGCCATCTGCCAGGTCAAGGCGTGCACGCTGTGCACGTCGGTCGACCGGTCCGGTCGGCCGACTTCAGTGTTAGTCGACTATAAAGGTAGTAAGTCGACTATCTGAAGCCTGAAACAATTTTTCTGGGATTAAAAAGTTTGTCATTTTGGCTCAAATAAAATCCCATAAAATACTTAAAAATCTACAAAAATAGTTTTACCAATATACTTTGATAAACAAACATGCTTGCACAAAATCAAGGCATGTTATAAAAGATTGGACTATTTTTGTAACTTGAAAATATTTGGCTCATGATAAAAAACTGTTTCTCCAAAACAATATTTTTCCAAAACATGTTTTTCCAAATCTTCATCAAATACAAAAACAAGATATACTTTTAAAGCATAGTGTGTATGGATATGATCCACTACACAATCAAGATGAAATATCTATGTTTTTGACAATAAGCATAAACTTGATTTTGGTTAAAAGATATGTAAACATTAAAACCAAAATCCAAACATGTATTTTTCAAAATGAAAATCTTTTGTAAAAACAAAACTATCAAGAGTGTGTGTGTGATATATACTTGAGCAATCCACCAACTACTCTATCCTTTACATTTTTAACTAAAACAAAAACAAAATCTTATACCTAGACACAAGTCTTCATCTTCTTGAAGTCTTCACTTGAAGGCTTCTCATCTTCTTGACTTGGTCCAAACTCGATCCATAGAGCTAGACTCCTCTTGAGTACTTGATGTGATCTTGATGCACAAGCTCTTGAATCAACCGGTGCTAGCTCCAAAACTTGACTTTAAATCCTTTGTTGAAGCTCCACACCTACTAAGATCTTGATAACAAATCTGTCACTAATTAAACACAAGATCATTAGTAAATATAACTACATGAGTTGATCATCATCAAAACTAGAGTGATGGGCCTTTGGGCCAACACCATGGGGGTTAGTCCCTTTTCTAACCCTAACAAATTTATTTGCTAAATTAGAAACATGTATACGATCATAGCAAAATTTAGCAAGGTGGCCCTTATGTCCACAATGTGTACATGTGTACACATGAGCATACATGTGATGGGTGTGTCCGTGTGGAGCATGTGTATGCCGTGGAGGGTGTGCATGAATAGATGGAACTTGTTTCTTTCGAAACAAAGATTCCAAGCGTGTATGGCCCACTACACATTGGCTCAAAGTGGAGCCCAAACAATCAACACTCTTCTTAAGCATGGATATATCATTATCAATCAAAGAAGAAGTGTGGCATGCAATAGGTGAAGTGTGTGATACTACCCTAGCATGGCAAACATGTGCATCTAAATCATTTTTCAAAGATTTATTATTATTTAAACAAATTTCTAATTCTTTTGAAATAAAATCAATTTCTCTTTTCAAAGAATCATTTTCTTTTAAAATAAATTCAATTTTTGAAGACAAAACATCATTACTTTTCAAAACATTATCACAATCATTTTTATTTTTCAAAAATTTATTTTCTTTTAGAGCAAGGTCTAGTTGAGATCTTAATGAATCCCTTTCATTATAGACCTCAACCTTCTCCTGCAAAACCTTGTCAAGTCTAGAATGCAAAATTTATTTTCTTTTTCAATTCCTAGACTTTTCTTTTTCAAAACTTTATATTTTTCAATTAATTTTTCACAAACGATAGAAAGTTCTTCATTCAAAGCATGGGCATCAACAGATTCATCACATGAAGAACTAGAATCAAAACTATCTAGTTGAGTTTCCGATTGTACCTCAAGGGAGTCATTCCCTTGGATCATATGGCATTGTTGTGGCTCGGATTCTCCACTAGATTCCTCCGGTTGGATTAGCAATTAAAGCTTGGAGGTGGTGGTGGTTGTCAACATGTTCCACACTGCAAATGCGGAATCAAAGTTAGAAGCAAGCATAAGATATTCTTTAAATAGCGTGCTTCTAATAGCCTCAAGGGCTTGTGCATTGGCCCCTAAATGCTTGCTATCACTAAGATAGGATTCCTTGGTAATGGCAAGGTGAACCTTATATCCTAGGGCTTGTAGGTAAATGGACATCTTAGTCTTCCAAACAAGAATGTTGGAAGGGTCAAACATAGGTGGGGTCATGAAGTCCATGGGTCCAAACTAAATGTGTGCAAACAAGCAAATGCAAATGTAGACTAGCTAAACAAAGGATCTCACTCCTAGGATGTTAAGCCTAAGTATCAGGAGCGTAGGCTCTGATACCAATTGTAAATCACCTAAAGAGGGGGGTGAATAGGTGATAATGCTAATCTAGAAACTAAATGTGGAAGCTAAAAATAATTTGCACAAACACTTAATACAACCAACTGTAAAGTCACCTAGAGGGGGGGTGAATAGGTGATGGCTAATCTAATGGTCACTAAATGCTAAATAATGCGGAATTAAAAACTAATATGACCTAAACAAACTATTTAAACTAAACACCACGTATAACACAAGAGTGTAGCCGAATTCCCCGTGAAGGGCTCTGGACTAACTCCTCTAGATTCCCCTAGATAAGGGTTGAGGTGCCGCGTTGGCTCTCTTGGTTGAATACAAGTGTTAGCAAACAATCCCAAGCATGTAGATCAATTAAGCACAATATGAATATCAAGCATGTAAGGATAAGCACAATTATAGCATGCAAGATATAAACAAGAGACAAAGAGAGAGAGAGAGTGAGCAATCGCAAACACAAGGGATTTGTTTGAGGTTCGAGCACACTTGCTCTACATCCCCGCCTTCGACACACGAAGGATTTCCACTATAATCGATCCCCCGGATCACTTGGTGCCGCAATACCTACAAGCTCTCGGACTCTCTAGTCCGTACACACCGCAAGCCCCACAAGCTTGCCGAGGTCGCACCTCAAACCACGAGTTCACACACGGACTCTAAACAACCGCGAACGCACTCCTCCGCCTCCTCAAAAAATAAAAAAAGATCTCTTGGTGATCTAAACACTTTGATCACCAATAAAAACTCTCACAACAAAACCCTATAGGTAGATATAGCAATGGATAGCTCAAGTGTTTATGTGAGAAAACAAGGATGAGAATAGTGGAGGAAAACTCAAGAAAATCTCTTTTAACACTCTGATAAAAACTCCCTTTTGATTGGAAGTATTAGCTCTCAATTTAGTGGAGAAAACTCTTTTAAAGAAGTGGGAAAAACTGGCTCAAAGTCCACTAGAAATCTTGGAGAAAAATAATGCCCAAACCTCCAAATTTATAGGGCTAGAAAAACTAGCCGTTGGGGTCTGATAGAACTGTCGGTCGACCTCCCGGTCGACCGGCCAACGGTCATATTTCAGACCGTTGAGCCATCGGTCGACCGGTCGGTCGACCGAGGCCAGGATACAGAGAGCAAGTCTCTCTGTCCGGTCGACCGCTCGGTCGACCGTGGCCTTTCTAGAGAGCGGAGCTCTCTAGACGGTCGACCGGTCGGTCGACCGGCCCTCCTGCCAGAACTGGCGTGCACGTCTGTGCACGTCGGTCGACCGGCTCAGTCGACCGGCTGATGCCAGGACAGAACTGTAAAGGGATTTAAAACTTGGTCTTTTTGGCTCACATAAAATCCCATAAATTCACAGAAAATCTACAAAAATAGTTTTACCAATATACTTTGATAAACAAACATGCTTGCACAAAATCAAGACATGTTATAAATGATTTGGACTATTTTTGTAACTTGAAAATATTTGCTCAAATGAAAAACAATATTTTTCAAAACTTGATTTTTCTAAAACTTGTTTTCCAAAACTTCACCAAATACAAAAACAAGATATTTAAATAACTTTTAAAGCATAGAGTGTATGGATATGATCCTCTACACAAACATGGTGAAATATCTATGTTTTTGACATTATGCACTAAACATGGTTTTGGATAAAACCTGTAAACTTGAAAACCAAAAATAACTTAAACCGGTTTGATTTTTGGTTAAAATTCTTTTCTAAAACAAACTAAATCAAGAGTGTGTGTGTATAGTATACTTGAGCAATCCACCAACTATTCTATCCTTTACATTTTAACTAAAACAAAATCTTCTAAAAACAAACCTAGACTCAAGTCTTCTTGAAGTCTTCACTTGAAGTCTTCTCATCTTCTTGACTTGGTCCAAACACGATCCATAGAGCTAGACTCCTCTTGAGTACTTGATGTGGTCTTGATGCACAAGCTCTTGAATCAAACCGTGTAACCTCCAAAACTTGACTTTAAATCCTTTGTTGAAGCTACACACCTACTAAGATCTTGATCATGAATCTGTCACTAATTAAATACAAGATCATTAGTACTATAACTACATGAGTTGATCATCATCAAAACTAGAGTGATGGGCCTTTGGGCCAACAATCTCCCCTTTTTGATGATGACAAAACTCATGAAGTTATATATGCATGGATTAAAGTAAAGCTTCAAAGAAGCTCCCCCTTAACTCATGCATCTCAAATAAACAACTAAATATGCAATAAAGCTCATAAACATATATGCAAATGTATGGAGATAAAACATGCACTCAAGCAAAAAACACATCAAATTCTTTTTCTCCTATTTGCAAAACAAAATATATATGCATAAACAATCCTTTTCACAAAACATGCATATAAGTCTAAAATCTTTCTCCCCCTTTTTGTCAATCATCAACAAAGGGGTAAAAACACAATCAACAAATTTTTCTCCCCTTTTTGTCATAAACAAAGAGATCAATAAGGGGTTAAATCAAACATATCAATAAAAGGTTATATGCGATATACATTCATGAAGAGGAAGACGCTAAGTTAACTTCCCTACACATATGCATTACATGAAGAAGGGATGACAAGCCCTAATTCACATAACACATATATGTAATGCATAAGAGGAGATGTGAAGCTCCCCCTACACACGTGTACCACATAAAGAAGAGTTGTCAAGCTCCTCAATATACAATACACTCAACATGAATTTATATGTAGAAGAGATGTTAAGCTCTCCTTGCATATAGGCAATATAAAAAATATTTTGATTTTTTTCTTATGAAATAAAATTTTGAATTTTCTCAATAAAACAAATCTTGAGATTTTTTAAAAAAAATTTTTTCTCTTATCATAAACAACTTTGTGCTTTAAACATGTAAAACAATCTTAACTCAAACACAAATAACTCATATATATGTATGAAAAATGAGTATACCAATTGAAATTGATACATACATATATAAGAAAACAAAATATGAGTATATACAAAAATAGAGTCAAATTTATACCAATTGAAATGATTCAATGATACCAATTGAAACAATAATAGGATCATGTGTATAACTCATAAAACATTGAATAATAAATAACTAGTTAAATTAATTTTTGAAAAACTAGTTAGAGATCCTTCAAAAACATGAAACCAAGTCATATGTTTTTCATGAATCATACTAAATATAACAAAAATTCAAGCACTCATGGTCCATAAAGCTCAAAAATAATCATGAAACAAAGTCATGAATAAACAAATAAGATGTGAGTGTTCAAAAATCATGTAACTAGCATTTTCATGAAAATAGTCAATGAAGCTCAAAATGATCAAAACAAATTATTCATTTTAATTTATCAAACAAAACATGAAATTTATTTTTCATATTAAGAACACACTTCTAGGTATATGTATGATTTTATCCAAAGCTAACAATATGCATACATATCCCAAACATAAAAGAGTCTATTAAAGGTATTTGCATAAAGGCAAAAGACTCACGGGTATACATGTATATTTATTAGATTTGAATAAAAAATTACATATACATGAAGTAAAACATGAAAATAGGCAAAACAAGTGTAAATGAGAGAATCATCAAAACTAGCCTATGTATGTGCATATAGTGGGTACAAATGAGTATGAAGTGCAAACATATATGAATCAATTTGTTCTCACTATTTGTACATGTATATACACAAGTTTTAATGGAATCTACATCTAAACATGTATTTACCACATGAAGCACAAAAAAAAACAATTAAAACATGAACATGCTAAATGATATTATGAAAATAGAAGCATGTAAATAAACTAAGAGTTTAGAAATAGTTACCAACTAAGGAACTATGTTTCAAAACTCCAAACATGGTGGTTGTCCCACCAAAACTCCTTGATAGTGATGCATCCATATGTGTGTCCATCAAGTCCAAGTGCATCCACCATCAAGGCACCATCTCTCTCACGTCGTGTGAGAGCCCTCACCTACATAAAAAACACAAGGTGGGGGTTTTGGTACCCATTTTCTTTTGGGTCCTTAGGGGTTAGTCTTATAAGGAACATTATTATTTGCAAAATATTTGGGTTCCTTGACAAACTTTAAAACATTTTTATTATTAGCAAAATTAATATGATGCAACTTATCAAAATAAAATTTTGTCAAATGGCCTTTGCGGCCACAATGTGTACAAGTGTACACCTTAGAATGCTTATGTGTGTGAGTGTGGTCATGACGTGCAACATAAGCATATGCATGATGATGATGTGCATGAATGTGTGGAGTTTGTTTCTTAGAAAATATAGACTCCAACCTAGAATGATTAAATGCACAAGAGCTCAAAGTTGAGCTCAAACAATCCATTTGATTTTCAAAACATTAATCTCATTAGTGGTGGCATGTAAAGTATGATGAAATTGTGAAACAATTTTCTTTTTATTTTGAGAAACATTTTCTTTTTCAAAAATTTTCCTTTTCAAAGACGTGTTTTCTTGAAAAGTAACTTCGTTTTGTTTTTCCACCAAAATAATTTTATTTTTCAAATTAGTGTTTCCTTCACATAAATCATTCAATTTAGACATTAAGGAAACATTCTCATTTTCCAAAATTTCATTTTCTTTTTCAATGCATGCAACCTTATTTTCTAATGAATCTTTTTCATTAAGCATGCAATCAAACTTCTTTTTCAAAATTTTATTTTCTTTCTTAATCATGTCATATTTCTCAAGAAGGAGTTGACAAAAAGTGCTAAGCTCATCATATGACATGTTATCATCTTCTACCTCGGATTCGGTAGTTACCTCAAGGGGGTTATCCCCTTGGACCATATAGCACAAGTTGGAGGCGTCGCTTCTAACATCCGAATCTCTCCCGGCATAATATAGATCCTTTTCGCCAAGGGAGGTGATGATGTTCCAAGCTACAAAAGTCGAATCAACATTAGAAATCCTAGATAAATATTCATCATTTAGGGTTGACTTTAAAGTATGAAGGGCTTTTGCATTAGCCTCATTATTCTTACTATTAACATATGAATCTTTAGTGGTAGCAAGATAAACATGAATGCCTAGGGCTTTGAGGTACATAGACATCTTAACCTTCCAAACTTGGATGTTAAGAATGTCAAAAGTGGGTGGTGACATGAAATCCATGGTGTATGTACAAATATTGTGATTAGCCTAAAAAGAGAATCTTTAACTCTAGGTTGTAAGACCCAAATCAAGAGCACTTGGCTCTGATACTAATTGTAAAGTCACCTAGAGGGGGGTGAATAGGTGATGGTTAATCTAATGGTCACTAAATGCTAAATAATGCGGAATTAAAAACTAATATGAACTAAACAAACTATTTAAACTAAACTCCACGTATAACACAAGAGTGTAGCCGAATTCCCCGTGAAGGGCTCTGGACTAACTCCTCTAAATTCCCCTATATAAGGGTTGAGGTGCCGCGTTAGCTCTCTTGGTTGAATACAAGTGTTAGCAAACAATCCTAAGCATGTAGATCAATTAAGCACAATATGAATATCAAGCATGTAAGGATAAGCACAATAATAGCATGCAAGATATAAACAAGAGACAAAGAGAGAGAGAGTGAGCAATCGCAAATACAAGGGATTTGTTTCGAGGTTCGAGCACACTTGCTCTACATCCCGCCTTCGACACACGAAGGATTTCCACTATAATCGATCCCCCGGATCACTTGGTGCCACAACACCTACAAGCTCTCGGACTCCCTAATCCGTACACACCGCAAGCCCACAAGCTTGCCGAGGCCGCACCTCAAACCACGAGTTCACACACGAACTCTAAACAACCGCGAACGCACTCGTCCGCCTCCTCAAGAAACAAGAAAAGATCTCTTGGTGATCTAAACACTTTGATCACCAATAAAAACTCTCACAACAAAACCCTATAGGTAGATATAGCAATGGATAGCTCAAGTGTTTGTGTGAGAAAAACAAGGATGAGAATGGTGGAGGAAAACTCAAGAAAATCTCTTTTAACACTCTTGATAAAAACTCCCCTTTTGATTGAAAGTATTAGCTCTCAATTTAGTGGAGAAAACTCTTTTAAAGAAGTGAAAAAAACTGGCTCAAAGTCCACTAGAAATCTTGGAGAAAAACAATGCCCAAACCCCCAAATTTATAGGGTTAGAAAAACTAGCCGTTGGGGTCTGACAGAACTGTCGGTCGACCTCCCGGTCGACCGGCCAACGGTCATATTTCAGACCGTTGAGCCATCGGTCGACCGGTCGGTTGACCGAGGCCAGGATACAGAGAGCAAGTCTCTCTGTCCGGTCGACCGCTCGGTCGACTGGGGCCTTTCCAGAGAGCAGAGCTCTCTAGACGGTCGACCGGGTCGGTCGACCGGCCCTCCTGCCAGAACTGGCGTGCACGTCTGTGCACGTCGGTCGACCGGCTCGGTCGACCGGCTGATGCCAGGACAGAACTGTAAAGGGATTTAAAACTTAGTCTTTTTGGCTCACATAAAATCCCATAAATTCACAAAAAATTTACAAAAATAGTTTTACCAATATACTTTGATAAACAAACATGCTTGCACAAAATCAAGACATGTTATAAATGATTTGGACTATTTTTGTAACTTGAAAAATATTTGCTCAAATGAAAAATAGTATTTTTCAAAACTTGATTTTTCTAAAACTTGTTTTTCAAAACTTCACCAAATACAAAAACAAGATATTTAAACAACTTTTAAAGCATAGAGTGTATGGATATGATCCTCTACACAAACATGGTGAAATATCTATGTTTTTACATTATGCACTAAACATGGTTTTGGATAAAACATGTAAACTTGAAAACCAAAAAACAACTTAAACTGGTTTGGTTTTTGGTTAAAATTCTTTTCTAAAACAAACTAAATCAAGAGTGTGTGTGTATAGTATACTTGAGCAATCCACCAACTATTCTATCCTTTACATTTTAACTAAAACAAAATCTTCTAAAAACAAACCTAGACTCAAGTATTCTTGAAGTCTTCACTTGAAGTCTTCTCATCTTCTTGACTTGGTCCAAACACGATCCATAGAGATAGACTCCTCTTGAGTACTTGATGTGGTCTTGATGCACAAGCTCTTGAATCAAACCGTGTAAGCTCCAATACTTGACTTTAAATTCTTTGTTGAAACTACACACCTACTAAGATCTTGATCATGAATCTGTTACTAATTAAACACAAGATCATTAGTACTATAACTACATGAGTTGATCATCATCAAAACTAGAGTGATGGGCCTTTGGGCCAACACCAACAAGTGTAGCCGAATTTCCCGTGAAGGGCTCTGGACTAACTCCTCTTGATTCCCCTAGATAAGGGTTGAGGTGCTATATGAAGCTCTTGTGGTTAAGTATAAGTGAGGCACACACACAAGCAAGCCAAGCATATAAAGATGAACAATATGAAATAATGCAAGGCACAAATGCAAGCAATAAGATATGAATGAATGAATGATGCTTTGCACAAATAAAAGAGAGAGTGTTAGAGAGACAATGGATCAAACGCAAACACAAAGATATGTTCCGAGGTTCGAGCCCCTAGCTCTACGTCTCCGCCTTCACCGAGAAGGATTTCTAATCCACTATCTTGTCCACCGAGGACTCCCACCGAGGGAACCTTCACCGAGAAGGATTTTTACAACAAGGGAGTACCGAACTCCTCTCTCAAACACCGCCTCACAACCGAGGGGTAGGCCCGTAGCCAAACAACCACAACACCTCTACCGAAGAGGGTTACAACTAATCTCCACCTCTCACTAGAGGGAGTAAACCACAAGCCTCAACCTCTACCAAAGAGGGAGCAAACCAATCACCCGATCAACCTCTACCAAAGAGGGATACAACAAAAACAAGGGTGTACAACTTGGAGGTTTCCACAACCTCAAATAATCTCTCTTTTCCACAAAACAAGATCGTAATAGAATAGGATAGAATGATAGCTCAAGTGTGGAAAATAAGTGTTTTGATCAAAGAAAAACTCCTTGGAAAAATACCAAATTGATATAGAAATGAAGAACAAGAAACCAATTCCCAAAAACCTATTTTCTTTGAAAATAACAAAACACTTAAAAACAAACAAGATTGATCTTTTGGCTCTTTAAACACTTTTGAAAACTTGTTTTTAAAACCAGAGAATGGGAAAATTTTTGCTCTAGAAAATCTTGTCAAAAACCCTAAAGAGATGGGGTATTTATAGGCCCAAAAGAAAACTAGCCGTTAGGCTGATCTGTCAGCCTGACAGGCTGGCGGTCGACCGCCAGCGGTCAAAAATATGACCGTTGGAGCAATCCGGTCGACCGCTCAGATACAGAGAGCAGAGCTTTCTGGTCCGGTCGAACGGTCGGTCGGCCGGCCCACTGAGTTGCCAGACGTGCACAGCTCTGTGCACGTCGGTCGACCGGCCCTTGGTGCAGTCGACCGTGCGGTCGGCCGACCTGGCCTGTCAGCCAATTCTGGGTCAGAAACTGAGTCAGAAAAACATGTTAAAATATTTCTAAAAATTCTTTAAAAACTTCTAAAAATCCCCAAAAATAGTTTTAACATTTTGCATTGATATATAAACATGTGAGAAAAATTTCAACTCAAATATCAAGCATATGAAACCATTTTTGTGTTTTAACATTTTTACCAAAAACCAAAACTTGTATTTTATCAAACTTTGATTTTTTCAATACATGAATAGAAAAGTCAAACTAAGTTTGTTTAAAAGTTAAGCATGCATGTATAGAATGAAACTACTATACATAAATCAATTAAACCTGTTTTGATCAACTATTCATGAAAACAAATGTTGGTTAAACCAAAACCGAAAAACCAATATCCAAACATAAGACGTGTGTGTTGTGCACTTGAGCATATCAACTATTCTTATCTTTACACATGGATCTAAAACACACTAAACTATGGATACCTAAATCTTCTTGACGATCTTCATCTTCAAGTCGACCCGATCCAAACCGTGATCCACGAGCTAGGCAATGTAAGATCTTGATGCTCGGGCCCTGGAATCACCAAGTGAAAGCTTTCAAACTCCTCTTTTTGAAGCAATCACCAACTAATATCTTGTTACATGATCTGAAACTAAAATCACAAGATTATTTGTAAACATAACTACATGAGTTAATCATCATCAAAACTAGAGAGGAAGGCCTCCGGGCCAACAGTGACATCTACGCAACGCGACTCTCGCGTCTGCGATTCCCGCGTCTCCATTCTCTTTCCTCTTGATTCATTCTCTCTCCTCCTTTTTATTGGAACGCATTTACGCGTTGGTTCCTGGATTCTGGAGATCGGGGATTTCACTATGTTTTCTGAAATTCTAGGCGAGTGTCCTCGCCTTCCCTTTGGACTTTCCCGCATTGTTGGGTCGACTTGTATTGCATTATGTATTTGTATCGGTATTCCCGTTTTATATTGTGATGTACATACTTGTTATATTAACTCTTGACATACACCTGTCTGTATCATTTAGCAACTGATGTGTTATCACCTGACATGACTTACTACTTAGCATTTGCTCCTCATTATAACATGACTTACCACCTGCCTCCTGACATATTAATATCTGACCTGTGATTATCACATTCACGGGAATCCTGACGTGTTATTCTATATTATATACAATGACTTGAATCATGTGTTTGTTATCCTGTATTATATATACAGTGACCCGAATCTACAGTACTCATGTACTCCTGAATTCCTGATCATGTCCTGATCCTTTTATTCCTATGAATTGCTAACTACATACTATATTATTATAAGACAACTTGTACCCGGTTTGGGGGAAACTGATGGGCCCTGATTAATCATGTTTATGGTGGTCTTATCGAGTCACGCGTGGCCACATACTTGACGGATCACCTGGCGGCCACCAGGGATTCCGTGGGGTGTACTGGCACCCCTACCCTGTTTATTCTTGCCGGGTATGCACACGCCCTACGCCTATTTCTATGGGATCTGTGATACTCTATTCCTATTCGGGCGTAAATAAGTCCCGGTACCTAGCGGTACGTTCCGGCTCAGCACCGGATACTCCTGGACTGTTGTCCTGGGCATGTACGGGGCCCATCCGAAACATGATTCATCGAACTTTATCAGTTTTCAAATAACTTGCTCTATAAGTTGTAAGTAGAAGTATGTGGAATGGGACGCATACTAAAACCTACAACTTAGACAGGTCAATTATAATAAGATGCTAATATACAATTTGTTGTGCCGTTTTGTAACTCGGGTTGTATGCGCTTGAATTATGGTGACATGGGATAAAGGTATATAGATGAGGGTTTCCTTATTTGGATTATTCCTTCGATGTACTAGTCTCATGAAGCCGTGACTAAGCTTATGCAATCGGTTTTACTCGTAATCGGATTTATTCGGTTTTATTCGATTTTATCGGTTTTATATTAGTTTAGGAGATATCAGGTGTTGCCTTGTCTACCTTATTCATCGCCTCGTTACCTACTTTTATCATCTTATATCATACATGTTCCCGGCTTGATATCAATTACTGTCTCTCTACTTGTTCCTGCATGCTGGTACTCACGACACGGTTTTCAATGCATATTTATGACTTGAATTTATCGATACACATGTGCTTATCTATGCTCGCCACTTGGCTTTCGCATCACCACTCGCTGGGGAGTTCTGACTCCTCTGGATCCTCTTTTCCAGGTCTTGGAGCTTGGAGCGTGTGGATTCTCCCTGTCGCTGATTAGAGTGGCGTAGTTGAAGCGTGGATCCCCAGCAGACCGTCCAGAGCTTTATCCTTCCAGGCCCCCTGTTCGGCTCCAGAGTTTCCTGTTGTGACTCTGAGCCTCCATTTGTACTGTTCATACATGTACATCTCTTTGTATTCCCGCACTTGCGCCTATCAGTGATGTAATATTCTTGTAATATTTGTCACCTCTGCTGATAACTTTGTAATTGTACCCATGTGTTGGAATGTATAATGCACCACGTGCTTCCGTACTCTGATTCTTGCCTGTACTGATGCTTAGCGTATATACGTGAGGGTATTTCTGACCTGTGTATATACGTCGCAGTAACGTCTCCGTACCCGCGGGATCGGGGCGTTACAAGGCCGGACTTCCAAATTCTCTCAGCAAACCATGATTTTGAGAAACTTTTTCAGACCAAACTTCCAGTGGAGTTTACCTCCTATCACAGTCAATGACAATCCATTTATGAGATGGCTAGCATACACAATCGCCTTAGCCCAAACGATTTGTCTAATCGTGCATTAGACAACAGCCAGCGAACCTTCTCCAACAAGGAACGGTTTATCTCCTTAGCCAACCCATGTATTCCATCTGCGAAGTGAGTACCAATACCAGTGTTCTGGCCAAATTGTAGGAATTGGTTCATGTATCTTTTAACATTACTAATTGTAGCTCCTTGATCTTCCTACCAATCTGCTTCTCCATCATATCCTTCCACTCACCAACATATCTAAGACTTCACACCTTTGTCTCATGGGATATACCCAACAATGCCTAGATAAATTATCAATAAAAGAGACAAAAGTACCTTTGACCTCCAAGCGATGCAGTCTTAGCAGGCCCCCAAACACTTACGTGAACACATTCAAGAAGACCTTCAGAGTAGTGAGTTATAGTGCTGAATTTTACCGTCTTCTTGTTCAGAACGCCATGTTCACCCAATTCCAAGTTGCAGGTAACAACACCTTCTAATGATCCCTTCTTTGCTGGAGCTTGCAAAGACTTTTCACCTCTGTATCCGACCCTCATCTGTCAGATCTGTGTGTAAACATTATCTGAAAAAATATAAGTCTCCACCTGACCTGTAACTATACTACCCTTCAAGTAGTAGAGATTGTTCCAGCGGACGCCCTTCATAACCACCATTGAGCCTTTGGTCATCTTGAGAATACTATCTCATATGGATACCACAACACCCAATGTTTCCAAAGCACTAACGATAAGATTCCTTTTGAGTTGAGGTACATATCTCACCTCCATCAGTTCTCGTACTATCTCATCATCCATCTTACATAAGGTGCTCTGGTTCCTCTTCAGATCTCTGAAGTCTGATATGGACTTCGATCTTCCCTGATCACCTCTTCCCTTCCGATTGGAACTCCTGCCTCTTACCGCCAATGCCTCTGTTGTTGTGCTCCCAGAAGAAGACAGTGTGTCCTGCCTCCTTACTTCGTAATTCAGAAGAGCAGCGAACACCTCACTGTGGTTAAGGGATTTTCTTTCATTGATCAATGTAAGAGTAAAGCTCTCATACTCTTCTCTAGGAAGAGAATTAGAATTAACGCCTTATCCTTTTCATTGATCTCCATATCCACATTAATTAGGTCTGTAAGAAGCTTTGTGTAACTATTCATGTGTTCGTCAATGGAGCATCCTTTCTTTATCTGAAAACAATAAAGCTTACTCTTCAACTGTAACCGCGATTCGACGCTTTTCGTTTGATACCTTTTCTCCAGAATCCCCCACAGCTGCCTCGCAGATGTTTCATACAACACATGATACTTGATGTCTTGTGTCAAACAAAACTTGATCAAGCCACACGCCGTCTGGTTCATCTTGTCCCAATCTTTTTCAGTAGTTGAATCGCGCTTCTTCTCCAACCGTAGAGTATCTTTGAGGTTTAATGTCATCAGTGCATCCATTACCTCACACCTCCACATACCGAAGTTGTTCTTGCCATCAAACTTTACCACATCAATCCTCAACGGATGTGGATTCACGGATTTCACTGTAGATGTACCATCTCCAGCCATCTTCTTAACTGATTCCTCAAAGCAATGCAAAAGCAAACGTAGTTAGATAAAACAAACTAGATAAGACAGGATCTTTACCTCCACGCGAAACCCTCGAAGAGTTTACAAAGCAATCTACTCCTCCAAATTGATTCCTCAAGTAATCGACACGCTATTTTAAGATTGACACACGATCCCACAAACAGTCCCAACGCTGTTCCGAGATCGACACACGATCTCCGCCAGACAGCAACCGATGCCTTAGAATCAACACACGATCCCACGACGAACCTAAGATGCTCTGATACCACTTGTTGCGTGCGCGGTGCAATAACCTCTCTTAGGAATCCACACCAAACAAAGACAGATGCAGCCGGAGATGTACCCAACACTACAAGAACAGAGAAACAATAGAGAAAGCAAATCAACACAGAATTTAACGAGGTTCAACAATTTGCCTACGTTCTCGGGGCAAGGGAGAGAGAGATTTTATTGATCCAACAATCAATACAACTTATTCCTTTTCAAGAAATTTTCAATGGAGATTTTAACTGGGATATCAGGGATACAATATATGAGGGCTCTAGTCCTTATTTATAGCCACAGAGTCTCAGGGATTTAGGAAATCCTGATTGGATTCGACTCCAGAAAGGAAAGCCAAAACGCGTCCGTCGGTCGACCGGCCGGTCGATCGACCCTCGTGCTCGGTCGACCGGCCCGATCGACTGGCACCAACCGAGAGCAGCCTTCTTTCAGTCGGCCGATCGGGCGGCCGACCGTTCCTTGCCACGGTCGACCGCGCGGTCGACCGGGATATGTTTGTGCATGTCGTGCACACCGGTCGACAGCCTGGTCGACCGGTCCCTCGTTCGGTTGACCGGGCGGTCAACCGAGGTTCTGTCTTGGCCTGCTGCAAGCGCCGTTCTTGCTCCCTTTGACTTCCATTTCTGTGCTATCTTTCTCTATCTCCTTTATCTCTTTCTCTCCCTACAAGCTCCTCATCTAACAGTGGACCAAGACCCGGCCCATCGAGGTTCATCCCATCAAGGGATACCTCCCTAATATTGGCAAGTTCAAAAATTGGATCTAAATGCATATATTATTTGGTCTACTTCTAGTTCATGGAGAATCATCATTTATCATCTCCATATATTCTGTAAAAATGTTTAACTACTAAATAATATAAGCCAAGATTCTTTTGTGTTTTGTTCCAGGGATGTTATCATTTTCCTTTGGCTTTAATCATTTTGATGATTACATAATAAAATGTGCAGAGTATGTCAAACTAAAGATTAAGGTAGCCAAAGAAATTGGTCTTTGGAAGGGACCACAGGATCTAGCTTGATTGTTTTATTTAGGCAATGTCTTTTTTGAGCAGTACCTGTTTTTGTAATTTCTGACTCTTTCACGTCATCCTTAGGTTTTTATCTTTGGGGAGGAGGAGGCGCATGAGGAAGCAAAGAGGAAGAGCAGAGAGCGGGCATCGCGGCTGTTGCAAATAGAGAATAGGGAGAAGGAAAAAAAATTAAGAGGGATCTCGCTAGAACACCCATGTCAAATCGTAATTAAGAAAAAAGTCAACTTCATAATTTTATTCACTTTAGTCATCTTTTTTTTTTTTAAAACCTACCACGCGTGCCAACGTGCCAAGTGCAGGAGCTCTTCTCAGCGGTAAAAAATGCAAATGCCTCACAGTTATCGCTTCAAAAAAAGGATCGTTTTGAAATTGCAGACTGTTAGTACTCTATTTCTGAGGACTGTGATCTGATCGCAATCCTCACAAAAATGTCATGTTTCTGAGGCTTTATAATAGCACCACGATCATGATCGCACTCCTCACAAAAATGCCTTGAGTCCTCACAAAAATGTCTTTTTTTTAGTTTTTATAAGACTGCAATCTTGACCGCAGTCTTCATTATTATGACATATTTCTGAATCTTTAGAAGACTGCGACCATGATCACAATTCTCACAAAAATGTGTTTCTTTTTAATCTTTATTAGGACTGTGCTATGATCAAAGTCCTCACAAAAACATAATTTTTCAGCTTATATTAGGACTGCGATTGATCGCAGTCCTTACAAAATGTCCTAATTTTCAATTAATAAAAGGATTATGAACGTAGTCTCAGCCTTCAATAAAAAATTGTGACTATAGTCTCAGTCTTCTAATAAATGACTGCGACTATAGTCGTACTCCTCACATAGGACTGCAATCATGAGTCACAATCCTCATATCAGCATCGTCATCATCAGCAGACCCCTATTCACCGACATCGAATGATCCCCAATTTTTTCAGTTCTAAATACCACGTCGATCACAAACTCAAACAAAACTCATCACGAGCACGACCTAATTTTTCTAGGTCGATCTGTGAATTACTCTGCGTCGAGACCAGGGATGAGAAGAGAGCAACGTTGGGGCGATAAGAAAGGATAAAAGAAGAATTGAAACTATATAAAGAAGTGATGGTTAGGAGAAATCAAATTACACTGACGTGGATGAGGCTCTAGTGAATAAAATTATGGGGCTGATTTTTTTTATTTTAATCATAAAGTAAAGTAGGTGACTGTAGCGAAAATTTTCAAATATTAAGCCAAAATCTTTTTTTGTTGTTAGATTAAGAAAAAATCAACGGTAAGAGATTTGTTTGGGAAATCAAGATGGTGGGATTCTCACTTTGGTGTGTGCGTGCGCGCAAGAGAGATGGAGATGCTACAACATGTGAAAAACTGAAACATTTATTTTCATTGTCACAGAAATAAAAATAAACAAACATCTAAATTTTTAATAATAATAAAAACTTTCTTAGTCTGGATTTTCTTATCTTGAGCTAAAAAACTTGATTTGTATTTCAAGTCAATTCATATTATTATTTCAAGTCAATTCAACATTTTAACTTATAGTTTTAATTTCACTGGCAAGTTTTTAAAAGAATTACATTTTTAAAATACTATGCAAAAGAACTAAACAATTAACAAATAAAATGTTTTTGAGTTCTAACCTATAAGATGTTGTATGGATTACATCATATATAAAATTATAGCTCGAGGTTGAAGCTTCAAAAGATATGTTAATGTTCCTTGTTCCGAGTGCTGTGAGAAAAAAAATACACATACAGTAGAAAACTATTTCAATAAACTATTTAATATTGAACAAAAACAGATTAAATGAATTATTTACCAACTGTGTCACCAAATTGCTAATGAAGAGTAGATATATTGATAAGCAAGTGAGTTATTTTCATCGTCTAGTAAGTGTTTTCTTCTTTACACGTTGCAAGTTTTTAATTTCTCACACAAATCGTTCTAAAAAAAGAGTGCTTTTAAGTTCTTCCCCTAAAAGAATGGATGATCACAGATTGATTTCCTACTTCGTCCCTGAAAATGAAATAATATTCATATTAAAAGAACAAGAATACACGCAGTCTATCAAAAATGCATATGATTATGTTCACTCTAAACTTACAGAGAAGTTTTTCCTCTCAAATAGTCACACAATGATGCAGGAGATCGAGGCAAAGCAACAGACTAATATCCACTGCCCGGCCGACTGAAAGCCCTAGCCATCTCAATGGTCGACCAACCGGTTGACCAACTCAACGGTCGACCAACTGGTAGACAGCGCCTCGAGAGAAGATTTTCCTGAGGCTAAAAACTTTACGGTAGCCCGCCCAGTCGACCGACATTTACAAAAACTAAAGACTCATCAATCGGTCGATCACCCGGCCGACTGACCAAAGCTCGAAAGCAGTCAGTCAGTCGGTCGACCGATATACACGTATCAGGGGAATCAGAATCTTTTTAGGATTTGTTTAGTTTTATTTTTGTTTCTTTATTTTTAATCTTTTTTCTTTATTTTGAATCTAATTTCATAGATAGAATATGACTTATTCTGAGCTATAAAAAGCCCATGAATCTCTTGTATTTGTATTAAATTTTCAATCAATAAACTTGGGTTTTTCTCATATTTGCTCATGGATTCGAGTTGTTCTTTTGGCTCGTGGATTCCGGTCATTCTTGCTCGTGGATTCGAGTAGTTACCACTACCTGAAGATCTCTTCAAAGTTCATCAATGCTAGAATGAGATCTAACCCGCATTGATCGACTTTTTCATTTTCCCGTTTGCGTCAAGTGGTATCAGAGCTTTGCCAAATGCTCCGACTATGACCGGAGACGACGACGAGCAGTCTAACCTCTCTACGAGAGTAGCACTGTTAAAGGGAGACTTGGTGCTCTTGAGTCAACCATGAACGCTCTGATCTAAGAAATCAAGAGGCTATATCTCAAATTCGATGATTGAGGCTTTTACCGAAGCGATCGTGAACACTCATCGAACAATCTTCCTCCACCACCTTCACCACTATCAGGTAATCCTTACCCACAACCTCTACCCCAACAATTTTCTTTCCAACGACCACCCCGCCGTCGACAACCATTTCAATAATCACCACCATCAAGATATCCTATACGACAACTTCCTTACGAAGACGAGAAAGAACTCATCAACACCTTCTATCCTCAAGACGAATTCGAAGATGAAGGTTATGATAGAAGGATGACCTATGGTGAGGCCCTAAGCGAATAGCGAATCCTAACCCTAACAAGGGAGAAGGGTCTTCTTTTTCTAACCCAGGTAGGAGAAGAAGAGATCCAAGTCCTAACGAGTATAAGATGTGAAAGTACACCTAGAGGGAGGGTGAATAGGTGTACTAGCTAATCTAGTGCTAATGGTGTAGAATTAAAAACTTAATTGCAAACACACTATGTGTAACCAAGAGTGAGTCTGAATTCCCCGTGAATGGCTCTGAGCTGCTCCTCTAGATTCCTCTAGACTAAGAGTTGAGGTGCTTTAATAAGCTCTCTTGGTTGAATACAAGTGTGGGCATACACACTATATCTAGCATATGAATATGAACAATATAAAATAATGTAAGATATAAAAAGATAGAGTTGAGAGAGAGTAAATCAAATGCAAATACTAAGATATGTTTTGAGGTTCGAGCCATTGCTCTACGTCCCCGGCTTCACACAGAAGAATTTTCTTTATGTCCACACAGGATCTTCCAGAAAGGGACCTCCACCGAGAAATTACAACTCAACACTTGGAGTACACAACTCCTCTCTCAATACATAAACCTCTGCACAAGAGGTAGGCACTAAGCCAAGCACAAAATAAAGAAAAATACACTTGGTGATCACAAAAATCACAAACAATCTTTTGGTGATCACAAATGATCACAAATAATTTTTTTCCTCACAAACAAAGATCTTAAAGATAGATTTTGAATTGATGACTCAAGTATGTGAGAAACAAAGTATTTTAGAAAAGAAACAATAAAGAAAACACTTGGGGAAAACCTTCTAAATAGCTATAAAAATGAAGATCAAAACTTAATTCCCAAAGACTTTTTTCTTTTGATTTTCCAAAAACTTTAAAACAAATAAAGATAAGAATTTTGGCACTAATACTTCTTTTGAAAACTTTGTTAAAAATACTTGAGAAGGTAAAAAAATTGCTCTTGAAATTCTTGGTGAAAACTGACCTCAAAAATCTATTTTTATAGGGGTCTAAAAATATAGCCGTTGGGTTCAGAACAGGTCAGAAATGACCAGTTGGTCGACCGCCCGGTCGACCGACGGTCAGATTTCTGACTGTTAGGGGTTGTCGGTCGACTGCCCCAAGGTAAACTGCCTGTCGGTCGTCCGAGGCCAGAACCAGAGAGTGAATCTTTGGCTTGGTCGACCGACAGGTTGACCGGGGCCACATCCAGTGAGCAAGCTCTCTAGATCGGTCGACCGTGCGGTCGACCGGCCAAAGGCCAAGGCAGTGTGGACGTATCTGTGCACATCGGCCGACTGCCCGGTCGACCGAGCTCTGGTCCGATCGACCGCCAGCAGGCTCAGAATGGGTTTTTAGGTTTTAAAATGTTGACTTTTAATACCTATAAAATCTCATAAAATCATATAAAATTCAAAAAAATAAGTTCTTAGAAATATTTGAAGTACAAATAGGTGAGACAAAAATCAACACATATTACAAACAATTTGAACTATTTTTTAGGCCAGGAAATATTAGTTTTAAACCGGAAATCGTATTTTTCATAAACTAAACTTTGAAATGAAAAACCGATTTCTCCAAAACATGTATAAATACAAAAACATGATGTTTAAACTCATTTGAAACATAATGTGTATGGATGAATCCAATACACATATAAAACATATATTTATGTTTTTGACATTAAATCCAAAACTAAGTTTTGTTAAAAACAAAACTTAAAACACATTACTAGATAAATCAAAATTGATTTTTAGACAATATGAACTATCAATGCATATGGATGATCCACTATACATATAAACATGTAAAACTTCTTTTGATTCTATCTATTCATGAAAACGAAGGATATATTCTTGAAATTCAAAAACGGCTAAACCGAAACCAAAACTATTTAACTTGTGTGTACTTGAGCATATCAAAACTAAGCTATCCTTACACAAGATCTAAACCAAAAACTAAACTAAACAAACCAAAGTATTCTTGTAGAACTCCTTCTCCAAGACGACTCGATCCAAAGAGTTTGACTCCATCCGAGTGCTAGATGCGATCTTGACGCACGAGGTTTTGAATCAACTTGTATTAGCTTCAAAACTGGCATTGAGTCCTTTATTGAAGCTAATCACCTACTAAGATCTTAATCAATATCTGAAACTTATTAAATACAAGATCATTACTAAACAAACCTTCATAAGTTAGTCAACATCAAAACTAAGGTGAAAGGCCTCTGGGCCAACAATCTCTCCCTTTTTGATGATGACAAAACTTATAAGATTATATATGCATAGATTAAGAATAAACTTCATAGAAGCTTTCCCTTAACTTATGCATATGAAATAAACAAATAGATATGCAATGTAGCTCAAGATATCAAATAAAATAAGATATATATATATATATATATATATATATATATATATATATATATATATATATATATATGTATATGCATAAACACTTAATAAAACACGCATATATAATCCTGAATCTCTCTCCCCCTTTTTGTTACTCATCAACAAAGGGATGAAGACAAATAAACAATACCAATAGACATATTTTAAAACAAAATTTTGATACCAATAAAAATAATCAATTTAAAGAACCAATTGAAAAAATAATCTTTTTATCAATTAAAAATTAAACATTCTTTTTACTAATTGAAAGGAAACAATCTTTTTATGAATTGATACCAATAGTAGGACAAGATATCAATTGAAAGTAAAAATCAAATTTTTTAGGTAAATACTAAAATTATTTTGCAATATAGATACCAAATTGAGAATAATACCAATTTAAGATTATTGATAACAATATTGAAAATGTTAACATATACCAAAATAAAATATTTTTCATCATAAAAGTGGGAGTAAGATACCGATTAAAAATAAAACCAATTGAAAAATAAAATAAGAATTTTTCTCCTCCTTTATGAAATACCAATAAAAATAATATATAAGCTTGTATATAATACCAATTGAAAACAATTGACATAAAGAACTAAATCAAGCTTAGTAAGAAATAATTGGTGCTTTAAACATGTATGTCAACGTAAAATAAGCACAATCAAAATTACACACACAGACACACACACTCACTCTCTCTCTCTCTCACACACACACAATATATATATATATATATATATATATATATATATATATATATATATATATATATATATATATATCAGAGCAATATAATGTTAATTTAGATATGATCCATACATATATAGAAAATTTGAGTAAACAAAATTTATTTTCATTGAAAATTATGTATATCTCATAACTACCTCCCTTTTATGTACATGTTTGAAATATATTTTCATTTAAGAGCATACAAGGCATTGTTGCCCATCCAACCGCCCTTGGAAGGTAAGGTTTTCAAAAAAAAAAGGATTTGAAAAATTTCAACATATTTGAAAACTCTACCAATTGAAAAATAACGAAACTAGTTTTATGATAATTTTGAAAACTAGTATGAAATCCTTAAAGTAAGGAATAAAAACATGAATATATGTCATGATAATATGCTAAATACATTATAATTGACACTCAAAATCCATAAGGCTAAAAAATGATCTCATGAAAACAAAGTCATGAGTAAACAAAAGAAATGTGAGTGTACAAAAATCATGTGAGTAACACATTCATGAAGATAGGATAATAAAGCTCAAATCATCAACACATATAAAAATCTTAAAAATTTATTTTTCATCAAAACTAAACAAGTTTTAAGGTATATGTATGTTTTGTCGAAACTAAAAGTATACATACATATCCCAAATATAAACGAGTCTATAATAGAATTTTGCATGAAGACAAATGACTCAAAAATATACATGTATATCTATTAGTTTTAGACAAAATTAACATATACATGAAGCAAAACATGTGCAAAAATAAGAAAAATAAGTATAAATGTAAGAATAATCAAAACTAGGTTGTACAAGTACATGTAATGAGTACAAATGAGTAATGAAGTATAAACACATAATAATCAAGTGTAGCTCACTACTTGTACAAGTATAGACATAAATTTTAATAAAAACTATATCTAAACTAGTAATCACCACATGAAGCATATAACAAACATGATCATAATGCTAAATGCACATGTTTTAGAACTACTATATATATAGTAGTTAAAAAAAAGTAAGAACACAAAATATGAATTCATATGAATATGAGTGTATCTCAAAAACTATCTATGTATATCACATGTCTAATAATATTGTATTTAACATAATGAGCATTAAAATCAAAACATGCTAACAATCAACAATATAAAGGATGTAAACAAAAATGGGAGTTAGAGATAGTTATCAAATCATATGAACCAATCTCTAGGTCTCCAAAACATGGTGGTCCTCCCACCAAACATCCTTGAAAGTGATGCATCCATAGATATGATCTTTGAGCTTGGAATGCATCCACCATCAAGGTACCGATACACTCATGTCAAGTGAGAGCTCACACCTACATCAAATAAAGTAGGAGTGGCTTTTATTACCCCCCACTTTCTTGGGTCTATGAGGGTTAGCACCTTTCCTAACCCAAACAAACTTATTTACAAAATTTGAAATATTTATCCTGTCATAACAAAATTTTGCAAGCTGGCCCGTGCGACCATAATGTGTACAAGTGTACACATTAGCATACAAATCATGTGTGTGAGCATGATGAGCATGTGTATGCCGTGTTTTGTGTGCATGAATATGTGGAGCATGTTTCTTATGAAACATGGATTCCAATCACTTGTGGTTCATGACATAATGACTCAAAGTGAAACCCAAAAAATCTATACTCTTCTTCAAAATACAAATATCATTTTCAATGATTGAAGAAGTGGAGCATGAAGCATGTTAATCATTAGTAGATGGAGCAATAGAAACATGATAAATATGAGAAGAAAAATTATTTTTCAAAGAAATATTTTTCTTTGAAACTAAATCCAATTCTTTTGAAATTAAAACAATTTTGTTTTCAAAGAATCATTTTATTTTAAAACAAAATCTAGTTTTGAAGACAAAACCTCATATTTCTTTAAAACAATATCAAAATCATTTTTATTTTTCAAAATTTGGTTTTGTTTTAATGCAAGGTCAAGTTGGGATTTCAAGTAGTTCCTTTCACTTAAATCTTAACCCTCTCTTGCAAAATCATATTAAGTTTTGAAAATAAATTTTATTTTCTTCTTTCAATTCAAAATTTTTTTCTTCAAAAGTTTGTATTTTTCTAACAAGTTTTCACAAAATAATGAAAGTTCTTCATTTAAATCATGGACATCCATAGCATTATCATCTAGTTTAGTGTCTGATTTTACCTCAAGAGAGTCAATCCCTTAGACCATGAAGCAAGTTTGGTCGGACTCATCTCCACTAGATTCCTTCTCCAAAACGTTTGTCTTTTGTTCCTTGAGAGAAGTCAATGTGTTCCACACTGTAAAAGTGGAATCACAATGAGAAATCATAGAAAATTGTTCTTTGCTTAGTGATTGCTTAAGTGCCTCCATGACTTGATGCATTAGCCTCTATATGCTTGTTATTACCAAAATAAGATTTCTTGGTAGTGGCAAGGTAAACATGCAATCCTAGGGCTTTTAAATAAGCACTCATCTTAAACTTTCACATATCGATGTTAAAAACATCATACATGGGAGGCGCAAAGAAATCCATGAGTGTAAACTAATATATGTGCAAAGCAATACTAGATTAGCAATCCAAGATAATACTCATAGGTGGTTAAATCGAATATCAGGAGCGGATACTTTGATACCAATTGAAAGTATACCTAGAGGGGGTGAATAGGTGTACTAGCTAATCTAGTGCTTATGATGCGGAATTAAAAGCTTAATTGCAAATACACTATGTGTAACCAACAGTGAGTCTGAATTCCCTGCGTAGGGCTCTGGAACTACTCCTCTAGATTCCTCTAGACTAAGAGTTGAGGTGCTTTAATAAGCTCTCTTAGTTGAACACAAGTGTGGTCACACACAAATTATATCTAGCATATGAATATGAACAATATAAAATAATGCAAGATATAAGAGAGATAGAGTTGAGATTGGATCAAACGCAAGCACTAAGATATATTTCGAGATTCGAGCCACTGCTCTATGTCCCCGCCTTCATACAAAAAGATTTTCACTTTGTCCACACATGACCTTCCACAAAGGGACCTCTACCGAGGAATTACAACTCAACACTTGGAGTACACAACTCCTCTCTTAATACACAAACCTCTACACAAGAGGTGGGCACTAAGCCAAGTACAAATCAAAGGAAAATACACTTGGTGATCACAAAGATCACAAACAATCTCTTGGTGATCACAAATGATCACAAACAATTTTTTTCTCATAAACAAAGATCCTAAAATAGGTTTTGAATTGATAGTTTAAGTATGTGAGAAAATAAAGTATTTTGGAAAAGAAACAACAAAGAAAATACTTGGAAAAAACTTCTAAATAGATATGAAAATGAAGATCAAAACTAAATTCCCAAAGACTTGTTTTCTTTTGATTTTTCAAAAACTTTGAAACAAATAAAGATGAGAGTTTTGGCACTAAAACTTCTTTTGAAAACTTTGTTAAAAACACTTGAGAAGGTGAAAAATTGCTCTTAAAATTCTTGGTGAAAACTGGCTTCAAAGACCCATTTTTATAGGGGTTTGAAAATATAGCCGTTGGGGTACATAACAGGTTAGAAATGACCTGTCAGTCGATCGCCCGGTCGACCACCAACGGTCAGATTTTTGACCGTTGGGGTTGTCAGTCGGAAGGTCGGTCGAACGCCCCAAGGCAAACTGCCTGTCGGTCGACCGCCCGGTCGACCGTGAACTCTCTGGCTTGGTCGACCGATCGGTCGACCGTGGCCAGATCCAGAGAGCAAGCTCCCTAGATCGGTCGACACTGGCGCCAGATCCAGAGAGCAAGCTCTCTGGATCGGTTGATCGTACGGTCGACCGGCCCAAGGCTAAGGTAGTGTGCATGTATCTGTGCACATCGGTTGACTGCCCAGTCGACCGAGCTCTGGTCCGGTCGACCTGTTGGTCGACCGCTAGCAGCCTCTGAATGGGTTCTTTTAGGTTTTGAAATGTTGGCTTTTTAATAGCTATAAAATCCCATAAAATCACATAAAATTCACAAAAATAAATTCTTATAAATATTTAAAGTACAAATATGTGTGACCAAAAATCAACACATATTACAAACAATTTGAATTATTTTTGGGGCATGAAAATATTAGCTCTAAACCGGACACCGTATTTTTCATAAACCAAACTTTGAAATGAAAAATCGATTTCTCCAAAACTTGTATAAATACAAAAACATGATATTTAAACTCATTTGAAGTATAGTGTGTATGGATAGAATCCAATACACATATAAAAGATATATCCATATTTTTGACATTAAATCCAAAACTAAGTTTTGTTAAAAACAAAACTTAAAACACATGACTAAATAATCAAAATTGGTTTTTATACAATATGACTTATCAATGTATATGGATGAATCCACTATACATATAAACATGTAAAACTTCTTTGATTCTATCTATCCATGAAAACGAAGGATATGTTCTTAAAATTCAAAAACGGTTAAACCAAAACCAAAACTATTTAACTTGTGTGTGTACTTGATCATATCCAAACTAAGCTATCCTTACACAAGATCTAAACCAAACTAAATAAACCAAAGTCTTCTTGTGAAACTCCTTCTCCAAGACGACTAAATCCAAACTCGATTCAAAGAGCTTGACTCCATCCGAGTGCTAGATGCGATCTTGACGCACGAGCTCTTGAATCAACTTGTGTTAGCTTCAAAACTGGCTTTGAATCCTCTGTTGAAGCTAATCGCCTACTAAGATCTTGATCAATATCTGAAACTTATTAAACACAAGATCATTAGTAAACTAACCTTCATATGTTGTTATCATCAAAACTAAGATAAAAGGCCTCTGGGCCAACAGGATGAAAATTGAGATTTCTTCTTCTAGTGAGAACTTTGATATCCAATCCTTCCTGGACTGGATCTATGAAGTTAGAAAAGTTCTTTGACATGGCTTAGGTCCCTAAGAAAAAGCATGTCAAGTTCATGGCGTACAAGCTCAAAGGAGGAGCACCTGCACGGTGTGACCAACTACAGATCACACGGAGGCGCCAAGGCAAACCACCTTTGATGACATGGCGGTGCATGAAACATCTTCTTCAAGGTAGATTACTTCCGCTCGATTACCAACAGATTCTTTACAATTAATTTGAGCAATGCAGACAAGACACAAGAACTGTTACAGTGTATATAGAGGAGTTTTTCGGCCTTTCATCATGATGCGACCTATCCCTGACGGAGGAGCAACATACTTCAAAGTATATCAATGAGCTAAAGTGCTCCATTCAGGAGTGTGGCCATCCAAGACATGCTCTCTGTCGACGAGGCACAGAATAGGATTGAGAAGTTGCAAAGCAGAACATTACCTTTCAAGGGCGCAGCAGAGAAGGCATCTGGCAGCACAAGAACCAACAAAGTTCTACATCAAGTGAAACGACCTCCAGCCCGTAAGACAATTGATGCCCTATCAGCAAACCCGGCCACGACAGCCGACCCCACTACAAAGGGCAAGGAGAATCTATATACCAATCCCGGGGTTGGCAAGTGTTACATGTGTGACGAACCTGAACACAAGTCCAATGAGTGCCCGAAGAGGGGCCCGTCAACATAGCGGACTACGAGGATGAACACGAAGTACTAATCGAGATTGAACCAGAAGATTCTGACCTCATCGAAGAAGATGGAAAGGTGGCCACCTGCGTGGTTTAGCAGTTTCTATGCAGCCAAAAGAACCTTAGCACAACACAAAGGCATCAGATTTTTTTTACTCAAAGTGTTCAGTAAAGAACAAGGTGTGTTTTTCTCTTTCTTTTAAAATTTTTATTGTTTTTAGGAGTTGAATTATGTAATCCAAATAGAATAGGATAGTACTATTTTGTAGCCTTTTTAAAGGCCCTAATGTATTCACTTTTTCAATGAACAATGAACAATCAATAAAAGATTTTACTCTCAATTGAGTTTAATACGGATTTCTCAATCTTCTTCTATGTTAGGAGGGGTGCCCATTAGACTCAATTATTGGGGGGATATCGTAATTGATTTATCTATCTCTCTATTTCTCTCTCTTTATCTTCACGTTAAATTTCTTCCTCTATAAAAAATTTGCCGCCAAATTCTCATCGTCGACGAATATTCCATCGCCAAGTTACAATCAAAGATCAAGCACAAGATCAACCAACAATTGGTCAACAACTATTGCTCAAAGTAAAGGCAATTCAAGTAAGGAACCAAGAGCAAAATACAATATTCACTAAGGTTAATTTCAATCTTTTAACTATTTATTTACAGTCCCATATTACATCTCCAGTCTGTTATTTTTTTCTGATATTCTATTCACATTAAAAGTGAGCAAACGATTCTGTTTCTCCCTTGTGATTGCTTTGTTTTTTTAATTGCGTATAAAACTCGATAACCTGCAATAATCATAGCATTAATTAGTCTTCTTGCATTGATATAGATCTAGCACTTGCATGTTAAATAAAATAGCTGATATTAACTGTTTTAAGTTTTTCTACCAACGATCTTTCTTATTGGTGAAACTTTTTTTTTGAATTATTTTATCTTTTGCTTCCGCCCTCGTACACATATCACATCAACACCTATATCAGGTCTGATAGGGATAGGGAAGCCAAGCAGGATTAGCCTGACATTCAATGGGAACGGGTGATGGTTTCGGGTTGTGTTTGGTTTGACAGGTCCGATCTACTCAAGTTGGCTTTCGGCAGGTATAAAGTTGATGTGTCTTGGACAGATAGCATCCTAAGGGGCATACTCACTACTCTGTATGCATAAGGTATATAATCAAACCGGCTTATGCTTGCCACTAGATGCTGCCTAGGGTTTTTTTTTTTTCGTTCATGTCAATTCTGAATAAACATATTCATTCAGATATATAATTAAAATTGTGTTAGATCTATGTCTTTCTCACCTTCCTTCCTCACTGTAAACTGCTCATTCTTTTGTCCCTTCCCACAAGGAACATCAATAGTCTAGTTTTAGACTTTTCTTATAATAACTTGAAAGTATATACACAATGGAACTTTTTTTTTTGTATTTGGATACTTCACATGTAAGCTGCTTCGGATTTATGTAATTCATTACATTTTCACACAAGGGTTTTCCTTCAGATTCACACACTATTTTCCTCGGACTTGCTATAGTTCATTTAAGCTTTTTGCTTTTGTCCTTGACTGGGGCCCTTGGGATCTTGTTGAGAACCTTTGAATCAATCTTCTTAAAGATTTTCTTCAGATCTTGGCTTCCCTTGGTGGCAAGATGATTAATTTCACCCTCATATTGTTCATACAGCACTGGCAGGGTGTGAAGGCACAAGAACCCTATAAAATTGAAAAAATGAACCACTCTATAAGTTCTCATGCAATAAGATCATGAATACTGTGTTTGATAAATACCCTCGTTCTTACCAAAGTATAAGAGGCTTAGCGTGCTGCAATAGCTTCCTATCACTGATATTATCCACAGAGAAACAATTGCCTGGAAAATAAATGTAAGGTTAGAATTGTTATCTAAGAACGGTAGATTAGAACTTGTGAAATCTGTAACTCTTGTACCAAGAGGAACATCTTGAGATCTTTTCCACATGAGATGTCATGTAGGATGGACATAAATTGATTGAATCTGCGATGGAAAGCTAGAGCGGCGTCTTTGAAGGCACGCTCAGATAATAGGAACTCAGGAATCCTGGGAGGGTCTCTGCAATATGTAGATTAGCTGAATTTAGTGCGAAGCAACTCAGCAACAATAAAGCATTTGAAATATCTATCTATTGTGATTGAATTGGGATGAGCAAAATTAACTTGTATCATGTGACATGCCTTTTGTGTTTTTTGATCTTTTAATGTGGCACGCGAAGGATATGCCTTTGAGTGATTAATTGTGGATCATTTGATTTCTCTATTCTGTTATTGTAATGTTTAATGTTGAAATTTCTTCTATTTCTTTCAACATTTTAAAGTTGTTTATTGTTAGCTTACTGTTAGAATGTACATTCTATGAGAGAACTACAAGATCAATTCTTTTATCTTAACAGACAAGCCTTGTTCTGGAATCAGTCATGAGCCCAATCTGCTTCCTTCAAATTCTCATGCAAAGAGCTATGTTCTCTCAAGGATGAAGCTGATACTATCATCATTTGCAGTTACAACTTACAACCTCGGTCCTCTTTTCCAGATTCTCAAGCAAACTCTCTGCTCTCTTATGGATGAAGGCTGATATCCTGACCATTATGTGAAACTCGGTTTACTTCTATACAAGTATATACTAGAAAAACCTTGCTCAAAATGAACTCTATGTTGAAAATGTACCAGCTTCTGGTTACTCCCATAAATTGTCATTTAAACTACATTAGATGCTCATATTTGATACATCTCTTCATGCGTTCGGATCCAATATCTAACTATTAGTCGGGCATGGTTGTTCTCTATTTGTGCATTGTTCTCTACTTGTGCATCCAAATCTGTAGACATCTGACCAAATATGTATGGTTAACTGCTTTTGGTGTGTGAATAGACTTGTTTCAAATCTTGATGCTATTTATACAAGCTTATGATTCATATTTAGTCACTGTAGAGCACACAAACTTATTTAGGCAATTAAATACGAAAACAGTTGCAGTACAAAAGATTTATTTTTACCTATCAAAAAGAGGGGCAGCATTAGACCAAATGAAGACCAACACCATTGATAAGATGAAGAGATGACACAGTAGAGTGAGAAAATTGTATTCCACCACCTCAAACAGAAACCATATCAGTGTGACCCCAGCTAGAATCCCAGCTGATAAATGTTTATTTCTCCATAGCAAGATATTAGCCACTGTACAATGAAACCCTCTATAATTTTGCTTTGGTATTTAAGATGTAACGAAATGAACTGTACACAATAAAATATCGATAATGGAGATTAAGAGAGAGAGAGAGAGAGAGAGAGAGAGAGAGAGAGAGAGAGATTGCAGAACCTCTTCCTCCCCCTAAAAGGCTGTGGAGAGGCCGCTGGCGGCCATGGAACTTGGAGGAGGGAGTCGGTGGCTGTTCACTGGTGTCGTAGATTAACCGCGGCATGGCTTTTTGCTTGGTGATAGTTAGTTAGAGAGCCTACAAATGGGGCCCTTATAAGAGACTCAGGATCCCAAGCTTTGTGGGAGAGGAACTGAAAGAGCTTGGAAGAAAGGAATAGCTTTCACTTTGATTGGCTCAGGCCTGAGAGATCCTGCATGCTTCCTTTAGAGGTGAAAATGTTCATTGAGGCCAAAGAATGTTTAGGGTACACTTTCCCTTCTCATCTTCTAGTGTAGGAGTCAAAATTTTAGGAAGTGATTCTGGATGTCACCTTCACCAGCCACAAGGTGTTGCTGAACCCAAGGCAATGTCAAATGCATGTCGATATTTTTTTTCTATAGACTAAGAAAACACAAGATCAAGATGAAAATTGAGAGGAATCAGGTTCCTCAAACAAAATTGTTAGCAATATAAACTCCTCTTCATAGTAAAATTACTTCACTATTGAGCAATTTAGCTACAAACCTGTGTCTATATAGTTACTATATTTATTGTTTCAAACTCATATAATCATGTATTGTATCTGTATGCTATACAAATTTAGTGATCTGTATGCAGACATGTTTATTTCTAATAGTTAAGTAACATATACATGTGTTTTTTTATTGACATCCAGAGAAAAAACATTACTTGCACAAGACTTGTTCTGAATCTCACTTGGTTGCTACTATTTGTAGTGAACATTCATGATTGACTGTTTTCATTGTGATTTTCCCCCTGTAGTGAACCTTAACTTTCATTTAGTTAATATTAACTTAACTTATAGTTACAACATTATTGATTCTCAGTCATTTCTTTAATACATCTACTGGATTTTTTTTGTTGTCCCCTATTTTTATTGCTTTACGAATAACAGTCGCACATATGTGCATCTTGATTCCTTACATCCATGGTTTCATTGTTGAAGTTCTGTTCGTTTTTATGAGATGTCCAAACTGTATTATACACGTACTATTTTTTTTATACCGTTTTTCTGCAGTATGCCAAAAGACTAACAGAGGTAAAAGAAAGATTTCGACCGTGTACCTGTATTTACATTGACTGCGATTTCAAGTTTTATTTACCAATTTCTGTATCAACGAATGTATTGCGATAACGATTCGAAACATATATACTGAGATCTGTTGTGCTCGGAGACAACAACCCTTAGAAGATCCAACCTGATCTCAATCACCAAGAACAATGAAAACAAACTAGAAGAACAGCCAATCGCAAAAACCAGATCTAACGAGGTTCGGCCAACTTGCCTACGTCCTCGGGGCAATTCACGGAGAGAGTTTTCTTTATGGAAGATGGATTACAATAGCTCTAGATCTCTATCAACACAAGAGAGTCCACAGCTATATTTTTCTCAGCACTCTTAACCCTAGAAAATTACAACCAGGGCTTAAATACATAACTTCCCGAAACAACAGATTTCGCCCAAAACCCGACTGTCGGTCGACCGGCCGGTCGACCGACTCCCTCTTCCGGTCGACCGAGCCGGTCGACCGAAACAAACAGAGAGTTGGGTTGCTTACAGAGACCCTTTCCGGTCGACCGGTCCGGTCGACCGACGCAACCAAGACCCTCTTCGGTCGACCGGTCCGGTCGACCGAAGCAACCTGGGAGCACCTGTGCACTTCGTGCACGTCGGTCGACCGGTCCGGTCGACCGACCACTGTCTTTTCTGCTGCTGCTTCGTTTTTCCTGCCTGCTGTTCCGTCGCCTTTCGTCGTAGACTCCTTGGCAGTCTTCAACAGCACCTGGCATGACTTCACTTCCTCTACTGTACTCTCTCCTCCAACAATTCTCCACCTCGGTGAAGATTGTTAATGTAATACCCCGTTCCCGGAATACGTACTTAGTTTCGTATTCAGATTTTCGATCGTATTTTTTCGATTTGTTTCCTGTATTTATTCTGTATTATGAATTCCTTATATGATTGTTTTGCCTTGGATTTGGATCGGTGAACTCGGAGTCAGCCTTAGTCTGAGCCGGGGACTCGATCTCAGAGTTTTACTTGTTTTAGACATTCTGGTTATCCGATTCAACCGATTTCAGTTTTAAACATCGTTTTCCAATATTTTGAATTTTCTATGATTTTCTGGATTTTTCTGTGATTAAGTTGAAAATCTTCAAAACCGGTGTCGGCCAGTGCCGCTGACCGATTCACAGATTTTTAATTCTCAAACTGTTTTGAATTTCATGATGGTCCTTTAGACTTTATCTTTTAGAATTACATTTCCTGCTTAAATACTTTTTCTGAGAATTTTATGATTTTATGAAAATTCCGTCGGAGCCGGTAGGTAACTGATTCCGGGATTTTTAGTTTTAAAACTATAAAGTATTTCTTAAAAAGGATTTCACTATGAGTCTTCATATATTATTATTGATTTTGGGTAAATTTGCGAGTCGTTCCGAGACACTTGAATTTCAGGCGATTCCGGTATTTTCCGAATTGTTTTCCGCATCCTCGATTCGAACCCGGGATTCTGTATTTTCAACAACTTTATTCTGAGCCCAAGAGAAATATCCTCTCTTATTAAATTCTTTTTCCTTTTCCTTATTTCTTTCCTTCTTCCACAAGCCACAAGAATTCCTCTTTTCCAATTTTCCAATTTTCCAAAATCCCACTTTCTCCAAAATTCCACACACTTCCACCTCTCTTTCTCTCTCTTCCACTGCCGGCCAAGTGGCCATAGTAGGGACACCTCCCCCCTCTCTTGGCAAGCCATGATTGGTCAAGTGACACCTCATGCTTCCCCATTTACACAAAACCCCCTCTCTTCCATCTCAATTACACCTCCTTCACAAATCACAAATCATATATAAACTTTCCATTACATTTCCTTTCTCTTTTTCTTCACTTCCACAAAGAAATCCCCTCTCCAAAATCCTCCTTCATCTCAACATCCACCACCAACCTCAAGGGCATCATCTAGGTCATCATCTCCACCTCAAGCATCAACAAGATCTTCATCTTCAACCTCAATCAAGCTACTTCCTTTGGATTGGGGGTCATCTCTCTCTTCGTCGGATTTATCACCTTGGATCAAGCTTCACATAACCAATCCTAGTGAGTATTCTTACTCACCAAGACTCCTCAAATTCCTAGTATACTTGTATTTACAATTCTTGTACATTTACATCTTCAAAATCACATTTTTAGACTATCAAGCACAACCACCAGATTCAGTTCTGTACACTGTGTTCGACCATGATTAGTCGACTTGACCTAGAACCTAGTCGACTAGAGACCCTTAGCTGAAACGTAGCCTTTTCTGACTTCACAGTTTTAGTCGACTAGTCCCTATTACCAGTCGACTAGATATCCCTAGTCGACTACTAGAATTCCTCTAGTCGACTCCTGAAATAAACTCAACTCTCTGTATCTCAAACTTAGTCGACTTAAGTATCCATTAGTCGACTTGTAGTTCCCTGTTAGTCGACTACCCTTTTTACCTAGTCGACTAACTCTTCCTGAAACAGAAACCCAAACTCTCTGGAACACATTATTAGTCGACCACCCTACTTTCCTAGTCGACTAACCCTTCTATTAGTCGACTACTATTCCAACCTAGTCGACTAACTTATGGCTGTCTGGTATTGTGATTTCCTTCTTGACTATGTATCTCACCCTTGATACATGTACTATATATTATTCCTACTTATACTTCATGGCTTGTACTTTATGATCTATTAATTGGTGTATATCATCTCTTGTCACTTCATATTCCCAGGTTTATGTATTGCCGTGCAACCTGCTTGTTTCATTCTTATACTTGTACCTTGCCGTGATATTATTGCTTCTTTACTTTATACCATGCGTGGCAGACCCTTCGAGGTCGTTGAACCCTGTTTACTTCTATGTTTTCCCCTTGCCTTGCTATGATCCAGACACGTCAGTACATGTTTTCCTTTAACACATGTATATCACCTGACCTCCAATGTGTTATCCCTTGACCACCTGGCATGCCACTACTTGGCAAAACCCTATTGTTATAACATGACTGACCCGGCCTATTATCAATCTATTGTTATGATTTATTGCTTGTGATATATCACCACCTCGTCATGCTATCCTTTAAAACCAAGCATGATACACATGACCTGATGATTATCTTGTTTACGGGAACCCTGCCTTATTTTATGGAACTAAGTGCCACACCATACTCGGTGGGGGCCACCTCTAGAATCCACTCCCTCGGAACAAAGTGCCACACGGAACAAAGTGCCACACCACACGGTGGGGGCCCCCCTTGAATCTGTGGGGGCCACCTCTTGAATCTGTAGGGCTATTACTGTTATGTACATTTGTTCCCCGTAAGCTGATAATTCTTAATAAGCTACAACTTGTATGGGTATGGGAGGAAGTGATGGATGCCGGAATGATATCTTGCTTATAGTGATGGGATATAAAAGTATATATATATATATATGTATATATATACTGGCGGTAAGTGTTATGATATTACTGTTAGGGGACTTTGGGCCTCCAAAGCCGGTTCCAGGTGTATGGAAACCACTATAAGAAGTTCTATCAGTTCTCCATCTACTTCCGTTAACAAACCTCGGATAGCTTATATATGGATGTATGTGTGATGGGATGTACACCCGGGCACATACCTAGATATATGGGTCAGACGAGTAATAATAATAATAGAGACCTGTTATGTTGTGACTCCTAGTCTACTCGTTATGTCATGATTCCAGTGATGATTCCTGTTTTGATGTTGTTACGATTCTTATCATTCTTGTTATATATTCCCGTTTTGACTGTCATATGATTTGCAACTCTGATTCTATATGCTTGGGATTTCTGTGGCATGAGACGAGGGTATATATATGAGGGTTTCCTTGTTTGGATTATCCCCTCGATGTATTAATCTCATGGGACCGTGACTTAAGCATATACAATCACTTTTGCCTGTAATCAGCCTTACTTTGCATTTCCCGTTTCATGATTATGCTATACCTGTTCTTGTATACCACTCTTGTGTTCTAACCTTTCTACTCTTGTCACTTAGCCATTTGGCTGTAGCCTGTTCATTATTGGGAGGTCCTGACTCCCTTGGATTTGTATGTTCAGGTTGAAGCTTGGATCGAAGTGGAGCTGTCCACAGTAGATCGAGCTTTCTTTAGTGAGCAGGCAGACTAGCTCTACTTCTTTCGTGCCAGACTCCTCTTTTGACTCACGGGATCTTCATCCTACTCGTGAGCTTTTTGGTATCTTATTGTATATTTTACTTTTGGACTTGGTTGTGATAAAAGACATATGTAATATGTAATGTTTATCATACACTGTGATGACTTGTATATGTACCTTTTATGTTGGCATGTGTATGTATACCACGCTTTGTGTTGTACTCTGATTCCTTGCTTGTACTTTTATGCTTAGCGCATATACGTGGGGGCACTTTCTGACCTACGTATATACGTTGCAGTGACGTCCCCGTATCCGTGGAATCGGGGCGTTACAGGTTGGTATCAGAGCTTAGGCTCTCCCACCTATAGTACAATCAAGCGGCAAATTCTAGTAATTTGCTAATGCCAACTACAATGTACAAAGTCATCTAGTCCTTCTTGATTACCTAGTTCTTCTTGGTTCCTTCCTTCATGTCCTGAAATCCTTCCATTTTTCCATCACTTTCCAGTCATTCTTCATCAACTAGGCATGGATAGAAGATCGGGTCGTAGCAACTCTGGACCAGCATCGAATGGAGCAGCGGGAGAGAATGTGGATATACTGAGAGTTATCCAGATGATGATGGAGAACCAGCAGCAGCAGACCGAGCTTCTCCGGCAAGAGATAGCAGCACCTAAGGAACAGAGGCCGGGAATATATCAGATTTCAGACGACTGCAGCCAGCTATATTCACGGGTGAAGAGAAACCCTTGGATGCTGAGCAATGATTGACCGACACATCAGACTTGTTGAATGCAGCCCGTGTCCCAGAGGAAAACCAAGTGGAGGTCGCCAAGATTCAATTGAAGGATATAGCCAGAACTTGGTGGCTAGCTGAGGAGGCAAGACTGGAGAAGCCTGTCACTTGGGACACATTCTCCAAGAGTTTTTATAGCAGGTTCTTCCCTGTCACAGCTCAGAAAGACATGGAAGAGCAGTTCATCAGACTTCAGCAACGGGATAGGTCCGTGGATGAGTATGCCGCGAAATTTCTCCGACTTAGCCGCTTTGCCCCGTATATGGTGACGGATGAAGAGAAGCGGGCAAGCAGATTCCAGCAGGGCTTACAGATGGACCTACAAGTTTTCTTGATGCCCCAGCAGCTGAAGACCTATTCAGAAGTCCTTACCATAGCTCGGGAAGTAGAGCGTGGACTGGAGAAGAAGAAAGTGAACCAGATGGGGAATCAGGCCAAGAAGAGGCCTTTTGAGTTGATGGATGAGGAGGATGCAGATAGGGCAACCCATGGCCCGATGATGAAGAGACCATTCCAACCTCCTCTGTCTCAGATTGTATGCAACTTCTGCCACAGGCCCGGGCATTATAAGAGGGATTGTCGAGTGGCCAAGGGATTATGTTTAGTGTGCGGGTCAGGGAGTCATATGCTAAGGGATTGCCCACACAGGAAGTTTGGACATGTGGCACCGATCAGACCAGCTCTTCCAGCTCCAGCACATCTAGCCCCAGCATTTCCAGCACCGCCACTGAGGAGGAACCCTGAACCTGTTGATCGAAGAGTTCCATTTCCTCCTCAACGGTATGATTATCAGCAGAGGGGAATGAGGCCTAGAACAGATCAGGGTAGAGGCCAAGGTTACATCATGGCAGCAGAGGCATCGGATGACGCAGCAGAGTGTGAAGACCAGTATCCAGATCAGGAGCCTTAGGGATATCATGGTAACCCCTACCCCATATCTTGCATTTGAGTTGGTTATCATTCTAAATGTTTTTCTCTTGTCATTCTTTCATTTTCCATCCTGATCCTTCCTGTATTCATCTTATTCCCTGTTTTGGTTTTATGAGCCCTTTATTCCAGCCTTTGTCCCCTTTGTGTTCATTTCACCCCTTAATGAAATTGCGAGGACGCAATTTTTGTAAGGTGGGTGGATTGTAATACCCCGTTCCCGGAATACATACTTAGTTTCGTATTCAGATTTTCGATCGTATTTTTTCGATTTGTTTCCTGTATTTATTCTGTATTATGAATTCCTTATATGATTGTTTTGCCTTGGATTTGGATCGGTGAACTCGGAGTCAGCCTTAGTCTGAGCCGGGGACTCGATCTCAGAGTTTTACTTGTTTTAGACATTCTGGTTATCCGATTCAACCGATTTCAGTTTTAAACATCGTTTTCTAATATTTTGGATTTTCTATGATTTTCTGGATTTTTCTGTGATTAAGTTGAAAATCTTCAAAACCGGTGTCGGCCAGTGCCGCTGACCGATTCCCAGATTTTTAATTCTCAAACTGTTTTGAATTTCATGATGGTCCTTTAGACTTTATCTTTTAGAATTACATTTCCTGCTTAAATACTTTTTCTGAGAATTTTATGATTTTATGAAAATTCCGTCGGAGCCGGTAGGTAACTGATTCCGGGATTTTTAGTTTTAAAACTATAAAGTATTTCTTAAAAAGGATTTCACTATGAGTCTTCATATATTATTATTTATTTTTGGGTAAATTTGCGAGTCGTTCCGAGACACTTGAATTTCGGGCGATTCCGGTATTTTCCGAATTGTTTTCCGCATCCTCGATTCGAACCCGGGATTCTGTATTTTCAACAGCTTTATTCTGAGCCCAAGAGAAATATCCTCTCTTATTAAATTCTTTTTCCTTTTCCTTATTTCTTTCCTTCTTCCACAAGCCACAAGAATTCCTCTTTTCCAATTTTCCAATTTTCCAAAATCCCACTTTCTCCAAAATTCCACACACTTCCACCTCTCTTTCTCTCTCTTCCATGGCCAGCCAAGTGGCCATAGTAGGGACACCTCCCCCCTCTCTTGGCAAGCCATGATTGGTCAAGTGACACCTCATGCTTCCCCATTTACACAAAACCCCCTCTCTTCCATCTCAATTACACCTCCTTCACAAATCACAAATCATATATAAACTTTCCATTACATTTCCTTTCTCTTTTTCTTCACTTCCACAAAGAAATCCCCTCTCCAAAATCCTCCTTCATCTCAACATCCACCACCAACCTCAAGGGCATCATCTAGGTCATCATCTCCACCTCAAGCATCAACAAGATCTTCATCTTCAACCTCAATCAAGCTACTTCCTTTGGATTGGGGGTCATCTCTCTCTTCGTCGGATTTATCACCTTGGATCAAGCTTCACATAACTAATCCTAGTGAGTATTCTTACTCACCAAGACTCCTCAAATTCCTAGTATACTTGTATTTACAATTCTTGTACATTTACATCTTCAAAATCACATTTTTAGACTATCAAGCACAACCACCAGATTCAGTTCTGTACACTGTGTTCGACCATGATTAGTCGACTTGACCTAGAACCTAGTCGACTAGAGACCCTTAGCTGAAACGTAGCCTTTTCTGACTTCACAGTTTTAGTCGACTAGTCCCTATTACCAGTCGACTAGATATCCCTAGTCGACTACTAGAATTCCTCTAGTCGACTCCTGAAATAAACTCAACTCTCTGTATCTCAAACTTAGTCGACTTAAGTATCCATTAGTCGACTTGTAGTTCCCTGTTAGTCGACTACCCTTTTTACCTAGTCGACTAACTCTTCCTGAAACAGAAACCCAAACTCTCTGGAACACATTATTAGTCGACCACCCTACTTTCCTAGTCGACTAACCCTTCTATTAGTCGACTACTATTCCAACCTAGTCGACTAACTTATGGCTGTCTGGTATTGTGATTTCCTTCTTGACTATGTATCTCACCTTGATACATGTACTATATATTATTCCTACTTATACTTCATGGCTTGTACTTTATGATCTATTAATTGGTGTATATCATCTCTTGTCACTTCATATTCCCAGGTTTATGTATTGCCGTGCAACCTGCTTGTTTCATTCTTATACTTGTACCTTGCCGTGATATTATTGCTTCTTTACTTTATACCATGCGTGGCAGACCCTTCGAGGTCGTTGAACCCTGTTTACTTCTATGTTTTCCCCTTGCCTTGCTATGATCCAGACACGTCAGTACATGTTTTCCTTTAACACATGTATATCACCTGACCTCCAATGTGTTATCCCTTGACCACCTGGCATGCCACTACTTGGCAAAACCCTATTGTTATAACATGACTGACCCGGCCTATTATCAATCTATTGTTATGATTTATTGCTTGTGATATATCACCACCTCGTCATGCTATCCTTTAAAACCAAGCATGATACACATGACCTGATGATTATCTTGTTTACGGGAACCCTGCCTTATTTTATGGAACTAAGTGCCACACCATACTCGGTGGGGGCCACCTCTAGAATCCACTCCCTCGGAACAAAGTGCCACACGGAACAAAGTGCCACACCACACGGTGGGGGCCACCCCTTGAATCTGTGGGGACACCTCTTGAATCTGTAGGGCTATTACTGTTATGTACATTTGTTCCCCGTAAGCTGATAATTCTTAATAAGCTACAACTTGTATGGGTATGGGAGGAAGTGATGGATGCCGGAATGATATCTTGCTTATAGTGATGGGATATAAAAGTATATATATATATATATATATATATATGTATATATATACTGGCGGTAAGTGTTATGATATTACTGTTAGGGGGACTTTGGGCCTCCAAAGCTGGTTCCAGGTGTATGAAAACCACTATAAGAAGTTCTATCAGTTCTCCATCTACTTCCGTTAACAAACCTCGGATAGCTTATATATGGATGTATGTGTGATGGGATGTACACTCGGGCACATACCTAGATATATGGGTCAGACGAGTAATAATAATAATAGAGACCTGTTATGTTGTGTCTCCTAGTCTACTCGTTATGTCATGATTCCAGTGATGATTCCTGTTTTGATGTTGTTACGATTCTTATCATTCTTGTTATATATTCCCGTTTTGACTGTCATATGATTTGCAACTCTGATTCTATATGCTTGGGATTTCTGTGGCATGAGACGAGGGTATATATATGAGGGTTTCCTTGTTTGGATTATCCCCTCGATGTATTAATCTCATGGGACCGTGACTTAAGCATATACAATCACTTTTGCCTGTAATCAGCCTTACTTTGCATTTCCCGTTTCATGATTATGCTATACCTGTTCTTGTATACCACTCTTGTGTTCTAACCTTTCTACTCTTGTCACTTAGCCATTTGGCTGTAGCCTGTTCATTATTGGGAGGTCCTGACTCCCTTGGATTTGTATGTTCAGGTTGAAGCTTGGATCGAAGTGGAGCTGTCCACAGTAGATCGAGCTTTCTTTAGTGAGCAGGCAGACTAGCTCTACTTCTTTCGTGCCAGACTCCTCTTTTGACTCACGGGATCTTCATCCTACTCGTGAGCTTTTTGGTATCTTATTGTATATTTTACTTTTGGACTTGGTTGTGATAAAAGACATATGTAATATGTAATGTTTATCATACACTGTGATGACTTGTATATGTACCTTTTATGTTGGCATGTGTATGTATACCACGCTTTGTGTTGTACTCTGATTCCTTGCTTGTACTTTTATGCTTAGCGCATATACGTGGGGGCACTTTCTGACCTACGTATATACGTTGCAGTGACGTCCCCGTATCCGTGGAATCGGGGCGTTACAGTTAAATCCGAGCCGAACACCGACTCGAAAGCGGCTGCACCAATCTGGTTGCCTACGTACCCCTTGCCCAAGGGATCAAGCCATCCGTAGTTCATCCACATAAGCTTCAGCAAGCTCAATTCACCTGAAGAATCTGGAGCAAGTCTTTGCAGTGTGCAAACTTTACTCCCGACACCACCTTTGTAAGCATATCGGCCGGATTCTCCGAAGTATGAATCTTCAATAAATTGATGTCATCTTCTTCCAGAATCTCCCGAACAAAGTGATACCTGACATCAATGTGCTTCGTCCTTGCGTGGTAGACTTGGTTCCTTGCCAAATAAATGGCACTCATACTGTCACAGTGTATCTTCAAGATCTCCTGTTCCACTCCCAAGTCATCTAGCAATCCCTGAAGCCAAATCGCCTCCTTCATGGCCTCGGTCAAGGCCATATACTCTGCCTCTGTAGTCGACAATGCGACTGTGGACTGAAGTGTGGAGCGCCAACTCACCGGTGCCTGCGAGAATGTGAATACATACCCTGTCGTCGACCGGCGTTTGTCAAGATCACCTGCATAGTCCGAATCCACGTACCCTATGCATTCTTGCTTCCCAGTGTTGTCCTTCTCAAACACGAGGCCTACATCAACAGTACCCTTGATGTACCTCAGGATCCACTTCACTGCTTCCCAATGACCCTGACCTGGATCATGCATATATCTGCTAACCATGGAAACTGCCTGTGATAGATCCGGCCTTGTACACACCATTGCATACATCAAGCTTCCCACTGCATTGGCATATGGTACATGAGTCATATGTTCACGCTCCTGAACACTCCTTGGAGACATCTTCGCTGACAACTTGAAGTGCGGCGCCATTGGTGTACTTACAGTCTTTGTATCTTTCCCGATATTAAATCTCTGCAGTACCTTCTCCAGATAGCCCTTCTGAGTCAAGCTAATCCTGCCAGCTTCCCTGTCCCTTGTGATCTCCATACCCAATACTTTCCTCGCTTCCCCCAGGTCCTTCATCTCGAACTCAGACGATAAAGTCTTCTTCAGAGAATCAATTGCAGATCTTGATCTAGAAGCAATTAGCATATCATCTACGTAAAGTAGTAGATAGACATACTCACCAGATGATAACTTGTTGTAGTACACACATGGATCATAATGGCTTCTTGTGTACTTCTTCTTCCTGATGAAGCTGTCAAATCGCTTGTACCATTGTCTTGGAGACTGCTTCAAACCGTACAGTGATTTCTTCAGCTTGCATACTAACTCCTCTTTCCCTGCAGTTTTGTAACCTGTGGGCTGAGTCATGTAGATCTCCTCCTCAAGATCGCCGTGGAGAAAGGCGGTCTTCACATCAAGTTGGTCAAGGTCCAACTCATTCTGTGCCACCAAGGCCAATAGGATCCGAATAGACGAGTGTTTTACAACTGGGGAGAACACCTCGTTGTAGTCGATCCCTTCTCTCTGTGCGTAGCCTTTAGCCACCAGCCTTGCCTTGTAGCGCACATTGTCTTCTTGGAGTGATCCCTGCTTCTTAGCAAATACCCACTTACACCCTATGGCTTTCTTCCCCTTGGGCAACTTGGTCAGTTCCCATGTGTTGTTCTTATAAAGAGACTGCATCTCTTCATTCATGGCCCCTTTCCATAACTCCGCTTCTGAACTGATTTCAGCTTCCCTGAAAGTAGATGGAATGGCTTCTTCAACAACTGGAAGTGCATGTGCAATCACCATGTCTGTAGTGAGCCAGCCAGGTCTCCTAGTATTCCTCCTTGGTCTTCCAACTGCAGTGGGATCTGGAACTGTATCCATAACCTGTTCCTGATCCTCTTCAACAACCTCAGCATCTTCTTCTGCAACTTGATCACCTCCCTGTGTCACCTCAGGAATGATCCTCACAGATACTGAGTCTTCTAGAGATGGTGGATCTGCATCACTCTCCACTTGCTGCAATAGCTCCTTGGTCTTCTTAGTCTCCACCTGCTGAGAGACTGTAGGCTTCATCATAGAGGCCTCATCAAAAGTGACATCTCTGCTGATTATGAATTTGTTGTCCTGTTGGTCCCAGATCTTGAACCCCTTGGTTCCTTTCTTGAAGCCAACAAACACACCTTTCTTCGCTCTCGGATCCAATTTGTCTTCTTTTACGTGATAGTAGGCTGGACATCCAAATATCCTGAGCACATCATAATCTCCTGCAGCTTTACCCGACCAAGCTTCAAGGGGGTCTTACCCCCTATTGCAGATGACGGCAACCTATTGACGAGATGGCATGCATACCCCAAAGCTTCAGCCCAGAACTTCTTTGGTAATCCTGCATTTGACAATATGCACCGAACCTTCTCTAGCAAAGTTCGGTTCATTCTTTCAGCCACCCCATTCTGTTGCGGAGTTTCCCTTACTGTGAAGTGCCTCTCTATGCCCTCATCAAGACATAGCTTCTGGAAAGGGTCTGACTTGTACTCTCCTCCGTTGTCAGAACGAAGGACCTTGACTTTTCTTCCTGTACTCCTTTCCTGATTAACCTTCCACTTCACAAACAATTCTAGGACTTCATTCTTGTGTCGCATGGTGTACACCCAGCACCGCCTAGAATAATCATCGATAAACGACACAAAGTAGTGGGTTCCCCCTATTGATGCAGTCTTTGTGGGTCCCCATACATCTGTGTGCACATAATCAAGAATGCCTTCGGTGCAGTGTGAAGCTGTTTCAAACTTCACCTTTGTCTTCTTGCCTATGATGCAATGTTCACACAGATCCAGTTTGCAGGTCTCTGCACCCTTCAGTAGCCCTTTCCTCACAAGAGCTTGCATAGATTTCTCCCCTGCATGTCCCAGCCTCATGTGCCATAGCCGGGTTAGATCTTCCTTCTGACTGGTCGAAGCTGCCACCTGCCCTGTCACTGTACTACCCTTCAAGTAATACAAATTATTCCTGCGGTTGGCCTTCAACACCACCATTGAGCCCTTCGTCATTTTAAGAACACCTTCTTTAATAGACACTCCGAGCCCTAATGATTCCAAAACACCTACTGAGATCAAGTTCCTCTTCAGCTGAGGGACATATCTCACTTCCTTCAGCTCCCTTACCATCCCGTCGAACATCCTGATAGGAATTGTGCCTACACCCTCCATGATGCATGGATGATCATCGCCCATGACGACCGAACATCCCTCCAGCTTCTCAAGACTAGTAAACCAATCTCGATTAGGGCATACATGATATGTAGCACCTGTGTCCAGGATCCACTCGTTTTCCCCCGAGTAACCTACAACAGGAGTAGTAACTGAAAACGAGAATACCGAAGAATCTGAATCTGAATCCTCTGCCTGTGATTTATTGCTAGCAGCCTTTGTCACTCTTGCCAGATTTGCCTCAGATTTTGATTCCTTCTTCTTCCCCTTGTACTTTGGACAGTCAACTTTCCAGTGCCCAAACTCTTTGCAATACATGCACTGGTCTTTCTTAAGATCCCTTAAGCCCGGTCTTGACTTCGATCTTCCTCTCACCTCCTTGCCTTTCCTTGATGAGCTCCTGCCTCTTACCTCCAAAACCTCTGCTGATGAACTAGATCTCCCAGAATGTTTCTCATTCTTCCTCTTCTCATAACTCATCAGTGCTGACGATATCTCATCATAGTTTAAGGTTTGCCTTCCATTTATGAATGTCATTGTAAATATTTCATACTCCTCCGGTGGAAGAGAGTTCAGAAGAATGACTGACTTGTCTTCCTCACTTATAATGGCATCCACATTTAGCAAATCCGTAAGAAGCTTTGTAAACCTGTTGAGGTGCTCATTTACTGTGCTTCCCCTCTGCATCCTGAACAAATACAGCTTGCTCTTAAGCTGCAGCCTTGACTCCACGCTCTTTGTCAGGTACTTCTTCTCGAGGGTATTCCACATATCCTTTGCTGACTTCTCATGTTGAACAGAATATTTGATATCTTGTGACAAACATGAGCGAATCAGGCCACATGCCGACCTGTTCATTTTTGCCCACTCATCATCAGTGGTAGTATCCTTCTTCTTCTCCAAAAGGAGCGTGTCCTCGAGGTTCTGTGCATTCAACGCATCCATAACCTCACACCTCCACATCCCGAAATTGTTAGTTCCATTGAACTTAACAACTTCAATCCTGGAGTTGTTCATTGTTTTAACAGACTTAGATTCCTCTGCCATTGAGATCCTTTCCTTGACCCTCTAACTATGCGGAAGATCAAATACTTGCAAAATAGATCTATTTCTGAGATAAAAAAGTGATTTTTACCTCTACCTTGAAACCCTAGCTTGAGTTTCTCACCAGATCTATTCCACCCCTGATTCAACGAGCCCTCCCTGTGTCCACCTGAGATCGACACACGATCTCCTTGAACACCAATGCCTCTGACCTGAGATCGACACACGATCTCCACCTGATCAGATCTGGAGCCCTTCGAATCTTCAGAATATCCCAAGCGTAACCTGAACGCTCTGATACCACTTGTTGTGCTCGGAGACAACAACCCTTAGAAGATCCAACCTGATCTCAATCACCAAGAACAATGAAAACAAACTAGAAGAACAGCCAATCGCAAAAACCAGATCTAACGAGGTTCGGCCAACTTGCCTACGTCCTCGGGGCAATTCACGGAGAGAGTTTTCTTTATGGAAGATGGATTACAATAGCTCTAGATCTCTATCAACACAAGAGAGTCCACAGCTATATTTTTCTCAGCACTCTTAACCCTAGAAAATTACAACCAGGGCTTAAATACATAACTTCCCGAAACAACAGATTTCGCCCAAAACCCGACTGTCGGTCGACCGGCCGGTCGACCGACTCCCTCTTCCGGTCGACCGAGCCGGTCGACCGAAACAAACAGAGAGTTGGGTTGCTTACAGAGACCCTTTCCGGTCGACCGGTCCGGTCGACCGACGCAACCAAGACCCTCTTCGGTCGACCGGTCCGGTCGACCGAAGCAACCTGGGAGCACCTGTGCACTTCGTGCACGTCGGTCGACCGGTCCGGTCGACCGACCACTGTCTTTTCTGCTGCTGCTTCGTTTTTCCTGCCTGCTGTTCCGTCGCCTTTCGTCGTAGACTCCTTGGCAGTCTTCAACAGCACCTGGCATGACTTCACTTCCTCTACTGTACTCTCTCCTCCAACAAGATCCACATGCTACTGCTACCACTAATTTCACGCTGCCATCACCATCACCCCATCATTGCCAATCTAGCATCAATCCCTCACTTCTGCATTCAAATCTCCATTTTCAATCAAATTTCCTCCTTGAATCTCTACTTTGTGTTGCAAATTGTCAATGGCAGGCATCACAGAAACAAAACTGGACATATCATTGGCTTTTAAATACACCCTCATTCCTTCATTCATTCTCCATCTTCAACATGTTCTCACTCTTCATCTCTACTAACTTTTTCAAGTTTTTCAGAATGAAGGCATCAGTCATCTTTGTTTGCCTCACCGTGCTCGCTGTGATGCTGAGCCAGGCGCTGGTGGCAGAGTCTGCGTGCAAACCAAACGAGCTGACAGTGTGCTTCGGGCACGATGCTGCTGTCGACGACACCATATGCAACTTCTGTGACTACAAGAAGAACCCCCAGTGTGCAACTTACATCACTGGTGAACATTAAGAAGCTTGAATCACAGTTCTAGCCATCTAGCTGCTTGCACAAGTGAGGTGGTGAGAGATTATGATATTATCTGTGAATAAAGATTATGATGAATAAAGGTTTGGAGTGTGGGTTGCTTGTTGATTATAATCTCTGTTTTTAGGATTTCTCGGTAGTTCTTCAGTATTATATGTACTAGTTTGTTTGAAATGCAATGTTTGTTCCTCTGAATTTTGAGATTATAGATTTTCTTGTAAGTTTTTACGTACTGAGAATTATATATTAAACTAAATAAATTCATTTAGGAAATCATGTGAGAATAATACTAAATAAAAATGATGAGTTTTTTTTTCTTTTTTTTATTAAAAAAAGAATATAAAAAGTGTGAGGCTATAATCCAAAGGTAGTTTACTTCAAGTTTGTAGCTCAAGTTATCCATGGATTTCCTTTAGATTTTAGGATTATCAAAGACAAAATGATTTAATTTTCCAAATTTCTACAAAAACTGTGTGATGTTTAATTTGGCAATTTCCTTTTTTTTTTTGCTTTTAAATAATGAATAGAAAAAGTAATCAAATTCCAAATCTTTTGTCTTACCAAGTAGCGGTGCAAACGTTTCGGGTTAACCAGACCCGGACCCATGACGGGGAGACTGATGGACCCAATATTTTACCCGATGAGTTATTGGGTGGTGTTGAGAGAATCCAACCCGAATTTTTTTTCAGACTGCGTTCGGATTAACCCTTGACACATTTTTTTCCCCTAAAATTTGAAATTATTAAATACGTGTAGTACACGGGGTTGAATTTATGTGATTGCGATAACTCAACCCGTTTCAAGCCCGACTTCTGAAAATAAAAGGTGGTCTTTGAGTCTCTTGACTACAAATTTCTAACTATTATTATTTGTCTCGGGCTTTTTGTAATAGCTCCTAGTCAATAATACTGTATTATTATTCTTAAATATCTTATCTGGTTTTACCTGCCATTTTGTTAATTAACTTGACTTATAGTTATTATTATTAGATATACAAATTATTTCTAAGATATTAACATTTGCTTTATTTATTATTGCTATTATCACTTATTAATATTTTTAATTACTATTACTATTATTATTATTTGTTAGTCTTATTAATGAGTGTTTCATTTTGATTATAATTATTATTGCTATTGTTATGGTTATTTTAATTATTATTAGTAGTATTGTTAATTATTATTATTATTAATAATATTATTATTAAGTATTGGTATTATTGTTGTTGATTATTATTACTAGAGTATTATTATTAGTATCTTACTTATTAATATTTATTTCTATTATTACATGATTAATTATTATTATTATTATTATTTATCATCATAGCTATTATTAATATTATAGCCTGAATTATTATTTTTCCTCAATTCTTTTCCCATACCTATTTATCTAAACCCAAAACCCACCAACCCAATAATTTATAACCCAAACCCAATCCCCATAATCCTATCTTAATTCAAATTCAAATCCTAGACCTAAACTATCTAATCCAAATCCTATCTAAGCAAATCTTTATCCTAACAAGGCAAATCATAAATCTTAACTAATCTTAATATAAATCCTAACAAAAATCATATCTATCCTAAGTTACCCAAATTCAAATCCTATTTTCAAAATCATAACCTCAGTTAATTCTATCTAACTTCTAAGTCAAGCAATTTGAACCTAACTGAAATTCTGATTTTTTTAAAAGCCCTAATAATCTATAAAAAGCCTAACTTAATTCTTTTTTTAAGTCAAAAGAGAAATCATGACCCAACTCTCCCCACCTCCTTCTTTCTTTTCTCCTCAAGCGGAGCACGAATGAAAAAGAATTTCGAAAAGGAATCTCGAAGTACAGAAATTGAGGAATATGCTAGGGAATCCAAGTAAGTAATCTATCTTCTCACAATTTATTTGATATAAATAATTTATTAAAAATCATGTCTATAACATGACTATTCATGAATTTTTATACATCAAAACCCAACCATAAAAATCCAACAAAAAAAATACATGTGAAGATATACCAATTCATAATTTTAATTTACATATTTTTTTTCAGAATTTTTAACAAAAGATTTCATTATATAAAAAAGAAGAAAAAAAGAAAAAAAAGAAAAACTGCATAATAGAATAATCAGATAAAAATAAAAAGAAAAAATAGAAAAAAAATTATAAAAAACAGTCTAAAGTATTTCTATAATCTATAATAATTTTTTTAAATGAATAGCAATAAAAATTAACTTAAATCACCCACTTGAAAGTCAATTTTCATTAATGGTAAATTCAAACCTGCTAAGGAATTTTATTGTTATAAGCTTTTAAAAATTCAACGAAAAAAATAGAAATTAGTTTAAATAAAACCTACTAAATTCATTAGACCCAGAGGATGATATTCCCATCCCCAAACCAATTAATCAAGATTAAAACCCCTTATAACTCCTAAGTAGAACATCCTTTTAAATATTCTAACAATTTCTATTGAAATGAGCTATGTAGACTTATATCGGGATCCTTAAATTTCAGTGCTTTGTACTTGTGATCGAGTTCAGGTGATTATTCTTTTCTCCTTCAGTTAAATAAGAATTTTGTGATAAATGATTTTATTTAATTCAAATTTAAATCTTGGATTTGACTGGTTCATGATGTGAGTTATATGCGGGAATATCTGGGTGACATTATCAGTAGATTTGATTATTCATATTGATGGTAAAATATGTGAGAGTTTAGTTGGATATTGATGATTGACTTGGAGATTCTTTATTAAAATAACGACATCTTGGACTTAGACTTGTTAGTAGACTCGATTGAGTTGGAGTTGATCTTGGGTTGAGGAGTAGGCGTAGTCTGGTTTGACCTGACTTGGTACATGTATATATACCTAACTGACCAGTTACTTATATTTATGGATCTTGTGCTTGAACTTAAGGGAAGTGTGAGTGTATGATGATCTTAATCAGATTGGATAGTGGTGATTGGTCAGATATAGATGAATATGTATTTTTATATGTTGGGACTTGGATATATTGATGACTTTGAGGATCTGTGTTGATTGTATACTTTACCCGGATTATTCTAGTTATGCCAATAGGTCATGAGTATGTATTTTTATATGTTGGGACTTAGATATATTGATGACTTTAAGGATCCCAGTGGCTTGTATATTTTGCCCGGATTATTCTATTCATGCCTGCATGTCATTACTCATCCTGAATTTCATGATTTACCTGAAAAACTTAATTGATTATACTTGATATCTACCTGATACTATTGTCCATGTTACTTAACTATTGGAAAAATATGTATATGGTAACAACACCCTCATGTTATACTTGTTACATATCCTGTAATACAGGTATCCTGATTACTGACATTATATATCCTGTTATACTGGTATCCTGATTACACATGTTGACGTTGTTACCGTGACGAGTTATCCCAGTGATCTAAGTAACATGCACAATAAATAATCTTGATAAACAAATAACATGACATTAAAAAACTTACATTGGGATTAGAGAAACTGATAGAGTGGACAATGTTTGTATTTTGGGTGGACCTAGGATATGGGTGGACCTAGGATATAGGTTGCGCAGCCGAAAGAGGGTTCCACTGTAGGGTACCCGAGGGGTGACTGACACCCCGTCCTATTCTTGTTCCTGTTATACATGTTACTGACTACCTTGCGGTAGGTCCTGGTTCAGCGCCAGGAGTCTGAGCTGTGGTCCCGGGTATGTACGGGACCCACCTAAAGCATGGACAATGTCTCCAACCGATCAGTTTCAATCACTTAGGACCTCGATTGACACATGTGATAGGCATAGTATGGGATGCGTCTATTACAGGTGGCAATTGATGTTCGCTGGCATTGATCGTAAATTGAAAGTGATAAGAATTACTGTGTAGCTTTTGTAAGTACGCCTAAAGGGGGGTGGTGTACGGCTAATCTAATGAACAAAATGCGAAAATTAAAACTTAATTGCAACACGCTTAGTGTAACCAACGAGTGTAGCTGAATTCCCAGTGAAGGGCTCTGGACTAACTCCTCTTGATTCCTCTGAATAAGAGTTGAGGTGTTATATTAAACTCTCGTGGTTAGATACAAGTGAGGCACACAAACAATCACAACCAAGCATATAAGTATGATATGACAATATGAATCAATGCAAGGCACAATATAAGAGAGAGTTAGAGTCAATGGATCAAACACAAACACCGAGATTTATTTCGAGGTTCGAGCACCCAGCTTTACGTCCCCGCCTTCACACAGAAGGATTTCTACTAACTCGTCCACATAGGACTTCCCACACAGGGAACCTCCACTGAGGATTTTGGGCAATACAATAACTGGGAGTATACAACTCCTCTCTCAACCAATACAACCTCTCACTAGAGGCAAGGCACAACCAACACAAAAACCACCTCACACAAGAGGGGTAGGCACTTAGCCAATACAAATCAATCACCTCACACTTGAGGGATTCCAACACAAACTCCACCTCTCACTAGAGGGAGCAAACCACAACTTCCACAATCACCTCACAATAAAGGGATACCAAATCAATCTCCTCTCACTAGAGGGATATCACAATGAAGGAAGTTTACAACTTGGTGGTTTCCACAACCACAAACTAATTTTCCCACAAAATAAGGATCCTAATAGATAGGATAGTAGATAAGCTCAAGTTGAGAAATAAAGAGTTTGGAAATCAAAAACACAAAGAAAAATTCTAGGAAAAACTCTATTAGGAAAAAACTCTATATAGAAATGTAAATGAAGATCAAATCAATTCACAAAGAATTTTCTTTCCAATGATTTTTCAACCCTTTTAAAACAAAATAAAGATCAAATCTTTAAAGCCAAAAACTCTTTTAAAAACTTGCTTTTAAATTCTTGAGAATGGGAGAAATTTGCTCTTTTTAAAAACTTGGTTAAAACCAACTTCAAATGGGGTATTTATAACCCCCATAAGAATTCTGCCCGTTGGCAGCTGACAAGGTCAAAATGACCTTCCGGTCGACCGGCCGGTCGACCGGCCAACGGTCAAAAAGTTGACCATTGAGCCCTCCGGTCGACCGCCTGGTCGACCGTGCCAGATCCAGAAAGCAATTGCTCTCTGGCCGGTCGACCGCTCGGTCGACCGTGCCAAGGCTCACGGTCGACCGCTCGGTCGACCGCCCCTACCCAAGAGTGGGGCACTTGCAGTCGGCGACCACTCGGTCGACCGGCCTAAGTGGCAGACCATGTCCACGTCGGTTGACCGTCCCGGTCAACCGCCAGGGCCTGGCAGGCAGATTATACGATTTAAAACTTGAGTTTTTAATTATCAAATAAATCCCATAAAATCTCTAAAAATCCACAAAAATAGTTTCAGTATAATACTTTAATATATAAACATGTTTGAGCAAAATCAAACCATGTTACAAACATTTTGAACTATTTTTGTAACTTAAAAATTTTGCCGAAAACCAAAAACTGTATTTTCCAAAACTTAGATTTTGAAATGGAAATCCGATTTTTCCAAAACACATCCAAATGTAAAAACATGATATTGAAACAACTTTGAGGCATATAGTATATGGATATAATCCAATATACATATAAAGATATATATCAATGTTTTTGACATTAAATCCGAAAATAAATTTTGTTTAAAATACCAAAACTCTAAACTCATGAAAAAGACTACCAAACTAAGTTTGTTTAAATAGTTGAAGCATAGATGTATATAGAACAAATCTAATATACGTTAAACCATATAAACTTGTTTTGATTCTATCTATTCATTAAAACCAATATCGGTTAAACTAAAAAATCGAAAACCAAAACCAAAACATGAAACGTGTGTGTGCTGTGAACTTGAGCATACCACACTATCTAATCTTTAACAAATAGATCTAAATAATAAACTAAACAATGTACCGAAGTCTTCTTGTAGAGCGCCATCTCCAAGTCGACTCGATCCAAACGTGATCCACCGAGCTTGACTCCAAACAAGTGCTAGATATGAACTTTGACGCTCGGGCTCTGACTCACCATGTGAAAGCTCCAAAACACCTTTGTTGAAGTTAATCACCTACTAATATCTTGATTAAGTATCTGAAACTAAACATCACAAGATTATTAGTAAATTATAACTACATGAGTTAATCATAATCAAAACTAGAGTGGAAGGCCTCTGGACTAACAATCTCCCCCTTTTTGATGATGACAAAACTCATGGAGTTATATATGCATGGATTAAAGTTAAGCTTCAAAGAAGCTCCCCCTTAACTCATGCATAGCAATAAACAATAAGAATATGCAATGAATATTAAAAACGAATATGCATAAACATGCATAATGAAATAAACATGCTCTTGATACTAAACTTTTAAAATAAATTCCTTTTCCTTTTTAAAATAAACATGTTCTTAAGTATCAATATAAACGTAAAATATTACTCTTGATACCAATAAAAATTTCAATTGAAAACTTTATCAATAAAAGCAATAAAAGCTCTTGATACCAATCAATAAAAACTTTTGATACCAATTGAAAGATAATCAATAAAAGCTCTTGATACCAACAATAAAATTTTTAACAAAAGTACTTGATACCAATAAAATAAAATAACAAAATATGTTCTCTTGATACTAATATCAACAAAACATCAAAACACCAAACAAACTCTCTTGATACCAATATGAAACAAACTTTGATATAAACTTACAAATAAATAATAAACATGCATATAAACTCTCAAATACTTCTCCCCTTTTTATCAATCATCAACAAAGGGTCAAAGAAAACAATAAAACAATGTTCTTTCCCTTTTTATCTTAAACAAAAAAATATCAACAAGGGGTGAAATCAAATCAAAACATTATGATACCAATTGAAAAAAAATATATCAATTTAGTGCATCATGATATCAATTGAAGATAAATAAAACATACCAATTGCAAATGGTTTTAATTTAAATTTAAATAAACATGTCTATATTATACCAATTGAAAGTAAATAAAACATGTTGAAGAATTCAACCAAAAATTTTGATATTAATTGAAAGATGTAAACAATTCTTGATACAAATTGTAAAGATTAGTACCAATTGAAAGTAATTTTTCATTAGGAGTATATGAAACCAAAAATAATCAATATCATTTTTCAATCAATTTTTAACATAAAGTGTGGGAGTAAAATACGAAAGGTAAACAAAACCAATTAAAAAGTGAAATACGAATTTTCTCCTCCTTTATGAAATACCAAATAAAATGATGCATAAGCTTGTATAAGATACCAATTGAAAATTAATCAATTGAAATATAATAGCCATTTAAGAAATCAAGCTTAGCATAACCAAAATTTGTGCTCAAAGATATAGAAATATAGTAAGCACAAATAAAGCATATATATGTATGAAAAATTGAATACCAATCGAAATTGATACTATTTGAAGTGTAAGCATACATATATAAAAACATATATGAGTATACAAAAAGCATGTCAATAGTGATACCAATTGAAAAGATCCAATGATACCAATTGAAACTATAATTAGAATCAAGTGTATAACTCATACTTCCTACCGTCCATTTCATGCACATTTTTAAATGGATTTTCAATAATGAGCATACAAGGCATGGTCGCCTAACCAACCGCCCTTGGATGGGTAGGGATTTTCAAAAATAAGTTTGAAAATATAATATGTTTGAAAAACTCTACCATAATGAAGAATACGAACTAGTTATATGAAAAGTTTGTAAACTAGTACGAAATCCTTCAAGTAAGGAATAAAACAAAAATATATTTCATGAAAAACATGTAGATCACATGATCACCAAACATTCAAAATCTCTATAGCATATATAGTCTCATGAAAATAAATCATGAGGAAACAAAAATGATGTGAGTATACAAGTATAAAGTGAAATACAAAGTCATGGAAATATAAGCTCAATATGAAATTCCTTGAAAAAACATGAAAATCATCAAAACTAGAATCCTTCAAGGTATATGTATGTCATGTAAAAACTAAAATATACATACATATTCAAATATAAACGAGTCCACAAAAATATATGCATGAAGGCAAGTGGCTCAAGGATGTATATGCATAACTATTAATTTGGACAAAAATAGGCATATACATGAAGTAAAACATAAACATGAAAACAAGTACAAAATGAGAATACAAGTCAAAATGTTTGAATCATCAAAACTAGACTATACTAGTACATCTAATCAGTACAAATGAGCTTTCAAGTACAAACATATAATGATCTATTTGTGGCTCACTAGTTGTACAAGTATATATCCAAGTTTTAATGAAAACTAACATCTAAACATGTAATCAAAACATGAAGCATAGAAATTAAAACAAAACTCATAAACATCCATATGATCATTATGTACATGCATATGCATAGATCTTATGATATACACATTAGTTAAACTAAAGTGAGAACACTAAATATGGGTCCATATAAACATGGGTGTCTTAAATACTAATCATGTATATCACTAATCTAATTATCATGACATTTAACATAATAATCAAGAAATATCAAAACATGCTAAAAATGAATAATATGAAAGCATGTAAACATAATGGGAGTTAAAGATTGTTACTAAAACCAAAAAGGCACATCTCCATATCTCCAAACCTGGATGGTCCTCCCACCAAACTTCCATTGAAAGTGATGCATCCAAATTGTCCTCTTTAAGCTCGGAACGCACCCACCTCAAGGCACCATCGCTCTCACGTCATGCGAGAGCCCACACCTACATCAAATACAATAGGAGTGGTCTTTGGTACCCATACTCTTTTGGGTCCATGGGGGTTAGCTCCTTTCCTAACCCAAACAAACTTAGTTGCTAAATTTGACTAATGTATACGATCATAACAAAACTTAGCAAGGTGGCCCTTACGTCCACAATGTGTACATGTGTACACATGAGCATACATCGTGTTATGGGAGTGAACGTGAGGAGCATGTGTATGCCGTGGTTTGTGTGCATGCATAGGAGGAACTTGTTTCTTTCGAAACATAGATTCCAAACGTGAGTGGTTCAAAGCACAATGGCTCAAAGTGGAGCCCAAACATTCAACACTTTTCTTCAAAACTTTTATATCATTTTTAATACTTGAAGATAAAGTAGAGCATGCAATAGGTAAGCTAGGTGAAGCTACACTAGCATGGAAACATGTGAATCTATATCATTTTTCAAAACAATATTCTTCTTAGAAACTAAATCTAATTCTTTTGAAATAGGGATAATTTTGTTTTTCAAAGAATCATTTTCTTTTAAAACAAAGTCAAGTTTTGAAGTTAAAGATTCATTTTTCTTCAAAATATTTTCACAATCATTTTTATTTTTCAAAATCTTGTTTTCATTTAAAACAAGTTCAAGTTGGGTTTTCAAAGAGACACTCATTTGAAATCTCAACCTTCTCTTGTAAAGCCAATTCAAATTTTGAAAACAAATCCTTATTTTCTTTGTTAACTTACAAGTTTTCTTTTTCAAAACATTATATTTTTCAAGGAGTTCTCACAAACAATAAATAACTCTTCATTTAATTCATCGGCATCCATACTATCAAGATCATCAAATGAAGAGCTAGCACTATCTAGTTGAGTGTCCGAAAGTACCTCAAGGGAGTCATTCCCTTGGACCATGTAGCATCGTTGTTCGGATTCATCCTCACTAGATTCCTTCTCTATTTGGATTGGCAATTGAAGCTCGGAGGACGTCAACGTGTCCCACACTGCAAAGGCGGAATCACAGTTAGAAACCAAAATAAGATATTCTTTGTTTAGCATGCTTCTAAGTGCCTCAAGGACTTGCGCATTAGCCTCTATATGCTTGCTATTACCAAGATAGGATTTCTTGGTAGCGGCAAGAAAAACATGCAAGCCTAGGGTTTTCAAGTACATGGACATCCTAAATTTCCACATGTCAATGTTGGAAACATCAAACATGGGAGGTGTCAGCAATCCATGAGTGTGTGTAAATAATATACGTATGCAAATGCAAATGATAGATTAGTACAACCAAGATCACACTACTAGGTGGTTAAACCTAATTCAGGAGCGTAGGCTCTGATACCAATTGGAAGTACACCTAGAGGGGGGTGAATAGGTGTACGGCTAATCTAATGAAAAAAATGCGAAAATTAAAACTTAATTGCAACACACTTAGTGTAACCAACGAGTGTAGCCGAATTCCCGGTGAAGGGCTCTGGACTAACTCCTCTTGATTTCCCTGAATAAGAGTTGAGGTGCTATATTAAGCTCTCGTGGTTAGAAACAAGTGAGGCACACAAACAATCACAACCAAGCATATAAGTATGATATGACAATATAAATCAATGCAAGGTACAATATAAGAGAGAGAGTTAGAGTCAATGGATCAAACGCAAACACCGAGATTTATTTCGAGGTTCGAGTACCCTGCTCTACGTCCCCGCCTTCACACAGAAGAATTTCCACTAACTCGTCCACACAGGACTTCCCACACAGGGAACCTCCACTGTGAATTTTAGGCAATACAATAACCGGGAGTACACAACTCCTCTCTCAACCAATACACCCTCTCACTAGAGGCAAGGCACAACCAACACAAAAACCACCTCACACAAGAGGGGTAGGCACTTAGCCAATACAGATCAATCACCTCACACTTGAGGGATTCCAACACAAACTCCACCTCTCACTAGAGGGAGCTAACCACAACTTCCACAGTCACCTCACAATAAAGGGATACCAAATCAATGTCCTCTCACTAGAGGGATATCACAATGAAGGAAGTTTACAACTTGGTGGTTTTCACAACCACAAACTAATTTTTCCCACAAAATAAGGATCCTAATAGATAGGATAGTAGATAAGCTCAAGTGTGAGAAATAAAGAGTTTGGAAATCAAAAATACAAAGAAAAACTCTAGAGAAAAACTCTAGATAGAAATGTAAATGAAGATCAAATCAATTCCCAAAGAATTTTCTTTTCAATGATTTTCCAACCCTTTTAAAACAAAATAAAGATCAAATCTTTAAAGCTGAAAACTCTTTTAGAAACTTGTTTTTAAACACTTGAGAATGGGAAAATTTTTCTCTTTTTAAAAACTTGGTGAAAACCAACTTCAAATGGGTGTATTTATAACCCCCATGAGAATTCTGCCCGTTGGCAGCTGACAAGTTCAAAAATGACCTTCCGGTCGACCAGCCAACGGTCAAAAATTTGATCGTTGCGCCCTCCGGTCGACCGTGCCAGATCCAGAGAGCAATTGCTCTATGGCCTTTCTGTAAAGTCACCTAGAGGGGGGGGGTGAATAGGTGATGGTTAATCTAATGGTCACTTAATGCCAAATAATGCGGAAGTAAAAACTATTATGACCTAAATAAACTATTTAAACTAAACACCACGTATAACACAAGAGTGTAGCCGAATTCCCCGTGAAGGGCTCTGGACTAACTCCTCTAGATTCCCCTAGATAAGGGTTGAGGTGCCGCGTTGGCTCTCTTGGTTGAATACAAGTGTTAGCAAACAATCCCAAGCAAGTATATCAATTAAGCACACAATAAATATCTAGCATATAAAGATGAGCACAATAAAAGTATGCAAGATATAAACAAAAGACAAAGAGAGAGAGAGAGAGAGAGTGAGCAATCGCAAATACAAGGGATTTGTTTCGAGGTTCGAGCACGCTTGCACTACATCCCCGCCTTCGACACACGAAGGATTTCCACTATAATCGATCCCATCGGATCACTCGGTGCCGCAACACCTACAACTCTCGGACTCCCTAGTCCATACACACCGCAAGCCCACAAGCTCGTCGAGGCCGCACCTCAAACCAAGAGTTCACACACGAACTCTAAACACCGCGGACACACACGTCCGCCTCCTCAAAGTACAAAGAAAAGTCTTTGGTGATCATAACACTTTGATCACCTAAAAACAATCTCACTACAACACTCCTATAGGATGAATAAGTCAATGGGTTGCTCAAGTGTTTGTGAGAAAACAAGGATGAGATGGTGGAGGAAAACTCAAAGAGTCTCTTTAACACTCTTGATAAAAACTCCCCTTTTGATTGGAAGTATTAGCTCTCAATTTAGTGGAGAAAACTCTTTTAATGAAGTGGGAAAAAACTGGCTCAAAGTCCACTAGAAATCTTAATCAAAACAGCCCCCAAATGCCCCATTTTATAGAGTCTGGAAAACTAGCCGTTGGGGTCTGTCAGGCCTGTCGGTCGACCGTCCGGTCGACCGGCCAACGGTCATATTTCAGACCGTTTGTGCCATCTGTCGACTGGTCGGTCGACTGAACCAGGATACAGAGAGCAAGTCTCTCTGTACGGTCGGCCGCTCGGTCGACCGGGGCCTTTCCAGAGAGCAGAGCTCTCTGGACGGTCGACCGGGTCGGTCGGCCGGCCCTCCTGCCAGAACTGGTTGTGCACGTCTGTGCACGTCGGTCGACCGGCTGAAGCCAGATCAGAAAACTAAGGGATTTGAAACTTGGTCTTTTTGATTGAAATAAAATCCCATAAAATATAGAAAAATCTACAAAAATAGTTTTACCAATATACTTTGATAAACAAACATGCTTGCACAAAATCAAAGCATGTTATAAATGATTTGGACTATTTTTGTAAGTTGGAAAATATGGCTCAAACTAAAAACAGTATTTTCCAAAACTTGTTTTTTCAAAACTTCACTAAATACAAAAACAAGATCTTCTAAACACTTTTAAAGCATAGTGTGTATGGATATGATCCACTACACAAACATGGTGAAATATCTATGTTTTTGACATTAAGCTTTAAACTTGGTTTTGGTTAAAACATGTATATAAGAAATACCAAAAATCAAACATGTATTTTCTAAAATAGAAAATTTTTTGTAAAACAAACTAAATCAAGAGTGTGTGTGTATATGATACTTGAGCAATTCACCAACTACTCTATGCTTTACATTTTATCTAAAAATAAAATCTTACAAAACAAACCTAGACTCAAGTCTTCATCTTCTTGAAGTTTTCACTTGAAGCCTTCTTGACTTGGTCCAAACACCGTGCTAGCTCCAAAATTTGACTTCAAATTCTTTGTTGAAGCTATGCACCTACTAAGATCTTGATCATAAATCTGTCACTAATTAAACACAAGATCATTAGTACTATAACTACATGAGTTGATCATCATCAAAACTAGAGTGATGGGCCTTCGGGCCAACAATCTCCCCCTTTTTATGATGACAAAACTCATAAAGTTATATATGCATTGATTAAAGTAAAGCTTCAAAGAAGCTCCCCCTTAACTCATGCATCTCAAATAAACAAATAAATATGCAATGTATGCTCATAAACATGTATGCAAATGTAGGAGTAAACATGCTAATTAAGCATAAAACACATCAAATTCTTTTTCTCCTATTTGCAAAACAAAACATATATGCATAAACAATCTTTTTCACAAAACATGCATATAAGTCCAAAATCTTTCTCCCCCTTTTTGTCAATCATCAACAAAGGGGTAAAAACACAATCAACAAATTTTTCTCCCCCTTTTTGTCAAAACAAAGAACCAAAGAAGGGGTGTAAATCAAACATATCAATAAAAGGTTATATGCGATATACATTCATGAAGAGGAAGACAGTTAAGTAACTTCCCTACACATATACATTACATGAAAGAGGGATGACAAGCCCTAATTCACATAACGTATAATATGTAATGCATAAGAGGAGATGTGAAGCTCCCCCTACACACGTGTATTACATAAAGAAGAGTTGTCAAGCTCCTCAATATACAATACACTCAACATGAATCTATACGTAGAAGAGATGTTAAGCTCTCCTTGCATATAGGCAATACAAATCAAAAATTTTGAATTTTTCTTATAAAACAAATTTTGAATTTTTTCTTTCTTAAAACAAATTTTGAGATATCAAATAAACATAATTTTTTTTATTTTGATACCAATTTTAAAACATAATGCATAAGCTTAAAAAAATTGAATTAAGCTTAGCATAAACAAAGTTTGTGCTTTTAAACATGTAAATCGATTTTAACTTAAGCACAAAACAAATCATAAATATGTGTGAAAATGAGTATACCAATTGGAATTGATACATACATATATAGAAAACAAAATATGAGTATATACAAAAATAGAGTAAAATTGATACCAATTGAAACGATTCAATGATACCAATTGAAACAATAATAGGATCATGTGTATATCTTATAAACGTTGAAGAATAAATAACTAGTTAAATTAATTTTTGAAAAACTAGTTAAAGATCCTTCAAAAACATGAAACTAAATCATATGTTTTTCATGAATCATACCAAATACACAAGAATTGACACTCGATCTATAAATCTCAAAAATATGTTCATGAACCAAAGTCATGACAAACAAATAAAGTGTGAGTGTTCAAAAATTATGTAAATAGTATTTTCATGAAAATAGTCAATAAGCTCAAAAATAAAATGTAAATTCATTTTTCATTTAAAACAAAAACAAACTTCTAGGTATATGTATGATTTATCTAAATCTAACAATATGCATACATATCCCAAACATAAAACGAGTCTATTAATAGTATTTGCATGAAGGCAAGAGACTCAAAAAGGATATACATGTATATTTATTAGATTTGAATAAAAATGCATATACATGAAGTAAAAACACGAAAATAGGCAAAACAAGTATAAATGAAAGAAACATCAAAACTAGCTTATACATGTGCATATAGTGGTTACAAATGAGCATGAAGAGCAAACATATATGAATCAATTTGTTCTCACTATTTGTACATGTACAAATACAAGTTTTGATAAAAACTATATTTAAACTAGTATTTACCACATGAAGCACATAAAACAAATAAAACATGAACAAGCTAAATGATATCATGAAATAGGCATGTATAGGCTAGTTATGAGCATGTAAATAAATTAGGAGTTTAGAAATAGTTACCAACTATACTCCAAAGCTCCAAACATGGTGGTTTTCCCACCAAAACTTCCTTGATAGCGGTGCATCAAATGTCTGTCCTTTTAGTCTATGTGCATCCACTACCAAGGCACCAAATCTCTCACGTCTTGTGAGAGCCCTCACCTACATCAAATATAAATGGTGGGGACTTTGGTACCCATTTTCTTTTGGGTCCTTGGGGTTAGCTTTGTAAGGAACCCAAAAAAATTTATTAGCAAAATTTAAATGATGTATCCTATCATAAAAAAACTTTGCTAAATGGCCTTTGCGGCCACAATGCGTACACTTGTACACCTTAGAATGCTTATGTGTGTGATTGTGATCGTGACGTGCAACATAAGCATATGCATGATGATGATGTGCATGAATATGTGGAGTTTGTTTCTTTAAAAACAAGGACTCCAATCTCTTATGATTGAATGCACATGAGCTCAAAGTGGAGCTCAAACAACTAATCCTATTTTTCAAAACATTAATCTCACTATTATCAATGGTGGCATGTAAAGCATGGTGAGATTGTGAAACAATTTTCTTTTTCTTTTGAAAAACAATTTCTTGTTCTTTTTCAATCATTTTTCTTTTTAAAAAATTATTTTCTTAAAAAACGACTTCCTTTTGTTTTTCCACCAAAAAGACTTTATTTTTCAAACTAGTGTTTCCTTCACAAAGATTATTTAATTTGGACATCAAGGAAACATTTTCATTTTTCAAATCTTTATTTTCTTTTTCTAAGCATGCAATGTTACTTCTAAATGAATCATGTTCTATATGCATGCAATCAAGTTTCTTTTTCAAATTTTTATTTTCCTTTTTAATCATGTCATATTTCTCAAGCAATAGTTGACAAAAAGATGTGAGCTCATCATATGACATGTCATTTTCATCTACCTCGGATTCGGTAGTTACCTCAAGGGGGTTATCCCCTTGGACCATATAGCACAAGTTGGAGGTGTTGCTTCCAACGTCTGAATCGCTCCCCGCATAATATAGATCCTTTTCGCCAAGGGAGGTGATGATGTTCCAAGCTACAAAGCCGAATCAATGTTAGAAACCTTAGATAAATAATCATCATTTAGGGTTGACTTTAAAGCATGTAGGGCTTTTGCATTAGCCTCAATATACTTGCTATTGTTAATATATGAATCATTAGTGGTAGCAAGATAAACATGAATGCTTAGGGCCTCGAGGTACAAAGACATCTTAACCTTCCAAATTTGGATGTTAAGAATGTCAAAGGTGGGTGGTGACATGAAGTCCATGGTGTGTGTACAAATATTGTGATTAGCCTAAAGTGAGGATCTTTAACTCTAGGTTGTAAGACCCAAATTCAGAGCACTTGGCTCTGATACCAATTGTAAAGTCACCTAGAGGGGGGTGAATAGGTGATGGCTAATCTAATGGTCACTTAATGCCAAATAATGCGGAAGTAAAAACTATTATGACCTAAACAAACTATTTAAACTAAACACCACGTATAACACAAGAGTGTAGCCGAATTCCCCGTGAAGGGCTCTGGACTAACTCCTCTAGATTCCCCTAGATAAGGGTTGAGGTGCCGCGTTGGCTCTCTTGGTTAAATACAAGTGTTAGCAAACAATCCCAAGCAAGTATATCAATTAAGCACACAATGAATATCTAGCATATAAAGATGAGCACAATAAAAGTATGCAAGATATAAACAAAAGACAAAGAGAGAGTGAGCAATCGCAAACACAAGGGATTTGTTTTGAGGTTCGAGCACCCTTGCTCTACATCCCCGCCTTCGACACACAAAGGATTTCCACTATAATCGATCCCACCGGATCACTCGGTGCCGCAACACCTACAACTCTCGGACTCCCTAGTCCGTACACACCGCAAGCCCACAAGCTCGCCGAGGCCGCACCTCAAACCAAGAGTTCACACACGAACTCTAAACACCGCGGACACACACGTCCGCCTCCTCAAAGTACAAAGAAAAGTCTTTTGTGATCACAACACTTTGATCACCTAAAAACAATCTCACTACAACACGCCTATAGGATGAATAAGTCAATGGGTTGCTCAAGTGTTTGTGAGAAAACAAGGATGAGATGGTGGAGGAAAACTCAAAGAGTCTCTTTTAACACTCTTGATAAAAACTCTCTTTTTGATTGGAAGTATTAGCTCTCAATTTAGTGGAGAAAACTCTTTTAATGAAGTGGGAAAAAACTGGCTCAAAGTCCACTAGAAATCTTAATCAAAACAGCCCCCAAATGCCCCATTTTATAGAGTCTGGAAAACTAGCTGTTGGGGTCTGTCAGGCCTGTCGGTCGACCGTCCGGTCGACCGACCAACGGTCATATTTCAGACCGTTTGTGCCATCGGTCAACCGGTCGGTCGACCGAACCAGGATACAGAGAGCAAGTCTCTCTGTACGGTCGGCCGCTCGGTCGACCGGGGCCTTTCCAGAGAGCAGAACTCTCTGGACGGTCGACCGGGTCGGTCGGCCGGCCCTCCTGCCAGAACTGGCTATGCACGTCTGTGCACGTCGGTCGACCGCCCGGTCGACCGGCTGAAGCCAGATCAGAAAACTAAGGGATTTGAAACTTGATCTTTTTGATTGAAATAAAATCCCATAAAATATAGAAAATCTACAAAAATAGTTTTACCAATATACTTTAATAAACAAACATGCTTGCACAAAATCAAGGCATGTTATAAATGATTTGGACTATTTTTGTAAGTTGGAAAATATGGCTCAAATTAAAAACAGTATTTTCCAAAACTTGTTTTTTTTCCAAAACTTCACTAAATACAAAAACAAGATCTTCTAAACACTTTAAAAGCATAGTGTGTATGGATATGATCCACTACACAAACATGGTGAAATATCTATGTTTTTGACATTAAGCTTTAAACTTGGTTTTGGTTAAAACATGTATATAAGAAATACCAAAAACCAAACATGTATTTTCTAAAATAGAAAATCTTTTGTAAAACAAACTAAATCAAGAGTGTGTGTGTATATGATACTTGAGCAATCCACCAACCACTCTATCCTTTACATTTTATCTAAAAATAAAATCTTACAAAACAAACCTAGACTCAAGTCTTCATCTTCTTGAAGTCTTCACTTGAAGCCTTCTTGACTTGGTCCAAACACCGTGCTAGCTCTGAAACTTGACTTCAAATCCTTTGTTGAAGCTATGCACCTACTAAGATCTTGATCATAAATCTGTCACTAATTAAATACAAGATCATTAGTACTATAACTACATGAGTTGATCATCATCAAAACTAGAGTGATGGGCCTTCGGGCCAACACTTTCGACCGCTCGGTCGACCGTGCCAAGGCTCACGGTCGACCGCTCGGTTGACCGCCCCCACTCGAGAGTGGGCACTTGCAGTCGGTCGACCGCTCGGTCGACCGGCCTAAGTGGCTGGCCATGTGCACTCCTTGTGCACGTCGGTTGACCGGTCTGGTCGACCGACCACTGGTCCGGTCGACCGTCCCGGTCAACCGCCAGGGCCTGGCAGGCAGATTATAGGATTGAAAACTTGGGTTTTTAATTATCAAATAAATCTCATAAAATCTCTAAAAATTCACAAAAATAGTTTTAGTATAATACTGTGATATACAAACATGTTTGAGCAAAATCAAACCATGTTACAAACATTTTGAACTATTTTTGTAACTTAGAAATTTTTGCCGAAAACCAAAAACTGTATTTTCTAAAACTTAGATTTTGAAGTGGAAATCCAAATGTAAAAACATGATATTGAAATAACTTTGAGGCATATAATTTATGGATATAATCCAGTATACATATAAAGATATATATCAATGTTTTTGACATTAAATCCGAAAATAAGTTTTGTTTAAAATACCAATACTCCAAACTCATGAAATAGACTACCAAACTAAGTTTGTTTAAATAGTTGAAGCATAGATGTATATAGAACAAATTTAATATAAATTAAACCATGTAAACTTGTTTTGATTCTATCTATTCATGAAAATCAAGATCGGTTAAACTAAAAAACCAAAACCAAAACCAAAACCAAAACATGAAACGTGTGTGTGTTGTGAACTTGAGCATACCACACTATCTAATCTTTAACAAATGGATCTAAACAATAAACTAAATAATGTACCGAAGTCTTCTTGTAGAACGCCGTCTCCAAGTCGACTCGATTCTAAACGTGATCCACTGAGCATGACTCCAAACGAGTGCTAGATATGAACTTTGACGCTCGGGCTCTTGAATCACCATGTGAAAGCTCCAAAACACCTTTGTTGAAGCTAATCACCTACTAACATCTTAGTTAAGTATCAAAACTAAACATCACAAGATTATTAGTAAACTATAACTACATGAATTAATTATCATCAAAACTAGAATGGAAGGCCTCTGGGCCAACAGCTTTGGGCCAACAGCTTTGGTCTAACGGGTCGTGTCCACGAGGAGGAATGCGATAGAAGCTTTTGTGTATTTTTGTTAAGTAACAAAGAATGAAGTTGGTGTTTTTCTTTTTTTTCTTTTTAGTTGAAAAGAGATAGGATAGAAGAGAAGTGATTAAAAGAAAAATTGAAAAACTTAAAGAAGGCTTTGGAAATGGTGATCTTTAAAAGTGTTGAAAATTTTTTGGTAGTTTTTAATATAGGAAACAAATCTAGGCTCACTATCTCACTACTCAACGACGTATTCTTCTCTTGAAATTCTGAGTGCCTTAACTTGATCATAGGCAAAAACTTTAAGCTTCAGTTTAGAAAGTTTAAAGCAAAGCAAAGAAGATAGTTTGGAAAAGTTAACTCTTTTTCTTAAGAAATCATCTTGAATTGAATGTTAAATCATCAAGTCTTTCAAGTATGAAATAAAAATAAGTTCAAGTGATGTTTTTAAAAGAGGAAGAAGTTTAAAAATCCAAACTCATCCTCATGTGCCTTCAAGAACACTTTCAAAGAAGAAAGGCTTAGTTTAGGCATGCATATGATTCCATTGGGTCCTTACATCAAAGCCATTCAAAAACAAGAGGGATCGAAGAGAGGGACGATAGTGAGCCTAGAAAATAATTTAGCTACCCATGGAAGATGAAAAACAAGACATATAAATAAAGCAAGACATATCCGTGAATTGGAGTGGAGAAGAGAAAGCTTGATCCTTTTATTGATGCCACTTCAATCTTCAAATTACAATCACTCTATTCATCTCTCACACTAGTATTTGAACTAAACTATAAATTATAAAATAAAGATACAACTTTTATACTATCTAACAAAGAGCCTAAACTTTAAAAATAAAGAGAAAAGATTAAACTAATTTCTGGTCCCTTTTCTCTGAAAAATACAGTATTTATAGGCAAAAATCAAACGTGGGAGGTCGTACAAAGATAGGGGAGCAAACACTCCCCCAACAAACCCTAACAAGCTATGGAAACGCGGCTATGGCCGCGTCGGCCTTGGTGTGGCGAGGTGGCCACACCAGGTTGGTGGGTCTCGTTCGTTTAGTGATTCCCCTTTATCTTCTGCTAGTTTCCTATTTCAGCTCTAGGATTTGACGAAACAACCTTTGATTTTTGGCTTTAACCACTTGATTTGGGTAGATTCATTTTAACCAATTTTCAACCTCTCTGATTTGCCATGATCTGCTCTAATTTCCTGATTTCGAATTAAATCTGAATTAAATCAAAATTTGATGGGTTTTTTGGCTCGTTTCTCTTTCCTATCATTTAGCAGTGGGCCTGCATTTTATAAAGAAGAACATGACTTATTAATATGATTTATTTAGATAATAAACATGATAATGTGACAATATATATGCAATATATGTGACCGATCACACCCCCACACTTATCTTTTGCTCGCCCTCGAGCAAAACATCAAAACTATTCCAAATCAATTATTAGACCACTTTCGCAGGCCACTCGATTGCACTGAGCATGTCAATAAGCCGTTAAACCTCTAGGTTATCTCTAGAGGACGAGGTTTGTCTCGTGAGGCTTTTCAGTGGATTGCACCCACAAAATCCATAAAGAAAGAGAAAAATTTTAGTATTTTCGAAAATTTTGAAAAGAGAAAATATTTGAAGTATATTTATAAGAGTTCAAGTAATCTATAAGTTATAGGAATATCAAACTTTTCATTCCTAAACTTAGTCTCTATTCAAAAACATGTCATCAATCAAAGTAAAAAGTCAAATTGTATTTCTCATCTAGTCTATTACTTTCCCTGAGTCATATGCACCATCGTGACCGTGAAGTTTGACTAAGAATTTTTTAACATTAACTCCTATGCCTTATTTATATTTATTTTTGGTGGTATTTTTTTCAATTCCATCAGGCTTTCTAATTGCCCATGTAACGAGCCTTTAATCGGTGACACCCAAACCGGACAGTCTTAGGGCACCAGGTTGGAAAATACCCCTAAGGACTTAAACACTCGAGCAGGCAAGGCCACGAAACCAAGGGATTTTATTTATAAAATGTACCCCTTTTGGGCGTGAATACTTATGCTTCATGAGGCACAAATACCGAGCTTAATCAGAGGATTTATATATATATTTCAAACTTATCTAATTATCTTTTGCATAAATATCAAGGCTTGCTTAGGTCAAAGCACCTAACTAATCAATAATTAGATTTACATATATATATATATATATATATATATATATATATATATATATATATATATATATATATATTCTTTTTTTATAAGGCATAAGAATTTTTGTCTTTGAACCCTAAGTGTGTAGGTGTATAAAGTGTGCATATTTCTTCAAGGTAAAGATCAAGACTAAATTACTTTCATCAATTTTCTTCCTAACCCTGAAAATCAAACAAGCTATCTTATTTTGATCAAGTATAAGAAATCCTAATTATGATTTTCCTATTCCTTAAAATTGACTTAATTTCTTGCAAAAAATATATCAAAATATTGTTCTTACCTTTCAAAAAGTTTTTATATATATATTCTTTGTTTTCTTCTTCTTTTTAGTTATATTAGTCATGTTAAAGCCCTCTCCCACACTTATCTCATTCATTGTCCCTAATGTATGAAATAAATATTTAGATGCATGAAATAAAATGGAAAAGAGGACAGTTACTGATACACTGGGTCAAAAAGACCCCTAGCCGTTTCATTTACCGGCACCGATTCCAAGAAAGATTTAAGGCATTGACCATTTACCTTAAAGCCATTTTCATTCTTAGTGTCACTGATCTCTACAGCACCGTGTGAAAACACGATTTTTATAACAATGGCCCAGTTCATCTTGATTTTAATTTTTCCGGAAAAAGATGAAGCCTAGAATTATAGAATTAGACTTTTTGTCCAGGGACAAAAGTTTTTCTTATGATGTATTTATCATGAAAAATCTTAACTCTATCTTTAGTGATCTTAGCATTTTCATAGGCCTCATTTCTCAACTACTCTAATTCGAAAATTTGTAATTTCTGAAGGTCACCGGCCTTAATCAAGTCGAAATTCAACTGCTTGATTGCCCATAAGACCCGGTGCTCTAACTCAATGGGTAGGTAGAAAGCCTTCCCAAAGACTAACCTATAAGGAGACATCCCCCTAGAATCGTCTTGAAAGCCGTCCTGGCCTATAGGGCGTCTACAAGTTTGGTGGACTAATCTTTCCGATTTTAGTTCACAGTCTTCTCCAAAATAAGCTTGATTTGTCTATTGGAGACCTCAACCTGCCTACTGGTTTGAAGATGATAAGGTATGGACAACTTGTAAGTTATGGCATACTTTCGCATAAGAGCTTCAAAGGATCTATTGCAAAAGTGAGTACCATTATCACTGATGATAGCACAAGGGGTTCCGAAGCGTGAGAAAATGTTCTCTTTTAAAACTTTATGACAACTTTGTTATCATTAGTTCTACTAGGAATGGCTTCTACCCACTTGGACATATAGTCCATAGCAACCAATATGTATTGGTTTCCAAATGAGTTAGGAAATAGCCCCATAAAGTCGATGCCCCAAACATAAAGAGTTCTATTTCTAGAATTGGGCTGAGGGGCATCATATCTCATTTTGAGATCTTTTCCACTATTGATCGGTCGCTAATATTACACATTCATTATCATATTCTCATAATTATTATAAAATAAACTCTTCTTTTTTCTAATTATTGTTTAATTTATTTGCTGGCCCATTACTAAAGGAGAGGGAAGAGAAACGAGCCCAAAAGCCCAACAAATTCTGATTTAAATCAGAATTAATTCGAAGTCAGTAAATCAGGGCAGATCAGGTCGGTTCAGATCGGTTGAAAACTAGTTAAAAACATATCTCTTCAAACCAATCAGTTAAAATGAACGATCAAAGGCCGTTTCGTCAAATCTAGGAGCTGAAATGAAAAATCCAGCTGAAGATAAAGTCAGATCACGAACCCAGGCAATTCCACCCCTCGGTTGTGGCCACCTAGCCACAGCAAGGCCGCAGAAACGCAACATTTGTCTCATTTTCGCAGCTTTGTTAGAGAGTTAGGGGGAGTGTTTGCTCCCCCGATCTTCGTACACTCTCCTACGTTGGATTTTACTCATAAATACTGGGATTTTTAGAGCGTACGGAGGAACGACCAAGTAGAGATAGATTTTAGGCCAGTTTTTCATTCTTTAGTGTAGGTTTTTATTTTCTTTTTATGTAATTTTTATTTCTTTGTAAGCCTAAGTTAGATTGAGATTCATGTAAGTAAGAGAGAGGCTTATGTTGAGAGTGACACCGATGTACCCTTCTTCTTTCTTCCGTCGTTTCTGCAAGCAATAAAAGGTAACTTTTTTTTTATGTTCGTCTTTACTTTTATTTTCTTTTTCTTCTTTCTACTTTTCCTTTTTGGTTATGATGAGCATCATAGTGTATCTAGAAGCATCAGTATAGCCATGTTTGTATGAGTGCCACCGATATTTCATGATGATATTCTCCTCCTCAAGATTCTATATCATTTCATTCTTATTCATCTTGATGATGTAATGCGAATGGGGACAGAGCTCGATCTTATGGGTTATGCGTTGATCGCCTCCGAGTAAGGTAAAACATGCAAGGGTTCTAGGTAAGTCATCAACCAAAGGAGGTAAGTTTTTCTTTTAGGTTTTCTTTTCTTTTAATTTTAGTATAAATTTCCAACACACAATCTTCCAAATTTATTTCACTCTTTTTCATTTCTTTATATATATTCACTTCCATTTTCTCCACCTTCTCTACCTACCCCTTTCTTTCTAACTTAACTATAACTCTTTTTTCATTTTCCTTTTAAGAACTAAAAGAAGATCTTTAACCATTCTTTGTAACCTAAAAGAGCTTGGTAAAAACGCTTCCATCGCTAGTCCCTCCTTGTGGATCACGACCCGCATAGCCACTTGCTATAGCGGTAGAATTGAGCACCTTGCACTACTATTTTAAAAGTTCTGAAATTCTGTATTCTTGTGTGCAGGTAGAATCTCAATCAACCATCTGGCATCTAGGGCTTGTCTTGCAAAATTCATAAGCATCTTTCAACAAAGTGGGCCAATAGAACTCACTTTGTAGCACTTTTTCAGCAGTCTTGCGGGGACTAAAGTGTCACCGCACGCAAGTTCGTGACAAAAGGATAAAATACTCTTAACCTCTTCATCAGGAATGCATCTCCTAATAATTTAGTCAGAACAGTAGTTAAAAGATACGGTTCCTCTCAAAAGAAATAGCGAACTTGAGATAAGAACCGGTATATATCGTTTTTAGACCAATAAGACGAAGTTTGGTTAGTAATTAAGTAATTCACTATATCAGCAAACCAAGGTTCCCTAAAGATAGCTAAGAGATTTTCATCAGGAAAGTCCTCATTTATGGGCAATTCGTTGCATGGAGAATTTGGGATTCGTGAGAGATGGTCAGCAACGATATTTTATACGCCTTTCTTGTCTCGAATCTCGAGATCGAATTCTTGAAGAAGGAGGATCCAATGAATGAGTCGGGCCTTGGCATCCTTCTTCATCACGAGGTACCTAAGCGCAGAATAATCGGAGAAAATGGTGGTTTTGGACCCTAGTAGGTAGGGAAGAAATTTCTCTAAGGTAAACACTACTGCCAAGAATTCCTTCTCAGTAGTAGTGTAGTTCAATTGAGATCGTTGAGAGTCCTACTAGAGTAGTAAATCACGTGCTGCTTGTTATCAATGCGCTGTCCTAGGACAGCGCCTATGACAAAATCAGAAGCGTCGCACATGATTTCGAACGGCTTAGACCAATCCGGTGCAGATATGATTGGTGCAGAAATAAGCCTCTCTTAAGCTTCTCTCAAGAATTCATACATTCAGCATCGAAAGTGAAGGACAGGTCCTTAGCTAACAGATTAGTCAAGGGTCTAGCAATCTTGCTAAAATCCTTGATAAATCTTTAAAAAAAACCGGCGTGTCCTAAGAAGGATCGAATATCCTTCACGCATTTGGGCATCAGAAGCTAAGCAATAACCTCAATCTTTGCTCTATCCACTTCAATTGTTTTCTTGAAGATTTCATGATCCAAGACAATTCCATATCTTACCATGAAGTGGCTTTTCTCCCAATCCAGTGTCAGATTTTTCTCAGCACAACATTGGAGGATAAGTTCTAAATGGTGGAGACATTGAGTGAATGAATCTCCGTAGATGGAGAAATCATCCATGGAGATTTCTAAGAATCATTCTACCATATCAGAAAAAAGACTCAACATGCAACGTTGAAATGTTGCTGGGGCATTGCACAAGCCGAAAGGCATTCGATGTTAAGAAAATGTCCCAAATGGACATGTGAACGTAGTCTTTTCTTGGTCCTCAGGAGCAATAGGAATCTGACTATATCCCGAGTAACCGTCCAAGAAATAGTAATACTCGTGGCTTGCCAACGTTCAAGCATTTGATCAATGAAGGGAAGTGAAAAATAGTCCTTACGAGTTGCAGCATTAAGCTTCCTGTAGTCATGCAAACTCGAATCTTTGTGGGAAGTGAGTTTAGACCAACTATTTGTTCTCGTTTTTCACTACGGTAAACCAGATTTCTCTGGAACCGCGTAGACAGGACTGACCCATTGGCTATCAGAAATGGGATAGATCATTCCATTGTCTAAGAGTTTCACAATTTCAGCATGAACAACCTCTTGCATTATAGGGTTAACCTACGCTGCGGGTCTCTTTTAGGTGTTGCATCTTTATTGAGATGAATGTGATGTTGAACTATGGTTGGACTCAATCCCTTTATATCGGTCATAGTCCAGCCAATGGCTTCCCTATGTTTTCTTAGAATTGATTTAAGATCTTCTTCTTGCCTGTCGTTTAAATGGGAGACAATGATGATAGGAAAGGTCTCTTGTTCGTCTAGATAGACGTACTTGAGATGCGCATGTAAGGCTTTCAATTCTAAGGAAGAGGAAGGCTCACTGAAAGGATGAGTCAAATTTGTTGGCTCCATATTGGTGAAATAGGATTCGAGGCCCAATTCACAGTAGACTCAATAACCTGATCAAAATTAAAGTCGTCAGACTCTAACCCGAAGTCACACTCAGGTTCTAGTTCCAATTCTTCCTTTGTTTACTTGTTAAGTTCTTAATGAGGTTGACTTCAAATGTTTGGTCCTCAACATCATGAGGTTGTTTTCCTAGGTTGAAGACATTGACTTCTCTAGTCATGTCCTTAAAAGTTAATCTCATAGACCCATTCCTACAATTGATGATGGCATTGGCAATAGTAACGAATGGTCGCTCTAGGATAACAGGAGTTTGAGCCCTAGGATTGGACACAGGTTGTGTCTCTAGAACTATGAAATCAACGGGGTAAATAAACTCCCTGACCGGGATAAGGACATCATTAATTTCTCCCTTTGGAACTTTCACTGAATGGTCAGCCAGTTGGATTGTAACTCGAGTTGGACTAAGATCGTCCAACCCGAGTTGTCGATAAACTGAGAATTGGAGCAAGTTGATACTTGCCCCCAACTCAAGAAGTGCACGACTAATCTTGCCTTGTCCTATGGTGTAGGCAATGGTGGGACAACCTGGATCCTTGTACTTGATAGGGATCGGACCCGACAGTAGCTCACTAATGTTAGTGGCTAAGAAGACCTTTTTGTTGGCCCGAAGGCCTTCCACCCTAGTTTTGATGATGATTAACTCATGTAGTTATGTTTACTAATAATCTTGTGATTTTAGTTACAGATCATTAATCAAGATATTAGTTGGTGATTGCTTCAAAAGAGGAGTTTGGAAGCCTTCACTTGGTGATTCCTGAGCCCGAGCATCAAGATGATACATAGCCATGCTCGTTGGATCACGGTGTTTGGACCAAGTCGACTTGAAGATGAAGATCGTCAAGAAGACTTAGGTATCATAGAGTTTAGTGTGTTTTAGATCCATTTGTAAAGCTTAGTATAGTTGATATGCTCAAGTTCACAACACACACAAGATTTATGTTTTGGATTTGGTTTTCATGAATAGTAGATCAAAACAAGTTTAAATGGTTTTTATGTATATTAGATGTGTTCAATATACATACATGCTTCATATCTTATACAAACTTATTTTGATATGTCTATTCATGAGTTTTAGGAAAAATCAGATTTCCTATTGAAAAATTCAAGTTTGATAAAATACAAGTTTTGATTTTTGGTAAAAATGTTAAAACACAAAATAGTTTCATATGCTTGATATTTGAGTTAAAATGTTTATCACAGGTTTATATATCAATGCAAAATGTTAAAACTATTTTTGGGTATTTTTACAAAGACTTAAAAGATTTTTAGAAATATTTTTTACAAGTGTTTCTGTCCCAGAACAGTGGCTGACAGGCCAGGTCGGCCGACCGCACGGGTCGACCGCACCAAAGGCCGGTTGACCCTTGCGGTCGACTGACTTGCACAAGCTTGTGCACATTTGGCAGACACAGGGACGGTCGCCGGGCGGCCGACCGGACCAGAGAGCTTTGCTCTCTGTATCTGGGCGGTCGGCCGGGCGGCCGACCGGATTGTCCAACGGTCAGAAATATGACCGTTGGTGGTCGGCCGGGCCGGCCGACCGCTAGCCTGTCAGGCTGCCAGATCAGCCTAACGGCTAGTTTTCTGTTTGGCCTATATAAACCCCATTTCTTTGGGATTTTGGCCAAGATTTTTAGAGCTAAAATTTCCTGACATCTTCAGTGTTTTAAACAAGTTTTCAAAATAGTTTAAGTGCCAAAAAGCTTCATCTATTTATTTTAAGTGTTTTGTTTTATTTCAATGAAAATAGTTTTTGGGAATTGTTTCTTGATCTAAAATTCTATATCTATTTGGCATTTTTCCCAAGAGTTTTTCTTTGATCAAAACACTTGTTTTTTCACACTTGAGCTATCTTCTATCCTAATCTATTTAGGGTCTTTTGTTTGTGGGAAAAGAGAGTTTGTGGTCTTTAGAAACCACTTGTTGTGAAACCCTTGCTTTGATTGGGTTGCTCCTTCTTTGGTAGAGGTTGAGATTGTAGTTTACTCCCTCTAGTGAGAGGTGGAGTTGGTTGTTGTTTGCTCCCTCTAGTGAGAGGTGGAGTTGGTGTTTGTAACCCTCTTCGATAGAGGTGTTAGTGTAGGCTATCAAAAAATTACTACGGACAAAGCCTCAGACGCGAACCTCCCAGATGTGGAGATAGCTTCCAGTCTCAGACGCGAACCTCCCAGATGCGAACTTCCCAGACGCGGACCTCGCGTCCTTTCTCAGCCAAACGCGGGGGTCGCCAGACGCAGACCTCGCGTTCCAATATCAGACACGGAGATCGCCAGATGCGGACCTCGCGTCCTTTCTCAGTCAAACGCGGAGGTCGCCAGACGCGGACCTCGCATCCTTTGTCAAACGCGAAAGTCGTCAGACGCGAAGATCGCGTTTCAACTCAAACACGAGCCTGAGCAGCTCCGCGTTCTGACACAGACGCGAGCCTGTGAGCTCCGCATCTCAACATCAAAGCGAGGTCCGCGTCCAGCGCGAGACCCGCATTTTTTGCTATAACTGAGCCACAAACTTGGTCAGTTACACCCCATTTTCTCTCCACATAATGGGGAATAACTTCCCATTATGGAGAGATTTAAGGGGTTGGTTACACCCCAATTCTCTATAAATAGCTATGAATAGCTAGAGAAGAGAGGACGGCAGGGGGGAGCTCGGAAGGAGTGCTGGAGGAATACAACTCTAAAAAAAAGGGACCCCCGGGGGAGGGGACCTCTACTAAAAGAGGCTCAGGGGGGAGTCCCGATGGACGAATCCAAGAAGCCATGGGCAGAGGAGGATAGCTACCTCACCAGAGTTCGGCCCCGAAGCCCTTGCAGCCTGAGAAGAGTTCAACTCTTTTTGTTAACTTGCTAAGGTTAAGTTGTTTAAATCTCTTTGAGATTCCATTACTGATAGGAGCTGTGCTACTCCACCAGTAGATCCAAAGAGAGGATCCATAAGAGAAACTTGACGTTCGGCCGGTCAACGGAGAATAAGATTCACTCTCCATCGCCACGTGAAGAACCCAGCTTTAAACAAAGGGGAGAATCAATCAAGAGATTCCCTCTCTTTTGTAATCGGATTGTATCCGTTGTAATCTTCTATTCAATCAAAAGAATTTTGCAATTGTGATCTTTTCGACGCGTACAAAAGATGGCGACTCCGCTGGGGAAATATACTTTGTCGTTTTCAACCAACGAGAAAGTGGTGGCGCAAGCCGACGTCAAGATGATTGAATTCACAATCGAATCGCTTGTGATCGAATTCGACTAAGAGAAGTTGAACTCCCCCTAAGCTTCGGGAGTCTCCCGTGGAGACAACGTGGTCAGCCCCAACGTCTCTTCAGAGACCCGCACCATGACCCACGGTTAAAATGGCAATAGAGACCAATCTCCCCTCCATCCTTTTATCAAGGCACTTCCAGTTCCGAATGCTAGGGGTTCTCAACAACCTCTTCGACTCAATCGGAATGCCGAGAGACGGCGAAGGCGTTGCACTCATCGTCAACAGACAGGAGTGGTTGCAACAGCATATGTGGCCCGCATCAATGTCTCCTACGAGACTCGCGAGGCCAATGATGATGAAGGCAAATCTCCCCGCAAAACTCCTCCCAAGGCTCAGCAAATTTAATTTGCAGGGGGTTCGCATCAACTCCTGCGAGCCAAACGGATTGCTGATCGTCGACAAAGACGTCAAGTTCACCATTAGCAAACAGAGCTCGCTTTCACCCCCGCTTTTCGGCATCAAACGCGAAGTTCGCTTTTAGCCCCGCATTTTTGCAACAAAACGCGATGCTCGCATTCACGAGCTGCGCATTTCGGCGCCAAAATGTGAAGTTCGTGTCCAGCCTCAAGCTGTGCAAAAACGCGAGAATGCGCGACCCACGTTCAGCCTAAGGCCGCGCCAGAACATGACCTTAGCCTGCGAGAGTCGCTGACAGTGTTAAAGGATGACCTTCGCGTTTCTATTCAGAAGCGCAAGACACGCGTTCAGCAGGAGATTGCGCCAGAATGAGATCATCGCGTTTCACTTCAAAAACGCGAGGTTCGCGTTCAGACCCAAAGAGGCCAAGTTCAAATATGAACTGAGACGCTCTCATCCCAGAGGTTCGAGTGCCATTGCGAGCAGTTCATCTCGGCGGTGCTATTTGATTGTCACTGCAACTTTTAGATGACTGAGCCGTCGGCCTGTAAGGCTTCAAACTCAAACTCCTCCAAGAGACGCAGACCTCGCGTTCCAATGTCAGACGCGGAGATCGCCAAACGCGGACCTCGCGTCCTTTCTCAGCCAAACGCGGACCTCGCCAGACGCAGAGCTCGCGTTCTAATGTCAGACGCGGAGGTCGATAGACGCAGACCTCGCGTCCTTTCTCAATCAAACACGGAAGTCGCCAGACATGGACCTCGCGTCCTTTCTCTGACGTGGAAACACGAGCCTGAGTAGAAGGTTTGCTAAAAACCTTGAGGGACTTGGTTCCATCCACTCCTCCAAAATCTCCTACCAATTCTCTTCCATAGAATGGTAGGGCCACAAAAGTACCTATGTTCATTCTTCCAATGAAATGAACTGGGATTTGTCATGTTAACAATAAACCTCTGACAAATCAGATTTTTTTAATCCCCAGTGGATTCTGTCACGTTAATATTAAACCTCTGACAGTTCATTTTATTTTCCACCAAAATCCCCTACCAATTCTCTTCCATAGAGTGGTAGGTCCACAAATACAATCATTGTTAAGTTTAATATCAAACCTCTGACAGTGGAAAGTTTCAATACTCCCCAGCGAGTACAAGCCTCGCTTGTCGCTCCTCTACGTGGAGTCACAAATCAATGATTGTCAAGTTAATACTACACCTCTGACATTCCAAACTCCACTTGTCAATTCTCATCAATAGAATGATAAGTCCTCAAAATTGCTCATATCGCAAACCAACTACTGTCATGTTAACATTACACCTCTGACAAACTACTGTTATGTTAACATTACACCTCTAACAGTGATTGAGTTGCTGCCAAGTTCAATATTAAACCTCTGACAGTTACTTTTCCTCAGGCTTCCATATCGAAGCTGAGACGAGCGATGCTAAGTTTAATATCACACCTCTAGCATCCAATTCATTGTTAAGTTCAACATTATACCTATGACGATGACTTTCCCTCGAACTTTCGTATCGGAGTCGAGATGACCAATGCTAAGTTAACATCACACCACTAGCATTACCTCCACTGTTAAGTTTAACACCACCTATGACAGTGATATCTTCAGTCTCTCCAATGAAACTGAAGTTCTTATGGAGCTAAGTTAACAGTACACCTCTAGCTCACATCCGTGTCAAGTTAATATCACACCTCTGACAAAATTCAATTTGATCCGTTAAGTTAATATCACACCTCTGACGGTAAAAAAATATTTAGATCCCCGATGGGTCTAGTCTTACTTGTCATTCCCTTCAATAGAATGACATGTCCACTTAAATTGCTTAAATCGCAAAATCCCATTACTGTTATGTTAAACATTACACCTCTAACAGTAAATCTTTATTTTCTAGGGAAATCAATATTTGTCATGTTAACAATTACCTCTGACAACTCATTCCCTAAAATCCCCTCCAAAATCCCTTACCAATTCCCATCCATGGAATGGTAGGACCACAAAAAGCCTGTGACTATTTCCCAAGTGAAATAATCACAGATCAAACATGCCAAGTTAACATTATACCTCTGGCATATTCACTGTCAAGTTAACATTAAACCTCTAACAGTGATTTCTCTCAATTTCCTCAGTGGAATAAATTACAAATCGAACCTGTCATGTTAATATCACACCTCTGACAGTAAGGCTTTGATGTTTTCCTGGGGGCAAAATTTCAACTTGTCTGTAACGCCCCGATCCCACGAATACGGGGACGTCACTGCGACGTGTATACGTAGGTCAGAAAATGCCCCACACGTATATACGCTAAGCAAATAAGTACAACAAGAATCAGAGTACACGACAAAGCGTGGTGTCCATACATATGCCAACTCAAAAGTACATACACAAAGCTATCCCAGGATATGATAAAATATTACACATTACATGTATCTTTTATCATAAACAAGTCCAAAAGTAAAATATACAAGATAACTCAAAATGCTCACGAGTAGGATGAAGATCCCGTGAGTCAAGGGAGAAGTCTGGCACAAAAGGGCTGGAGCTAGGCTGCCTGCTCACTAAGGAAAGCTCGATCTACTGTGGACAGCTCCACTTCGATCCAAGCTTCAACCTGAACATACAAATCCAAGGGAGTCAGGACCTCCCAACAATGAACAGGCTACATGCCAAGTGGCAAGGAGATAAGAATAGGGGGTTAGAACGCAAGTGTAATACACAAGGACGGGTATAACAAAATCATAAAACAGGAAATACAAGTTAAAGTTGATTTCGAGCAAAAGTGATTGTATACGCTTAAGTCACGGTCCCATGAGACTAGTACATCGAAGGAATAATCCAAACAAGGAAACCCTCATATAGATACCTTTATCTCATGCCACAGAAATCCAAGCGTATAGAATCAGAGTTGCAAATCATATGAAAGTCAAACAGGAATATATAACAAGAATACTAAGAATCATAACTGGAAATATAACTGGAATAACGGAAATCATAATAAGTGTCACAACTGGAAACATAATCTAGAATCATGATTGGAATCATAACAAGAAACATGAATCATAACCGGAATATCAAGAATCATAACAAGATCCATAACGGGTATCACTTATTATTATTACTCGTCTAACCCATATATCTAGGTACGTGTCTCGGTATATATCCCAACTCACATACATCCATATATAAGAAAGTCGAGGGTCGTTACCGGAAGTAGATGGAGAACTGATAACACTTCTTATAGTAGTTTTCATACACCTGGAACCAGTTTGGAGGCCCAAAGTCCCCCTAACACTTGTCTTCTGTGGGCCCAAAGTCCCACTAACACTTGTCGTCAATATTTTAGTCCATTACTATAAGCAAGGTATCATTCCGGCATCCATCACTTCCTCCCATTCCCCGTACAAGTTGTAGCTTATTACATAATTATCAAATTACGGGAATAACTGGACATAACAAGAATAGCCCAACAGATTCAAGAGGTGGCCCCCACAGATTCAAGAGGTGGCCCCCACCGTGTGGTGTGGCACTTTGTTCCATGTGGCACTTTGTTCTGAGGGATGGATTCTAGAGGTGGCCCCCACCGTGTAGTGTGGCACTTAGTTCCATTCAGAATAACAAGACAGGATTCCCGTAAACAAGATAATCATAAAGTCAAGTATATCATGCTGGGTGTAAAGTGATAGCATGACAGGATGATGATATTTAACAAACAACCAAACATAACAAGAGATTGGTGATAGTCCGGGTAAGTCATAACACAACAAGAGGGTCTAGCAAGTCAGGTGATATACATGTGTTAAATGGAAGCATGAAACTAACAAGCCTGACATGGCAAGTAGAAACATAGAAGCAACTTAGTGTTCAACGACCACGAAGGGTCTGCCACGCATGGTATACGACAAAGGAGTAAGAATATCACAGGCATGGTGCAAGTGTAAGAATGAAACAAGCGGTTGCATGGCAATACATAAACATAGAAATATGAAGTGACTAGAGGTGATATACATCAAATAAAGAGTCATGAAGTACAAGATACAAATACATGAACTAAGTATAAGATCTAAAGTTAAGAAGGTAAACAACTATAACAGACAGCTAAGATTAGTCGACTAGGGTCAAGGGAGTAGTCGACTAATAGAGGGGTTAGTCGACTAACAGTCTGGTATGGTCGACTAAAACTGTGCACCAGAGAGTTGGGTTTCTGATTCAGGAAAAGTTAGTCGACTAGGGTCATAGGGGTAGTCGACTAACAGACATGACAAGTCGACTGATAGTTAGGCTAAGTCGACTAATACTGTGATACAGAAAGTTAAGGTTTTGGTTCAGGAAAAGTTAGTCGACTAGGGTCAAGAGTGTAGTCGACTAAGGTTCTCTAGTCGACTGATAAATTGGTCTAGTCGACTAAAACTGTGTTCCAGAAAAGATCACGTTTCAATTTAAGGGTTCAAGTCGACTAGGTTCTAGGTTAAGTCGACTAATCGTGGTCGAATACAGAATACAGAACTGAATCTGGTGGTTGGGTTTGATGGTCTAAAAATGTGATTTTGATGTCATATGTGTACAAGATATGAAGGTACAAGTACAATAGGAATTGATCAAGTCTTGGTGAGTAAAAATACTCACTTTGAATGGTTTAATTGAGACTCGATGTACTCGAAAGGATCCCAAGGTGGAGATGATGGCCTCAATCCAAAGTAGTTGTCGCTTGAGATGGAGAGGATGATCTTGGTGTTGCTTTGGGAGATGCAGGTTGAAGATGAAGACCTTGATGATGCCCTAAATGAAGCTCTTGAAGTTGGTGGTTGAGTTGAGATGGAGGAGGGATTTTGGTGAAGGGGATTTCTTTGTGGAAGTGAAGAAAAAGGAGATGGAATTGTAAAGAAATGTTTATATATGATTTGGATTTGTGAAGGAGGTGAAATTAGAGTAGATGAGAGGGGGGTTTTTGCAAAGTGGAGGAGGGGGATGAGTGTCCCTCTCTTGGCCACTTGGCCGGCCATGGAGGAGAGAGAGAATGAGTGGGATTATGTGGAAAATTGGAATTATTGGAAAATTGAAAAATGGAATTTTGGAAAATACCGGAATCGTCCGAAATTCAAGTATCTCGGAACGACCCGAAAATTTTACTAAAAATCAAGAATAACATTTTAAGACTCATGGTGAAATTCGTTTGAAGAAATAATTTATAGTTTTAAAACTAAAAATCCCGGAATCAGTTATCTACCGACTTCGTTGGAACTTTCATAAATTCATAAAATTCCCAGAAAAAGTATTTAGATAGAAAATATGATTCTAAGAAATAAAGCCTAAAGGACCATCATGAAATTCCAAACTGTTTGAGAATTAAAAATCCAGGAATCGGTCAGCGGCACTGGCCGACACCGGTTTTGAAGAAATTCAATTTAATTCAAGAAAAATCTAGAAAATCATGGAAAATCTAATATATTGGAAAATAATATTTGAAACTGAAATCGGTCAAATCTACACATCAGAAAGACTAAATCGAATAATATACTATGATCGGGCCTTCGGTTCAGACTAGGGCTGACTCCGAGTCCACGAATCCAAATCCAAAATAAAACAATCATATAAGGAATTCATAATACAGAATAAATACAGAAGGTAAGTCGAAAAATACGATCGGAAAATCTGAATACGCAACTAAGTACGTATTCCGGGAACGGGGTATTACAATCCACCCACCTTACAAAAAATTGCGTCCTCGCAATTTCGTTAAGGGGCAAATTGAACACAAAGGGGACAAGGGTGAAATCAAAAGATCCGAAAAACCAAAACAAGGATAAGATAAACACAGAAAGGACCAGGATGAACAATGATAGAATGATAAGGGAAAATATTTAGAATGATAACCAACTCAAATACAAGATCTGGGGTAGTGGTTACCATGATATCCTAAGGTTCCTGGTCTGGATACAGGTCTTCCCACTCTGCTGCATCGCCTGAGGTCTCTGCTGCCATGATGTGAACTTGACCGCTACCCTGGTCTGCTCTATTTCTCATTCCCCTCTGTTGATGATCATACCGTTGGGGCGGAAATGGAACTCTTCGGTCAACAGGTTCCGGATCCCTCCTCAATGGCGGAGCTGGAAGTGCTGGGGTTGGATGCACTGGGGCTGGAAGAGCTGGTCTAACTTGTGCTGCATTCCCTACCCTTCTGAACGGGCAGTCCTTTAGTGCATGACCCCCTGCCCCACATGCCAAACATAATCCATTGGCCACTCGACAATCTCTCCTATAATGTCCGGGCCTGTGGCAGAAATTGCATGTGATCTGAGGAAGAGGAGTTTGGAATGGTCTCTTCATCACCGGGCCATGGGTTGCCCTATCTGCATCCTCCTCATCCGTCAACTGGAAAGGCCTCTTCTTGGCCTGGTTCCTCATCTGGTTCGCTTTCTTCTTCTCCAGTCCACGCTCTACTTCTCGAGCTATGGTGAGAACTTCTGAATAAGTCTTCAGCTGCTGGGGCATTAGGAAGACTTGGATATCCATTTGCAAGCCCTGCTGGAATCTGCTTACCCGCTTCTCTTCATCCGTCACCATATACGGAGCAAAGCGGCTGAGTCTGAGAAATTCCGCAGCATACTCATCCACGGACTTCTCCCGTTGCTGAAGTCTGATGAACTGCTCTTCCATGTCCTTCTGAGCAGTGACAGGGAAGAATCTGCTGTAGAAACTCTTGGAGAATGTGTCCCAAGTGACAGGCTTCTCCAATCTAGCCTCCTCAGCTAGCCACCAAGTTCTAGCTACGTCCTTCAATTGGATCTTGGCGACCTCCACTTGATTCTCCTTTGGTACTCTGGCTGCATTCAACAAGTCTGATGTGTCGGTCAACCATTGCTCAGCATCCAGGGGTTTCTCTTCACCCGTGAATATAGCTGGCTGCAGCCGTCTGAAATCTGATATATTCCCCGGCCTCTGTCCCTTTGGAGCTGTCAACTCTTGCCGGAGAAGTTCTGTCTGCTGCTGCTGGTTCTCCATCATCAGCTGGATAACTCTCAGTATATCGACATTCTCTCCCGCTGCTCCATTCGATGCTGGTCCAGAATTGCTACGACCCGATCTTCTATCCATTCGATACTAGGTATGGATAGACTGGAAGGAGCTGGAAAAATGGAAGGATTTTAGGACACAAGGGAATGGATCAAGGAAGGAATAGATAAATCAAGAAGGACTAGATAACTTTGTACATTATAGTAGGCAATAGCAAATTTCAAGAATTTGCTACTTGTTTGTACTACAGAGGTAAGAGCCTAGGCTCTGATACCAACCTGTAACGCCCCGATCCCACGAATACGGGGACGTCACTGCGACGTGTATACGTAGGTCAGAAAATGCCCCACACGTGTATACGCTAAGCAAATAAGTACAACAAGAATCAGAGTACACGACAAAGCGTGGTGTCCATACATATGCCAACTCAAAAGTACATACACAAAGCTATCCCAGGATATGATAAAATATTACACATTACATGTATCTTTTATCATAAACAAGTCCAAAAGTAAAATATACAAGATAACTCAAAATGCTCACTAGTAGGATGAAGATCCCGTGAGTCAAGGGAGAAGTCTGGCACAAAAGGGCTGGAGCTAGGCTGCCTGCTCACTAAGGAAAGCTCGATCTACTGTGGACAGCTCCACTTCGATCCAAGCTTCAACCTGAACATACAAATCCAAGGGAGTCAGGACCTCCCAACAATGAACAGGCTACATGCCAAGTGGCAAGGAGATAAGAATAGGGGGTTAGAACGCAAGTGTAATACACAAGGACGGGTATAACAAAATCATAAAACAGGAAATACAAGTTAAAGTTGATTTCGAGCAAAAGTGATTGTATACGCTTAAGTCACGGTCCCATGAGACTAGTACATCGAAGGAATAATCCAAACAAGGAAACCCTCATATAGATACCTTTATCTCATGCCACAGAAATCCAAGCGTATAGAATCAGAGTTGCAAATCATATGAAAGTCAAACAGGAATATATAACAAGAATACTAAGAATCATAACTGGAAATATAACTGGAATAACGGAAATCATAATAAGTGTCACAACTGGAAACATAATCTAGAATCATGATTGGAATCATAACAAGAAACATGAATCATAACCGGAATATCAAGAATCATAACAAGATCCATAACGGGTATCACTTATTATTATTACTCTAACCCATATATCTAGGTATGTGTCTCGGTATATATCCCAACTCACATACATCCATATATAAGAAAGTCGAGGGTCGTTACCGGAAGTAGATGGAGAACTGATAACACTTCTTATAGTAGTTTCCATACACCTGGAACCAGTTTGGAGGCCCAAAGTCCCCCTAACACTTGTCTTCTGTGGGCCCAAAGTCCCACTAACACTTGTCGTCAATATTTTAGTCCATTACTATAAGCAAGGTATCATTCCGGCATCCATCACTTCCTCCCATTCCCCGTACAAGTTGTAGCTTATTACATAATTATCAAATTACGGGAATAACTGGACATAACAAGAATAGCCCAACAGATTCAAGAGGTGGCCCCCACAGATTCAAGAGGTGGCCCCCACCGTGTGGTGTGGCACTTTGTTCCATGTGGCACTTTGTTCTGAGGGATGGATTCTAGAGGTGGCCCCCACCGTGTAGTGTGGCACTTAGTTCCATTCAGAATAACAAGACAGGATTCCCGTAAACAAGATAATCATAAAGTCAAGTATATCATGCTGGGTGTAAAGTGATAGCATGACAGGATGATGATATTTAACAAACAACCAAACATAACAAGAGATTGGTGATAGTCCGGGTAAGTCATAACACAACAAGAGGGTCTAGCAAGTCAGGTGATATACATGTGTTAAATGGAAGCATGAAACTAAGAAGCCTGACATGGCAAGTAGAAACATAGAAGCAACTTAGTGTTCAACGACCACGAAGGGTCTGCCACGCATGGTATACGACAAAGGAGTAAGAATATCACAGGCATGGTGCAAGTGTAAGAATGAAACAAGCGGTTGCATGGCAATACATAAACATAGAAATATGAAGTGACTAGAGGTGATATACATCAAATAAAGAGTCATGAAGTACAAGATACAAATACATGAACCAAGTATAAGATCTAAAGTTAAGAAGGTAAACAACTATAACAGACAGCTAAGATTAGTCGACTAGGGTCAAGGGAGTAGTCGACTAATAGAGGGGTTAGTCGACTAACAGTCTGGTATGGTCGACTAAAACTGTGCACCAGAGAGTTGGGTTTCTGATTCAGGAAAAGTTAGTCGACTAGGGTCATAGGGGTAGTCGACTAACAGACATGACAAGTCGACTGATAGTTAGGCTAAGTCGACTAATACTGTGATACAGAAAGTTAAGGTTTGGTTCAGGAAAAGTTAGTCGACTAGGGTCAAGAGTGTAGTCGACTAAGGTTCTCTAGTCGACTGATAAATTGGTCTAGTCGACTAAAACTGTGTTCCAGAAAAGATCACGTTTCAATTTAAGGGTTCAAGTCGACTAGGTTCTAGGTTAAGTCGACTAATCGTGGTCGAATACAGAATACAGAACTGAATCTGGTGGTTGGGTTTGATGGTCTAAAAATGTGATTTTGATGTCATATGTGTACAAGATATGAAGGTACAAGTACAATAGGAATTGATCAAGTCTTGGTGAGTAAAAATACTCACTTTGAATGGTTTAATTGAGACTCGATGTACTCGAAAGGATCCCAAGGTGGAGATGATGGCCTCAATCCAAAGTAGTTGTCGCTTGAGATGGAGAGGATGATCTTGGTGTTGCTTTGGGAGATGGAGGTTGAAGATGAAGACCTTGATGATGCCCTAGATGAAGCTCTTGAAGTTGGTGGTTGAGTTGAGATGGAGGAGGGATTTTGGTGAAGGGGATTTCTTTGTGGAAGTGAAGAAAAAGGAGATGGAATTGTAAAGAAATGTTTATATATGATTTGGAATTTGTGAAGGAGGTGAAATTAGAGTAGATGAGAGGGGGGTTTTTGCAAAGTGGAGGAGGGGGATGAGTGTCCCTCTCTTGGCCACTTGGCCGGCCATGGAGGAGAGAGAGAATGAGTGGGATTATGTGGAAAATTGGAATTATTGGAAAATTGGAAAATGGAATTTTGGAAAATACCGGAATCGTCCGAAATCAAGTATCTCGGAACGACCCGAAAATTTTACTAAAAATCAAGAATAACATTTTAAGACTCATGGTGAAATTCGTTTGAAGAAATAATTTATAGTTTTAAAACTAAAAATCCCGGAATCAGTTATCTACCGACTTCGTTGGAACTTTCATAAATTCATAAAATTCCCAGAAAAAGTATTTAGATAGAAAATATGATTCTAAGAAATAAAGCCTAAAGGACCATCATGAAATTCCAAACTGTTTGAGAATTAAAAATCTAGGAATCGGTCAGCGGCACTGGCCGACACCGGTTTTGAAGAAATTCAATTTAATTCAAGAAAAATCTAGAAAATCATGGAAAATCTAATATATTGGAAAATAATATTTGAAACTGAAATCGGTCAAATCTACACATCAGAAAGACTAAATCGAATAATATACTATGATCGGGCCTTCGGTTCAGACTAGGGCTGACTCCGAGTCCACGAATCCAAATCCAAAATAAAACAATCATATAAGGAATTCATAATACAGAATAAATACAGAAGGTAAGTCGAAAAATACGATCGGAAAATCTGAATACGCAACTAAGTACGTATTCCGGGAACGGGGTATTACATTGTCAGTCCTCTTCAATGGGATGGCGAGTCCACCAAACTTGCGCAAATCGCAGAATATCTCGGTCAAGTTAACATTACACCTCTGACCAAAATTTCAACTTGTCAATTCTCTTCAATAGAATGACAAGTTCACTCAAAATACTATTATGTTCAAAATCACACCTCTAACAGTAGACAACTCTCGGTCAAGTTAACATCACACCTCTGACCAAAATTTTAACTTGTCAATTCTCTTCAATAGAATGACAAGTTCACTCAAAATACTGTTATGTTCAAAATCACACCTCTAACAGTAGACAAGTCTCGGTTAAGTTAACATCACACCTCTGACCAAACTTGCTCAAATCGCAAGACAACTCTCGGTCACGTTAACATCACACCTCTGATCAAAATTTCAACTTGTCAATTCTCTTCAATAGAATGACAAGTCTACTCAAAATACTGTTATGTTAATATCATACCTCTAACAGCAAACTTTCATTTCTAGCAGAGTTCTAGTCATGTTAACACTAAACCTCTGATAATAGACTCTGGCATAATCCCCAGCGGACCAAACTCCACTTGTTATTCATCAATCGAATAGCAAGTCCACAAAACTTATTCAAAACACAAATCCAGATCTCATTGTCAAGTTAACATGACACCTCTGACAGTAACCTTCTCAAATTCCCCCAATAGAGTTATTTAATTTGCTAAGTTAATATCACACCTCTGGCAATTAAAGCTCTTTCAAAGAAGCTTTGAGCGTGAACTTGCGTCTCAAGTACAGAGCCGCGTCTCAATGAACTTAAGAGTTGCGTCTCAACAGCAAGTAAAGACTGTGTCTCTACAAAAATTGAGAGCCACGTCTCTACAAATAATTGAGAGTCGCATCTCAACTTTGGTGAAGCTCGCGTCTCCACTTGATCAGTGTGCCAGAACTGCGTCTGTGAGAGCTGCGTCCTCTCTTCCCCCCAATACAAAGAATATGTCCCTGCTACTGCAATCAGTTCAACAGTATACTGGCAGAGGCAATTGACAACTCCACCGGTTCAACAGTACACCGACAATCAAATTACAAACGATCTTTCTTGGAGGCTTCAAACAGTTCAATAGTACACTCACGAAGACCAGAACCCAGACAAGATCAAGCTCGAGACTGCCTCTCAGAAGAATGCCAATCTGATTACTGGAAGTCCCGATTCAACTGAAGTCCAAAGTATTCCGAAATCCGTCTCAGTCAACCACGGAGTTTCGAAAACTTTGGAGGGGGATCTGTAGGCTATCAAAAAATTACTACGGACAAAGCCTCAGACGTGAACCTCCAAGATGCGGAGATAGCTTCCAGTCTCAGACGCGAACCTCCCAGACGCGAACTTCCCAGACGCGGACCTCGCGTCCTTTCTCAGCCAAACGCGGGGGTCGCCAGACGCAGACCTCGCGTTCCAATATCAGACACGGAGATCGCCAGATGCGGACCTCGCATCCTTTCTCAGTCAAATGCGGAGGTCGCCAGACGCGGACCTTGCATCCTTTGTCAAACGCGAAAGTTATCAGACGTGAAGGTTGCGTTTCAACTCAAACGCGAGCCTGAGCAGCTCCGCGTTCTGACACAGACGCGAGCCTGTGAGCTCCGCGTCTCAACATCAAAGCGAGGTCCGCGTCCAGCGCGAGACCCGCATTTTTTGCTATAACTGAGCCACAAACTTGGTCAGTTACACCCCATTTTCTCTCCACATAATGGAGAATAACTTCCCATTATGGAGAGATTTAAGGGGTTGGTTACACCCCAATTCCTCTATAAATAGCTATGAATAGCTAGAGAAGAGAGGACGGAGGGGGGAGCTCGGAAGGAGTGCTGGAGGAATACAACTCTAAAAAAAGGGACCCCCGGGGGAGGGGACCTCTACTAAAAGAGGCTCAGGGGGGAGTCCCGATGGAGGAATCCAAGAAGCCATGGGCAGAGGAGGATAGCTACCTCACCAGAGTTCGGCCCCGAAGCTCTTGCAGCCTGATGATTAGTACACAAAAGTGCATATTTTACATCATAACTCCCATGCATAATACAAATAAATAAGTGATTTTTAATCCTCTTCTCTACTTATTTGCAGGTATACACTTAAAGGAGAGTTAGCCAAATTAATTACCTTAATTAAGCAATAATTAAGGTGATTAATTAAAAGATTAAAGATAAAGCCAAATCCAATCCAAATCTAGAGAGATCCGCGCAACAAACTCAGAATCCAAGTATCCTACGTGGCTAACCAACTCCCAACTAACCTGTAACAGAAAGATCTGGACCAACGGCCCAGATCTGGCCGCAATCCCGCGGCAATCCGCGGCAAGATCATGGCCGTTGGTCCCCGGATTTTGTGGCAACGAACTCCTCTCCAGAAGCTTCTTCAATCTGCTATAAATACCTCACTTGGACCTGCGAGCTGAGACTGATCAGAGAAGAGAGAGAGATTAGTGAATAGATTTGTATTTTGTTAGATTTTCCTTTAGGATTTTTAGCTCTCTATGATCTTCTCCTCCCTAGATTTCATTGCAAGAGAGAGTTGTAAGAGAGAGAGAGCTTGTATCATCAAGAAGTGACACTTGGAGCTATACAAGGATTGATCCATTCTCTACTTCTCTACTTGAGCTTGATTCTAGTTTACTTGCTTTATTACTTGCTTTGTTTACTTCTTGCAATTTACTTCAAGCTTTGTTTTGCTTTTGTAATGGCTTTTAGCTAATTTCTTCTCCATGTACTAGGTTACCACTAGTCTTGCTACTTCACTAACTCATGGGTGATTGCCTTTGTTAATCTTGCAAGTTGTATGATCTTCTCTTCTCCGACGGTTAAACCACCGTCTTGCAAGTGAGAAAGTAATTAGGTCAACACGCGAGACGAATCCTAAGCCGATGGAGTGACAACATTAGGCACGCATTCGCTATCAAGGAGTCTAGTAAGTCTTGGCAAGCTAGCAAGGTAAGCTAGTCATGGATTGATTCTTCTTTAAGTTTCATTTCTTTTCTTGTGAATACCACATCCACTTCTTGATTTCTTTTCCAACGATTTCCACCATGAACATAGCCATCCTTTCTTTTAGTTTCTTTTGCATTTGATTCACTAAGTTTATAAGCAAGAGAAGAATACTCGTTTATCACTTCACTACCATACGTGTAAAGCTTCCATCGCTAGCTCTTCCCGTGGATTCGACCCGTTGAGCCAACGCTATAACGGTAGTATCGTGGGTATATTAAGCACATTTAAGCATTTCAATTGATTCATAGATAATACATATTTTGAGTGCTACTTCCCCTACGATCTAATAATTATAATTATAATTATTAGATGGAAATAATTTTACTGTTGAAGAGTGCTGGAGGCAAGGTACGTGTTTTGCATTGCATTTAGACTAGGACAAACTCCTTGCTTGATTTTCATGCTTTGAGTGAATCCTTGTTATATTTCTTGTACACTTGCACAATTCAATTCTAAGGGCATACCCGTAAATAAGATAAGGTGGGGGAGGTCATTACCCTTTCCTTAGCCCGAAAATCATTTACCCAAGCACTCACTAACCCAAGCCTAATTTAATAAAAAAGTAGACGTTGGCCCTAGGGACATCTCGGACTCACTTAGGAGATTATCCTAAGGGGGAAAAGTGTTGGAATTTAACTCTTGCAAAATCAGTGTCTAGGAAAGGGGTTGAGGGCCGAAAGCCCGAAGGTTGCTGGTTACTTAATTAAGGAACGTCTTCGGACGGAAAACCTCCCACCAACCTTACCCTTCCCTGGCTGATTAGCTTGTGGTTAGAGTCTACACTGAACCTCCCGTGGACGATCTATTTGTTAGGAGTCGTCTAGGTCTAAGTCTACCCTAACTTAGGTTAGAATTTTTCTTTTCTTTCTTTTGTTTGTTTGTTTGTTTGTTTGTTTTTGTTTGTGATTGTGTGATATGGCTTACAATTACAATTCTTTCCATCATAATCCTTATGTCACACACACACCATATTCGGATAATTCCAACCCGGTGTTTTATAATATGCACCAACCACATACACCGGGTTGGCCTTATCCGAATCACTACGACCCATACCCCCCATCTAACAATTATCATGTCCAAAATAATTTCAACTCTTTACCGAGTAATTGGGGATTCCAGTACCCCGAGTCAAATTATCAAAATCTTTGTCCATCATATTCACCTTGTCCACAGTATTCATTTCCCGAGTCCACTTCATATACTCCTTTTTCTGAACCACCCATGGAAGAAAAATCTGAGTTGCAAAGGAGTATAGACGCCAATTTACTGAGAGTTGAGCCAACGCTATAACGGTAGTATCGTGGGTATATTTAGCACATTTAAGCATTTCAAAAATTTTATAATGTCCAAAATAATTATAATGTCCCCCCATCTAATAATTATAATGTCCAAAATAATTTCAACTCTTTACCGAGTAATTGGGGATTCAAGTACCCCGAGTCAAATTATCAAAATCCTTGTCCACCATATTCATTTCCTGAGTCCACTTCATATACTCCTTTTTCTGAACCTCCATTTGAAGAAAAATCTGAGTTGCAAAGGAGTTTAGAAGCCAATTTATTGAGAGTTGAGCAACAACTTCAAAAACCATTTGTCTCTCCAATTCCACCATATTCTCAAGAATTTTACTCAGTTCCACCTTTTCATAATGAACAACCATTTGCTTGTGAACCAAGTAAAGATTTCTTGTGTGAGTCAACTTTTCCATCATCACACACTTTTGACTCACACTTCCAAGACAACACTTCTTCTTTCCATCAAAATAATGAAATCATCGATTATGGAAAGATGCTTGAAGACATGACCAATGCTCAAAATGCTAGGAATCGTGACATAGATTTGATGATCCAATCTCTCCATTCTCATCCTATGTCTAATGTCACTAGCCACTCTGTTAATTCCAAAGAGTCATGTAGTCTTGGAAATCCAGATTCAATTTCAGCAAGTTTTTCATTTCCTAAACTTGAACTTGTCCAAAATTCAAATTCTATTGACATTTTGGCAAGTTTTTCTTCTCCTAAAAATAAACTTGTCCAAACTCCAGATCCAATTGACATTTTTGCAAGTTTTCCTTTTCCTGAAATTGAATTGGAACATGATTTTGATCCTGAACTTTCATTTGATGATTCCAACTTACTTCCTGATTCAATCATGACTTCTATATCCTTACCTGATTTCAATCCATTTCCTGAGTCAGAATTGGATCCATTTCCTATCCATTGTGAAATTGAATCACCAATCTTTTATGATGATCACATAGAACTTGTCCAATTCCATACTTCTGAAAATCCCATTGATAAATTGGCAAGTTCTCTACATTTAATTGAACTACATGAGGAATGTGATCTTGAACCCCAACTTTGTGATTCAATCCATTTTCCTGATTCCATAATGATTCCGGTATCTTTACCTCACTTCAATCTTTTCCCGGAGTCAACCTTGAATCCTTTCACAATTCACAATGAAAGTGAATCATCCATCTTTGAGGATCATGTTGAACTTGCCCAATTTTACACTTCCGAAGATACCATTGACATTCTGGCAAGTTCTCCATCTTGTGGAATTGAACTCAAATGTGACCTTGATTTTCTTAATCTCTTTACTTCTGAAACTGATTGTACAATTCTTAAGGAAGATGTTGACTTAAGTTTTGAAGAATTGTACGGTGATGAGCTTGAATTTCTTAAAATTGGAAGTAAAGAGATATCACCTTTAGAAAGTCACATTCCATCGTTGAACTCTGATTGTGGACTTGAGTTTTCATTTCTTGACTTGGACACAATTTCTGATTTCACTTCGACTCCTGAACCATCACTTGACTTAATTCACTTCCCTGAGTCGGTAGTCGTTCCTGTTCTTCCAGAGTCCAAGTCAACTGCTCTATCATTTCATCTTCCATTCTGGGACAAGGATCTTGATGAAAATGACTCTGAAATTATTTGGAAAATCTTAAAATTAGATGGGGTCATGTATATAATAAAAATCTTCCATGCACACATCATTCTTGTGGGTCATATTTTCGCTATTTTTGGTGGGTTCCTGAAAACCCAAAGAAAAGATGATTGGGCCATGTTTCGTGGACCAATCCGACCACCACCAGAACCACCACCTTAAGGTAATTCTTTCCTTCCCTTTCCATTTTGTTTCATGCATACATATATCATGATGCATTGAGGACAATGCATGAAATAAGTGTGGGGGAGGGTTTACTAACTTAGAGTTTTTAGATTTTCTTTCTTTTACACTTCTTTTTAGAGTTTTTAGAATTTCTTTCTTTTACATTTCTTTTAGAAATAATAAAAAATAAAAAAATAAAAAAAAAATATAAAAAACTTTTTGAAATAAGAAACAAAGTTTTGTTCTATTTTTAAGAAAATTAAGATGTATCTTAGAGATTAAGAAAGCCTTAATTATGAAATCTTAAACCTAGTTGAAGTAATAGATCTTGTTTGAGATTATAGGCTAAGTAAGTAAAATTGAGGAGATATTTTTATCTTGCATTTTTTGCCTTAGATAATATGCACTTTACACTTACACATTTCTTGGGATGGAAACAAAGACCAAAAATGCCACACATATATATATATATATATAAAAATAAAAAAAAAGAAAAAGAAAAAAAAAAAAGAAAAAAAATATATATAAATAAAAGATCACTTATTAAGCTGGGAAATTGTGCCTCAAGAAGCATGATGACTCACGCCTAACAGTGATCTCACTTATTAAGCTGGATAATTGTGCCTCAAGAAGCATGATTATTCACGCCTAACGGTGATTAAGAATAATCCCTCTTAGTTTTGTGGCCTTTTTCACTCGAGTCCTTAAACCCGAGGGATGTTTCCTCATCTGGTGCCCTAAGACCATCTGGTCTGGGAGTCATCGGTTATAGGCTCGCTACATGGGTGAACTAGAAAGCCTAAGAAAACTAAGGGAAAGAAAAAGAAAAAAAAAAAAAAAAAAGAATATATATAAATAAATGGCTTGATGGTTGGAGTTGAAATCCCGAGAAATTTTCACTTACACGGTGTGCATATTATCTAGGTTTTATGAAGGATAAAATATTCAATCCAATTTTGAATTCTTACCTTAATTAAAAACAAGATCTTGCATGGATACTAAGTTTAAGGAAGAATGATTATAGGTGGACTTATGACCTAGGATCACTTATATTTTTGCAAAAATAGTTCTTAAACATGTCTCTTATTCAAAATGCGTTTTCGAAAATACTAACATTTGTCTTCTTTCTTATGGATTTTGTGGGTGTAATCCGCTGAAAACCCTCAGGAGACAACACTCCTCCTCTAGGGTAACCTAGAGGTTTAACGGCTTGTTGCACATGCTCAGTGCAATCGCGTCACCTGCGAAAGTGGTGTAATAAACTTGTAGCTTAGTTTTTCTTTTCTTTTTCTTTGTTTTGCTCGGGACGAGCAAACGAATAAGTGTGGGGGTGTGATTAGTACACAAAAGTGCATATTTTACATCATAACTCCCATGCATAATACAAATAAATAAGTGATTTTTAATCCTCTTCTCTACTTATTTGCAGGTATACACTTAAAGGAGAGTTAGCCAAATTAATTACCTTAATTAAGCAATAATTAAGGTGATTAATTAAAAGATTAAAGATAAAGCCAAATCCAATCCAAATCTAGAGAGATCCGCGCAACAAACTCAGAATCCAAGTATCCTACGTGGCTAACCAACTCCCAACTAACCTGTAACAGAAAGATCTGGACCAACGGCCCAGATCTGGCCGCAATCCCGCGGCAATCCGCGGCAAGATCATGGCCGTTGGTCCCCGGATTTTGTGGCAACGAACTCCTCTCCAGAAGCTTCTTCAATCTGCTATAAATACCTCACTTGGACCTGCGAGCTGAGACTGATCAGAGAAGAGAGAGAGATTAGTGAATAGATTTGTATTTTGTTAGATTTTCCTTTAGGATTTTTAGCTCTCTATGATCTTCTCCTCCCTAGATTTCATTGCAAGAGAGAGTTGTAAGAGAGAGAGAGCTTGTATCATCAAGAAGTGACACTTGGAGCTATACAAGGATTGATCCATTCTCTACTTCTCTACTTGAGCTTGATTCTAGTTTACTTGCTTTATTACTTGCTTTGTTTACTTCTTGCAATTTACTTCAAGCTTTGTTTTGCTTTTGTAATGGCTTTTAGCTAATTTCTTCTCCATGTACTAGGTTACCACTAGTCTTGCTACTTCACTAACTCATGGGTGATTGCCTTTGTTAATCTTGCAAGTTGTATGATCTTCTCTTCTCCGACGGTTAAACCACCGTCTTGCAAGTGAGAAAGTAATTAGGTCAACACGCGAGACGAATCCTAAGCCGATGGAGTGACAACATTAGGCACGCATTCGCTATCAAGGAGTCTAGTAAGTCTTGGCAAGCTAGCAAGGTAAGCTAGTCATGGATTGATTCTTCTTTAAGTTTCATTTCTTTTCTTGTGAATACCACATCCACTTCTTGATTTCTTTTCCAACGATTTCCACCATGAACATAGCCATCCTTTCTTTAGTTTCTTTTGCATTTGATTCACTAAGTTTATAAGCAAGAGAAGAATACTCGTTTATCACTTCACTACCATACGTGTAAAGCTTCCATCGCTAGCTCTTCCCGTGGATTCGACCCGTTGAGCCAACGCTATAACGGTAGTATCGTGGGTATATTAAGCACATTTAAGCATTTCAATTGATTCATAGATAATACATATTTGAGTGCTACTTCCCCTACGATCACCTGAGAAGAGTTCAACTCTTTTTGTTAACTTGCTAAGGTCAAGTTCTTTAAATCTCTTTGAGATTCCATTACTGATAGGAGCTGTGCTACTTCACCAGTAGATCCAAAGAGAGGATCCATAAGAGAAACTTGACGTTCGACCGGTCAACGGAGAACAAGATTCACTCTCCATCGCCACGTGAAGAACCCAGCTTTAAACAAAGGGGAGAATCAATCAAGAGATTCCCTCTCTTTTGTAATCAGAGTGTATCCGTTGTAATCTTCTATTCAATCAAAAGAATTTTGCAATTGCGATCTTTTCGACGCGTACAGTTGGTTGTTGTTTGGCTACGGGCCTACCCCTCGGTTGTGAGGTGGTGTTTGAGAGAGGAGTTCGGTACTCCTTGTGTTGTAACAAATCCTCCTCGGTGGAGGTTCCCTCGGTTGGAGATAGTGGATTGGAAATCCTTCACGGTGGTGAAGGCGGGGATGTAGAGCTAGGGGCTCGAACCTTGAAACATATCTTGTTGTTAGCGTTTGATCCATTGTCTCCTAACTCTCTCTCTCTCTCTCTCTCTCTCTCTCTCTCTCTCTCTCTCTTTATATTGTGCATAACATCATTCATAGCATCATATCTATTTGCTTGTGTTTGAGCATTGATTCATATTGTCATATCTATTATATGCTTGTGTGTTTGTGTGTGCCTCACCTGTACTTAACCACAAGAGCTTCATATAGCACCTCAACCCATATCTAGGGGAATCAAGAGGAGTTAGTCCAGAGCCCTTCACGGGAAATTCGGCTACACTTGTGTGTTGTACTAAGTGTGTTGCAATTAGTTTTTAAGCTTCCACATTTAGCGCATTTAGTTCACTAGATTAGCACTTACACTATTCACCCCCCTCTAGGTGTTTTTCACTTTTGGGTACATTAGTCTTTCTCTTCTTAGTGCATATATCCTTAAGAAACTTAGCTTAGGATGGGACTTGTTGGATGACATCAAGAGGTGGCACAATTATCTTCACTTGATTACAGATCTCAATTATCTTATCCATGTGTGGATTTTGCTTGTTATTTTCAGCCTATAAAGAAATGGTACTATAGGCTGGTGCACCTGATTGGTTGACTTTTCTGTTTCAGATTCGTCAGATTTGGAAGGATTGGGATTAGATGAGGCAGATGCTTGATTGTGATTATGCTGAATGGGATTAGATGGTGTTGACACTTGATTATCAACTTTCTTTCCCGACCTCAATGTATGAACAACATTACATTGATTCAATGATTGATCCCAAATGAACTTGTTGAGAATTCCTAGGATTCATTATTGGCTGATTAGGCAAGGTACCCTTTTGTCTCTCATTCTGTGGAATGGCTAATTGGCTCATTTGAATCTCTAGCTTCTGTATAGTTTGCATGAGAGAATCTTAGTTCTTCATGTATCTTTCCATGTTTCTCTTAAAGTCAGTCATTCTCCTTTCTAGTTGAAGATTCTGGAAGGAAGATTGTGGAGCTACGTTGAAAAAGTTTTGTTGATAGTTTGAAAAGTTAGGTGGATGGTCGGGAGAATTATGATGGAAATTGAAAAAGTTGGGTTGATGATTGGAAGAATTATTGGCATGATGGAAGTGGCTTGTATGATTTGACTGTGAGTGGTCATTGTTACTTTGGCTCCATGAGAAATTCGGATGATTTCTCCAGCCAGGATTATACGTTGGTGCACAAGGATTATTTTTCGACCTTGAAAATACCGCATTTATCGGTTCTGGAAAGTGTTGTTGAGCTTGAAACACAGGACACTCCTCAAACACATAATTTATAGCTTTACAGTAAGTACAGCCCGGAGTTGGAAATTATTTTGGCTGACTTGATTGATTGGACTTGGTTCCTTAGTTTCTAAAGCTTCCAGTCTTCTCGCTAGGTTAGCTAAATTAGTTATGGATGATTCAATAAGAGACCTCCTTTTGAAGAGATGGAGTTTGAGTTCCTCGAGATTTCACTAGTATGTTCCCATTGGATGATTTTTTTAGCTAGCTTCTCAAATAAATCTCATCCTTCATTTTCTTCCTTATGCAATAATCCCCCTTGACACATGCTTTCTAAGAGGGTCTTAATTGAGTAGTCTAAATCATCATAAAGAATTTGGCATTGTCGCATTTCCTAATTTCATGATGAGGACATTAGACAAGGAGGCCTTTAAAGCGTTCAAAGTACCTCCAAAATAGTTCACTGTGGTCTTGCTTGAATTGGATGATGTTCTTCCTAATGAGAACGGTCTTATGAATTAGATAGAATTTCTTCAAGAAGACCTTGATGAAATCACCCCAAGATGTGATAGAGCCGACCGCTAAGCTGTAAATCCATTTCTTGGCTAAGTCCTTAAGAGCAAAAGGGACAAATCTCAACCTAATAGCATCATCTACAAGGTATGGGATTTTCATCATTAGACATACTTCCTCAAATTATCTTATAAAAAAATAAGCATCTTCGGGCTCTAAGCCATGAAATTTGTGGAGTGTGTTGATGAACTAAGGCTTGAGCTCAAAATTGTATTCACCAACTGATGAAAGTTGGATGCAAGATGGAAGTGAGATTCTAATGGGATAGAACCTATCTTACAAAGATGTCGGTTGAGTCATAATCAGATCTAGTCTTGGTTCAAACTTGGGTGTTGATGTATTTCTAGTCAACCTAGATGATAAGGGCCTCTTGACCACACTTGCATACTCAAACACAATCACGAACAAGTTCACCAATAGTCAACAAGAGAAAACAACCACGCCTAGTCTAAGGTAACCTTAACCTAGACAACTCCTAACTGGTTGATTGTCCACAGGAGTTATAATGCAGATTTTAACCACAAGCTAATCAGCCAGGTCAGGGCAAGATTGGTGGGAGGTATTCGAGCAAAAGCGACGGGCCTAATTAAGCCAAACCACTAGCCTTCAGGGTTTCGCCCCTCAATCCTTTTCTTAGAAACTGATTTGGCAGGAGTCAAATTCTAACACCCTTCCCCTTAGGATAATCTCTTAGTGAGTTTGAGATGTCCCTAAGGCCAACGTTTATCAGATTTTACTTAGGCTTAGGTTGTGCGTGTTTGGAGATGGTTTGTGGGCTAAGGAAGGGTAATGACTTCGCACCTTATCTTGATTTGAGTTTTGCCTTTAGAATTAATTGTGCAGAGTGTGCAAGATATAGAAAAGTAACATTCAAAAGAAAATATCACCCAAGAATATTTTCTAAACTATATGCTATGTATACGTATCTTGTCTCCAGCTATCTTCAACAGTAATTGTAAAATAAACATAATTAGACAAATGCCTAGAATGTAAGTCTAAACATTTTTTAAGCAATTAACAATCACTCAGATTACTGTTGGATTAAAAATAGGGATTGTGAATATCAGATATAGCAAGAATAATAACACACAAAAACTTTATTTTTGCAAGCAATATGTCCTGCAAAAAAGAGTTTTTTAGTAGTCCACAAATTTTCAAACTTGCGCTGCAATTTCTTGAAATTCTGTTTCCTACTTTCGAGTGTAGGGGCACAGAATAGCAAGTCTTCTCCTGTAAAGTTGAGTGCCAAATCTAAATCTTGACATCCCTAAAACAAGACATCAAACTTGTTAGAAAGCAATTACACCGTTCCTTCCCCGGTAACGGCGCCAAAAATTATTCGTAAATTGAAAGTGTAAGAATTACCGTGTAGCTTTGGGCTAACGGGTCGTGTCTACGAGGAGGAATGCAATAGAATCTTTTCGGTGTTTTTGTTAACTAACAAAGAATAGAGTTGGTGTTTTTCTTTTTTTTTTTCTTATTAGTTGAAAAGAGAATGGAGAGAAGAGAAGTGATTAAAAGAAAAATTGAAAAACTTAGAGAAGGCTTTAGAAAAGGTGATCTTTAAAAAGTGTTGAAAATTATTTGATTGTTTTTAATATAGGAAACAAATCTGGGCTCACTATCTCACTACTCAACGATGTGTTCTTCTCTTGAAATTCTTAGTGCCTTAACTTGATCATAGGAAAAAACTTTAAGCTTGAGTTAGAAAGTTTAAAGCAAAGCAAATAAGATAGTTTAGAAAAGTTAACTCTTTTCATAAAAAATCAACTTGAATTGAATGTTAAATCATCAAGTCTTTCAAGTATGAAATAAAAATAAGTTCAAGTGATGTTTTTAAAAGAAGAAGAAGTTTAGAAATCCAAACCCATCCTCATGTACCTTCAAGAACACTTTTAAAAAAGAAAGGCTTAGTTTAGGCATGCATATGATTCCATTGGGTCCTTACATCAAAGCCATTTAAAAATAAGAGGGATCGAAGAGAGGAACGATAGTGAGCCCAGAAATAAATTTAGCTACTCATGGAAGATGAAAAATAAGATATGTAAATAAAGTAAGACATACCCGTGAATTAGAGTGGAAGAAGAGAAAGCTTGATCCTTTTATTGATTTCACTTCAATCTTCAGATTACAATCACTCTATTCCTCTCTCTCACTGGTATTTGAACTGAACTACAAATTAGAAAAAAGATATACAACTTCTATACTATCTAACAAAGAGCCTAAACCTTAAAAACAAAGAGAAAAACTTAAACTAATTTCCGGTCCCTTTTTTCCTAAAAAATAGAGTATAAATAGGCAAAAACCAAACGAGGGAGGTCGTATGAAGATAAGGGAGCAAACACTCCCCCAATAAACCCTAACAAGCCTAAAAAATGCGGCTATGGCCACGTTTCCGCGGCTGGTCACACCAGGTTGGTGGGTCTCTGTAACGCCCCGATCCTAAAGATACGGAGACGTTATGGCGACGCATATACGCGAGGAAAATACCTCACGCATACACGCTAAGCCTAAAGTAACCTGAACAAGCTATAAATCTGAACCATAATAATCAAGGACCACTGCAATAATACATATAATGACTACACATGATCTCAATGAAATAAGGAATAGAATGGAAGCAAAATGTGATATACAGGAATCAAAGAACAATAGCAGGAATAAGAATGCAAGAATACCAGAATAAAAAGGAAGGGAGAATCTAGCTCCTTGCAAAGCGTACCGTCTCATCGAACACCTGCACATTAGAATAACCGTCCAATAGCTGAACGTGCAAACCCAGGGTCATCAGAACGCGACCATAATGAGTGTGTGTGTAAAGGGGAAACAGCTCGTGCAGAAGAAACCATGTGCATATATAATAGTAAGAACAACTGCAGATAGAAAGACTACATAACCAAATAAATAACTGAACAGTAACACATGATAACAACATGAATACAGATAGAAGACAACTGGCACAACTGTAAATATGCAATCAATGTCAAGGCGTGTAATCTATCACATGTCACTAGGTTGGCATCCAAGTCTGGTCACAAGTCTGGTCTTGGTTACAATCATTTGGTCCTGGTTACAATCATGTATACAGTCATGTGTCATAAGGCAGGGTAACCATTCAGGATACAATACAGGGTGTAACCTAGCATATCACTGGTTGCTATACAATCCAGTCATGGATATGGTTATATGTCTATCACAGTGATATAAATGTACAGTTAGATGATTGTGGTTAGTCACAATTCAATAACAGTTTATTATTAATTATGTCAGCGAACACCAATTGCCACCTGTAATAGGCGCATCCCATACTACGCCTACTACATGTGTCAATCAGAGTCCTAAGTTATTGAAATTAATAGAAGAGACTTTGTCCATGCTTTAGGTGGGTCCCGTACATACCCGGGACCACGGCCCAGATGCCTGGCGCTGAACCAGGCCCTACCGCCAGGTAGTCAGTAACAGTAACAGTACTCACAGTATCACTGTGGAACAGTAAACTCACAGTAACACTGTGGAACAGTAAACAGATGGGATGTCAGTCATCCCCCGGAACCCTGCAGTGGAACCGTAAGTCGGCTGCGCAACCTGTATCCTAGGTCCACCCAAAATACAGACGCTGTCTCCTCCATCAATTTCCCCAATCCCAGTGTAAGTTGTTCGATTACTTTATTATTTATTCAATTCAGTCAATGTATATCTTTATTTATAACAATCAATATCCATGCCATGACAATTACTGGGACGATACAGTAACAGTAACAATATCAATGTGACAATAACAGTGTGAACAATATACCGTGTAAACGGTAGAACAATAGAACAATGAAAGTGTTACGGTCCAACAATATTTTCTCGGTAACTTTCAATAACATAGATTTATACAATAACGAATCCGAATAATACTCAATAGTCAGCATCATCTGGAACCGGTTAATATCTCATATTCATCTTGCACTAAAACACAATAGTAACTAATCTACCAACTAACTGTCTCTATACAATCATCATGAGCATCAAATATCAATCTGTATCACTAATCTGGTACAATAAATCACCATCTCAATATATCAATAAATAGTCTCCCCTTATCAATCTACTCTGATGCTCAAGTCATCGATATATATCTTTTCTGATTCACCGATATATCTAAATCCCAATAACTAAAATACTACATGTCCTGATACACAATCAATTCCTTATATTGCAATTTGATCAAGATTATCACACACTCTCACTCTTTTAAAGTCAATCACAAGATCTATAAACTCAAGTAATATATCAAAGGAATAAATCTAAAATCCATCAGGTCAGGTCAACCCAATCTACGCCTACTCCCCAACCCAAGATCAAGTCCATCACCATCGAGTCCACTAATCAAATTCATCAATTCAGGTCAACTCCAACTCTAACTATGTTAGTGTCAATTCAAGTATCGGTAGATCAGTCTATCGGTTAAAGTAATGTCATTTCTCAATATCCACAGAAGTTCTAATCTGAAATAATCACCAATAACTACCGATACATGGTATGCATAAGGTCGTCCCTCTATCCTCAAATATGAAGTAGGTAAACTGATCAATAGATCGACAAAATCACAGTATAAAATATGCCTCAACTAGTCCTGGATCAATAGTGGTAAATAACTACCAACCCTAAGTCAACTCAACTTCAATTTAATCCATCAAAATATCCAATATAGTAAAACTCTAAGTCAACCTCCATTATTTGGTCCCAGTCCCCGGTTCCAACATAGGAGACCCAGTTTATCAATAGAACATCTCACTTAGTTTATCCTCAATTATATTTCAATTATCAACCTATCATTATCAATAAGAAAGGTCATGCCCATCACTCATATACTTAGAATACTGGACCAATTCTATAACAGTATGAATGACATATCAATAAGTAGTGCCAAGGCATCACAGTATAATAATTATTGGACATGAGTAAAATAATGCAGAAATCAGATACATATTCACATGAAATGATAAGATAAAATGTCTAAATTAAAAATAGAACAATAGACAAACACTCACCTGAGATCGTCACGGGTCCGAATATAGAAGTGGCAAATCAACTCATTAATTATATAATGAATTCCGATAGCAGTTTTCACATATGACGTGGTCTTCTATTCTCAATGACAGGGATAATTTCCATCCCGAGCAAAATTGCTCATCCGTGAGAAACTGAAACTCATGCCAGTTACTGACAGTGTGAGTGTTGAACTTCAAGAACATAAGGTGCCATGATTAGCAGTCTTGGAGCAGGCAAATGCATGCAAAATCGAATGCTCTTGGTAACTTCCCATGTAACTTGCAAAAACTGAGTTAAGCTTCATTTAGCTCACCTATCAAGCAATGAACAAACTCTCAAGCGTTCACCATGCTCGCTCTGACATCAGGAAACCCACAAAATCCTGCGCCTTCAATACCTCGCTCTCCTTCAAAATTTGATAAACAGCCATTACTGCAGAGGGCTTCATTAAAGAAGTGTAGATGTATACATTTGGTTTCACATTATACAATTTCAACATTTCCTCTTTGAGTTTGAAGGCTTCCTCTATCTTTGATTTGTTACAGAGAGCAGAAAGTAGGGTTCCAAATGTGATGATGCTCGGCTCGATTCCTTTCCTCCACATTTCATCGAACAGTTTTGGCGCGCGATCCAGCGAAGTAGACGAGCAGATCAGAATGTTGTAAGTGCAAGCGTCCGGTTTGAGATCGAGATCGTCAAGACCATCGTCAAGACCTTGACACAACTCAGCGATTTTCTCAAGATCGCCACAATTGAGGAGAGCATCGAGGAGGGAGTTGAAGGATCAGATCGATCGCCCGCAGCGGAATGGGATCCGATCGAAGGTGCGAAGGGCAGGATCGGGCATGAGGGCTCGACCGTAGAAGGAGATGACGTGGCAGAAGAGGGCCTCTTTGGGAACGAACCTCCTTTCTTGGCTCATTTATCCAGGGTCTGCTCCATCTCGGGGATTTTCTTGGCCCTACCGAGCTTGTAGATGATGAGGTCGTAGGATCTGGCACTGGAGGAGGCCGGCCATGGCTACCACGGGGAGGGGCTGCTCCGGCGGGGATCTCGCCTGGGGCGTTGGCCTGGGCGCGGCAGGCCAGGGGAGGTTCAGCCGGTGATCTGGGTGCGGTCTGGGACTCCGGCGAGGCTGCGCATAGGAGGGAGGAGGCGGCTGCGCTGGATTGGAGAGATGATTTAGATTAGGGATTTTGTTAGGTTAGGGTTAGATTAGGATAGGATTATATAGGGGGGTGTAATTGGGTTGTGGTTTGGGTTTCGGGTTGGATTGGGTTTGAGTTAGATCCAAATAGAGTTAATGGGTATAAGAGTATGGGTTAGGGTTTGTGGGCTTGTTCAAGTGGGCTTGGGCTCAAGTTGGAAAAATAAAGAAAAAGGAGGACAATGATATGATGGGCTTGGGCTTGAAACAAAGGAAATAAGAATAAGATAAAATGAGATAATAAAAATAATTAATCATGATCAAGAATTAATTAATAATAATTAAAATAAAATCTAAGTTTTAAAAATGACAATTTTCTTAAAACAAAATACACATACACTTTATACGTATTATTTTTCACTATTAGTTTATGTATTACAAGATATGGGTATTACATTCTACCCACCTTATAAAAATTTCGTCCTCGAAATTTCAATAAAGTAGGGAATGATAAAGAATTAAAGTACAGCAAAAACAAGTAAGCTTCCATGTCGCCTCGCTGAGACACCACGATTCCGCTGCGCACTTTGATCTCTGCTACCAGCTTCAACATGGAGTAACCGATTTCAAGAGATAGAATCAGGAGGAATGAATAGGAAGGAGGGATAAAATCAAGATGGACATCCAAATCACTCTAATTGAAGTGTTGGAATCATGAATATCAACAGATCAAAAACGGAATTCCGAAGGGAGGACGATAAATTTCCAAATGGAGTCAATATTATCACGTGAATAGTATATGTATATTGCAGTGTCAACATAACTATCTCAGGTTACAGGTAGGAACTAGGTTCTCTTTTATGTCGAACCTAGGCTCTGATACCACTCTGTAACGCCCCGATCCTAAAGATACGGAGACGTTATGGCGACGCATATACGCGAGGAAAATACCTCAGCATACACGCTAAGCCTAAAGTAACCTGAACAAGCTATAAATCTGAACCATAATAATCAAGGACCACTGCAATAATACATATAATGACTACACATGATCTCAATGAAATAAGGAATAGAATGGAAGCAAAATGTGATATACAGGAATCAAAGAACAATAGCAGGAATAAGAATGCAAGAATACCAGAATAAAAAGGAAGGGAGAATCCAGCTCCTTGCAAAGCGTACCGTCTCATCGAACACCTGCACATTAGAACAACCGTCCAATAGCTGGACGTGCAAACCCAGGGTCGTCAGAACGCGATCATAATGAGTGTGTGTGTAAAGGGGAAACAACTCGTGCAGAAGAAACCATGTGCATATATAATAGTAAGAACAACTGCAGATAGAAAGACTACATAACCAAATAAATAACTGAACAGTAACACATGATAACAACATGAATACAGATAGAAGACAACTGGCACAACTGTAAATATGCAATCAATGTCAAGGCGTGTAATCTATCACATGTCACTAGGTTGGCATCCAAGTCTGGTCACAAGTCTGGTCTTGGTTACAATCATTTGGTCCTGGTTACAATCATGTATACAGTCATGTGTCATAAGGCAGGGTAACCATTCAGGATACAATACAGGGTGTAACCTAGCATATCACTGGTTGCTATACAATCCAGTCATGGATATGGTTATATGTCTATCACAGTGATATAAATGTACAGTTAGATGATTGTGGTCAGTCACAATTCAATAACAGTTTATTATTAATTATATCAGCGAACACCAATTGCCACCTGTAATAGGCGCATCCCATACTACGCCTACTACATGTGTCAATCAGAGTCCTAAGTTATTGAAATTAATAGAAGAGACTTTGTCCATGCTTTAGGTGGGTCCCGTACATACCCGGGACCACGGCCCAGATGCCTGGCGCTGAACCAGGCCCTACCGCCAGGTAGTCAGTAACAGTAACAGTACTCACAGTATCACTGTGGAACAGTAAACTCACAGTAACACTGTGGAACAGTAAACAGATGGGATGTCAGTCATCCCCGGAACCCTGCAGTGGAACCGTAAGTCGGCTGCGCAACCTGTATCCTAGGTCCACCCAAAATACAGACGCTGTCTCCTCCATCAATTTCCCCAATCCCAGTGTAAGTTGTTCGATTACTTTATTATTTATTCAATTCAGTCAATGTATATCTTTATTTATAACAATCAATATCCATGCCATGACAATTACTGGGACGATACAGTAACAGTAACAATATCAATGTGACAATAACAGTGTGAACAATATACCGTGTAAACGGTAGAACAATAGAACAATGAAAGTGTTACGGTCAAACAATATTTTCCCAGTAACTTTCAATAACATAGATTTATACAATAACGAATCCGAATAATACTCAATAGTCAGCATCATCTGGAACCGGTTAATATCTCATATTCATCTTGCACTAAAACACAATAGTAACTAATCTACCAACTAACTGTCTCTATACAATCATCATGAGCATCAAATATCAATCTGTATCACTAATCTGGTACAATAAATCACCATCTCAATATATCAATAAATAGTCTCCCCTTATCAATCTACTCTGATGCTCAAGTCATCGATATATATCTTTTCTGATTCACCGATATATCTAAATCCCAATAACTAAAATACTACATGTCCTGATACACAATCAATTCCTTATATTGCAATTTGATCAAGATTATCACACACTCTCACTCTTTAAAGTCAATCACAAGATCTATAAACTCAAGTAATATATCAAAGGAATAAATCTAAAATCCATCAGGTCAGGTCAACCCAATCTACGCCTACTCCCCAACCCAAGATCAAGTCCATCACCATCGAGTCCACTAATCAAATTCATCAATTCAGGTCAACTCCAACTCTAACTATGTTAGTGTCAATTCAAGTATCGGTAGATCAGTCTATCGGTTAAAGTAATGTCATTTCTCAATATCCACAGAAGTTCTAATCTGAAATAATCACCAATAACTACCGATACATGGTATGCATAAGGTCGTCCCTCTATCCTCAAATATGAAGTAGGTAAACTGATCAATAGATCGACAAAATCACAGTATAAAATATGCCTCAACTAGTCCTGGATCAATAGTGGTAAATAACTACCAACCCTAAGTCAACTCAACTTCAATTTAATCCATCAAAATATCCAATATAGTAAAACTCTAAGTCAACCTCCATTATTTGGTCCCAGTCCCCGGTTCCAACATAGGAGACCCAGTTTATCAATAGAACATCTCACTTAGTTTATCCTCAATTTATATTTCAATTATCAACCTATCATTATCAATAAGAAAGGTCATGCCCATCACTCATATACTTAGAATACTGGACCAATTCTATAACAGTATAAATGACATATCAATAAGTAGTGCCAAGGCATCACAGTATAATAATTATTGGACATGAGTAAAATAATGCAGAAATCAGATACATATTCACATGAAATGATAAGATAAAATGTCTAAATTAAAAATAGAACAATAGACAAACACTCACCTAAGATCGTCACGGGTCCGAATATAGAAGTGGCAAATCAACTCATTAATTATATAATGAATTCCGATAGCAGTTTTCACATATGACGTGGTCTTCTATTCTCAATGACAGGGATAATTTCCATCCCGAGCAAAATTGCTCATCCGTGAGAAACTGAAACTCATGCCAGTTACTGACAGTGTGAGTGTTGAACTTCAAGAACATAAGGTGCCATGATTAGCAGTCTTGGAGCAGGCAAATGCATGCAAAATCGAATGCTCTTGGCAACTTCCCATGTAACTTGCAAAAACTGAGTTGAGCTTCATTTAGCTCACCTATCAAGCAATGAACAAACTCTCAAGCGTTCACCATGCTCGCTCTGACATCAGGAAACCCACAAAATCCTGCGCCTTCAATACCTCGCTCTCCTTCAAAATTTGATAAACAGCCATTACTGCAGAGGGCTTCATTAAAGAAGTGTAGATGTATACATTTGGTTTCACATTATACAATTTCAACATTTCCTTTGAGTTTGAAGGCTTCCTCTATCTTTGATTTGTTACAGAGAGCAGAAAGTAGGGTTCCAAATGTGATGATGCTCGGCTCGATTCCTTTCCTCCGCATTTCATCGAACAGTTTTGGCACGCGATCCAGCGAAGTAGACGAGCAGATCAGAATGTTGTAAGTGCAAGCGTCCGGTTTGAGATCGAGATCGTCAAGACCATCGTCAAGACCTTGACACAACTCAGTGATTTTCTCAAGATCGCCACAATTGAGGAGAGCATCGAGGAGGGAGTTGAAGGATCAGATCGATCGCCCGCAGCGGAATGGGATCCGATCGAAGGTGCGAAGGGCAGGATCGGGCATGAGGGCTCGACCGTAGAAGGAGATGACGTGGCAGAAGAGGGCCTCTTTGGGAACGAACCTCCTTTCTTGGCTCATTTATCCAGGGTCTGCTCCATCTCGGGGATTTTCTTGGCCCTACCGAGCTTGTAGATGATGAGGTCGTAGGATCTGGCACTGGAGGAGGCCGGCCATGGCTACCACGGGGAGGGGCTGCTCCGGCGGGGATCTCGCCTGGGGCGTTGGCCTGGGCGCGGCAGGCCAGGGGAGGTTCAGCCGGTGATCTGGGTGCGGTCTGGGACTCCGGCGAGGCTGAGCATAGGAGGGAGGAGGCGGCTGCGCTGGATTGGAGAGATGATTTAGATTAGGGATTTTTGTTAGGTTAGGGTTAGATTAGGATAGGATTATATAGGGGGGTGTAATTGGGTTGTGGGTTTTGGGTTTCGGGTTGGATTGGGTTTGAGTTAGATCCAAATAGAGTTAATGGGTATAAGATTATGGGTTAAGGTTTGTGGGCTTGTTCAAGTGGGCTTGGGCTCAAGTTGGAAAAATAAAGAAAAAGGAGGACAATTATATGATGGGCTTGGGCTTGAAACAAAGGAAATAAGAATAAGATAAAATGGGATAATAAAAATAATTAATCATGATCAAGAATTAATTAATAATAATTAAAATAAAATCTAAGTTTTAAAAATGACAATTTTCTTAAAACAAAATACACATACACTTTATACGTATTATTTTTCACTATTAGTTTATGTATTACAAGATATGGGTATTACAGTCTCGCTCGTTTGGTGATTCCCCTTTATCTCCTGCTGGTTTTCCCATTTTAGCTCAAGGATTTGACGAAACAGCCTTTGATCTTTGGCTTTAACCACTTGATTTGAGAAGATTCATTTTAACTGATTTTCAACCTCTGATTTGCAATGATCTACCCTAATTTCCTGATTTCTAATTAAATCTGAATTAAATCAGAACTTAATGGGCTTTTGAGCTCGTTTCTCTTCATATCCTTTAGCAATGGGCCTGCATTTTATAAAGAAAAATAGGAATTATTAATATGATTTATTTTAATAATAAACATGGTAATATGACAATATATATGCAATATATGTGACCGATCAAGCATAATAAATAATAATGTACTATAACTGATTATCTTTGCTTGATACATGTATATATGTTGGACACCCAATGTTACATTGGCCTGATTGGACATCTGACTCTAGTACTGACTGACTCTACCTACCTGATATATAGATTGTGATAGAAATCTGATTGAGTAACTGACTGGACACATACTCTACTGTGTGCTATCCACATTACTGTTTATTTACTTTATTCATGTCATTTCTTATTCCAGCATATATATTTTCTTATCTGCTCACATGTTATATGAACATGCACTTTCTATTTATTCTTACACATTCACTAGACGTTTTGACTCCCTAGATTTGCATATCCAGATTTGTGACTATTTTTTTGCTGATTAGGAATTTGGAAAGGATTACATGCGTTTTGAGGAGCTGGAGTCTCTCTTTTCTTGATTATAGGTATTCTTGCTCTTTTATTTATGTTATTTCTTGATTCTATCTATATCATATACAGTTGCCACTGCTATTATTGTGTTAAATCTTTATATGTCTTGATTTATCATAATGATTATTTAGCTAGTTCATGTTACTTTAGGCTTAGCGTATATGCGTGGGGTATTTTCCTCGCGCATATACTTCGCCGACTCTCGTCGCGACTCCGTTTTCACGTATTTTGAGAAGCGGGGCGTGACAGGATTTTCTTGGTATCAGAGCCAGGTTTGAAATAAAAAGAACCTGTTCTTATCAGGGACCTGAAACATGTTATAATTACACTGCAATATACATATGTTACTTATACAGTGATACTGAGTCCACTTAGAAATCAAGTGTCCTTTCTTTGAAAATCCATCACTTGGTTCTCTCCTTCAGTCTCATATTCATCTCTACTCTTTTTCCTAATTTTGTCTCTTGGAATTGATCACTGTATTCTGAAGCCGATAACAGAGATTAGAGCGCGCCGTGGAATCCTGGTGTCTCAGAGAAGCGAAGTGGTGGCTTGTTTATTTTCTCCCTTGATTTTGATTTTTTTATCATTCCTTACTTTATGGAATTTTGAGGACGAAATTTTTATAAGGTGGGTAGAATGTAATAGCTCCTAGTCAATAATACTATATTATTATTTTTAAATATCTTATCTTGCTTTAACTGCCATTTTGTTAATTAACTTGATTTATAGTTATTATTATTAGATATACAAATTATTTCTAAGATATTAACTTTGGCTTTATATATTATTGCTATTATCAGTTATTAATATTTTTAATTACTAATACTATTATTATTTGTTATTCTTAGTAATGAGTGTTTCATTATGATTATAATTATTATTGCTAGTGTTATAGTTATTTTAATTATTATTCGTAGTATTGTTAATTATTATTGTTATTAATATTTTTATAAGTATTGATATTATTGTTATTGATTATTATTAATAGAGTATTATTATTAGTATTTTAATTATTAATATTTATTTATATTATTACATGGTTAATTATTATTATCATTTATCATCATTGTTATTATTAATATTATTGCCTGAATTATTATTTTTCCTCCTTAATTCTTTTCCCCATACCTATTTATCTAAACCCGAAACCGACCAACCCAATAATCTGTTGGCCCAAAGGCCTATCACCCTAGTTTTGATGATGATCAACTCATGAAGTTATGTTTACTAATGATCTTGTGTTTAATTAGTGACAGATTTATTATCAAGATCTTAGTAGGTGCATAGCTCAACAAAGGATAAAATGTCAAGATTTGGAGCTAGCACGGTGTGATCCAAGGAGCTTTTGGATCAAGCTTGGACCAAGTCAAGAAGATGAGAAGCCTTCAAGGGAAGACTTCAAGATCAAGACTTGTGTCTAGGTATAAAATTTTGTTTTTGTTTTTAGATAAAATGTAAAGGATAGAATAGTTGGTGGATTGCTCAAGTACATATACACACACACTCTTGATAGAATTGTTTTCATAAAAGATTTTTTAGTTTAGAAAAGATTTTTCATTTTGGAAAAATACTTGTTTGGTTTTTGAAATTTCTTATATGCATATCTTTTATCCAAAACCATATTTAGTGCTTAATGTCAAAAAACATAGATATTTCATCTTAATTGTGTAGTGGATCATATCCATACACTCTATGCTTTAATAAGTTCAAAATATCTTGTTTTTTGTATTTGGTAAAGTTTTGGAAAAACAAGTTTTGGTAAAATACAAGTTTTCATTTGAGCCAATATTTCCTATTACAAAAATAGTCCAAATATTTTATAACATGCCTTGATTTTGTGCAAGCATGTTTGTTTATCAAAGTATATTGGTTAAACTATTTTTGTAGATTTTCTAAGTATTTATGGGATTTTATTTGAGCCAAAAAGACTTAGTTTTAAAATCCCAAAAATCTGTTTTCAGGCTTCAGCTAGTCGACTTGCTACCTTTATAGTCGACTAACCCTGAAGTCGGTCGACCGGCTCGGTTGACCGATGTGCACAGATGTGCACGCCTTTGTGCACTGGAGGACGGCCGACCGTACGGGTCGACCGCTCCAGAGAGCTCTGCTTTCTGGAAAGTTCGGCCGACCGTACAGGTCGACCGACAGAGAGTTCAACTCTCTGCTCCAGTGGCTCGGTCGACCCGGGCGGTCGACCGTGGCTCCAACAGTCGGATTTTTGACCGTTGGCGGTCGACCGACCCGGTCGACCGGCAGGCCTGATAGACCCCAACGACTAGTTTCTGGCAGCCTATAAATTTGGGGGTTTGGTCATTGTTTTAAAAAAAGTTTTTGGAGACTCTTAGAGCCAGTTTTTCCCATTCATTCCAGAGGTTTTTCTCCACAAAATTTAGAGCCAATACTTCCAATTAAAAGAAGAGTTTTTATTCAGAGTGTTTTAAGTGATTCTTTGAGTTTTCCTCCACCATCTCAATTCTTGTTTTCTCACACAAACACTTGAGCATCCATTGATCTATTCATCCTATAGGAGTGTTGTAGTGAGATTGTTTTTAGGTGATCAAAATGTTGTGATCATCAAAGACTTCATTTGTTCTTTGAGGAGACGGGCAAGTGTGCTCGTGGTGGTTTAGAGTTCTTGTGTGAACTCGGTGGTTTGAGGTGCGGCCTCGGCGAGCTAGTGAGCTTGCGTGTGTACGGGACTAGGGAGTCCGAGGGCTTGTAGGTGTTGCGGCACCGAGGAGAGATCCATTGGGATCTTGCATAGTGGAAATCCTTCGTGTGTCGAAGGCGGGGATGTAGAGCAAGTGTGCTCGAACCTCGAAACATACCCTTGTGTTTGCGATTGCTCACTCTCTCTCTCTCTCTTTGTCTCTTTTATTTCTTGCATGCTTTATTGTCTATCTTTATATGCATGATATATTCCTTGTGCTCATAATTGAAATACTTGCGTGGGATTGTTTGCTAACCCTTGTATTCAACCAAGAGAGCCAACGCGGCACCTCAACCCATTCAAGGGGAATCTAGAGGAGTTTGTCCAGAGCCCTTCACGAGGAATTCGGCAACACTCTTGTGTTATACATAGTGTTTAGTGTAAAAGTTTTAATTAGGTCATAATTATTTTTAGCTTCCGCATTATTTGCATTATTAGGCATTAAGTGACCATTAGATTAGCCATCACCTATTCACCCCCCCTCTAGGTGAGCCTTCAATTGGTATCAGAGCTTGGTACTCTGATTTGGGTCTAACAACCTAGAGTTAAAGATCCTCATTTTTAGGCTAATCACAATATTTTGTACACACACCATGGAGTTCATGTCACCACCCACTTTTGACATTCTTAACATCCAAATTTGGAAAGTTAAGACGTCCTTGTACCTCAAAGCCCTAGGCATCCATGTTTATCTTGCCACTACTAATAATGCATATTATTTAAATGGTAAGAACATTATGGCTAATGCAAAAGCCCTACATACTTTAAGATCTACCCTACATGATGATTATTTATCTAGGGTTGCTAATTTTGATTTGGCTTTTGTAGTTTGGAACACCCTCCTCTCCCTTGGCGAAAATGATCAATACTATGCGGGGAGTGATTCGGATGTTGGAAGCGACATCTCCAACAAGTGCTATATGGTCCAAGGGGATGACCCCCTTGAGGTAACTACCGAATCCGAGGATGAGGATGTAGACATGTCATATGATGAGCTATCTACTTTTTGTCATCTTTTGCTAGAAAAATATGACATGATTAAAAAGAAAAATAAAAATTTGAAAAAGAATATTGCTTGCATGCATAAAGAACATGATTCATTTAGGAATAATATTGCATGTTTAGAAAAAGAGAATGAGGTTTTGAAAAATGAAAATGTTTCCCTCATGTCTAAATTGAATGATTTATGTGAAGGGAATATGTCTTTGAAAAATAAGATTGATTTGGTGGAAAAACAAAAGGAAGTCGTTTTTCAAGAAAATAAGTCTTTTAAAAAAAAAATTTTTGAAAAAGAAAAAGAAAAAGTTTTTAAAAAGAAGAAAAATGACTCTTTATCTCACATGTCTTTACATGCCACCATTGATGATAGTGAGATTACTCTTTTGAAAAATAAAATTAATAGTTTGAGCTCAACTTTGAGCTCGTGTGCATTCAAGCATTCTAAATTGGAGTCTTTGTTTGCAAAGAAACAAACTCCACATGTTCATGCACATCATCATGCATTTGCTTATGTTGCACGCCATGACCACATACATACACATAAGCATACTAAGATGTACACATGTACACATTGTGGTCGCAAAGGCCATTTAACAAAATTTTGTTATGATAGGTTAAATCATTGTAATTTTGCTAATAAAAATGTTTGGGTTCCTCAACACAATGCTAACCCCCGTGGACCCAAGAAAATATGGGTACCAAATCCCCCACCCCATATTTTTGATGTAGGTGAGGCATCTCTCAAGATGTGAGAGACTTGGTGCCTTGATGGTGGATGCACTTGGACTTGATGGACACATATATAGATGCATCGCTATCAAGGAGTTTTGGTGGGTCAACCACCATGATTGGAGCTTTGGAGTTGGTAACGATCTCTAAACTCCTACTTTTTATGTTCATTCTTGTTCATTCATGATATTTTTAGCATGATCATGTTTTATTTATTTTATGTGCTTCATGTGGTAAAAACATGCTTAGATGTAGTTTTTATCAAAACTTGTATTATACATGTACAAATAGTGAGTTACACGTGACTTACATATGTTTGCACTTCATGCTCATTTGTACCCACTATATGCACATGTATAGGCTAGTTTTGATGATTCTCATTTATACATGCTTTGCAAATTTTTCATGTTTTACTTCATGTATATGTATTTTTAATTCAAATCTAATAAATATACATGCATACCCGTGAGTCTCTTGCCTTCATGCAAATACATTTGATAGACTCTTTTATGTTTGGGATATGTATGTATATTGTTAGGATTGGATAAATCATACATATACCTAGAAGTTTATTTATTTTATTGAAAAATGATTTTTCATGTTTTTGTAAAAATTTGATACATGATCATTTTTGAGCTTCAATGACCATTTTCATGATAATGCTACTTACATGACTTTGAACACCCACACTTTATTTATTTTGTCATGACTTTGATTCATGAACACTGTTATGAGCTTAATCGATCTTGAGTGTAAAACTTTGTGTATTTAGTCTTGATTCATGAAAAATATATGATTTGATGATTTTGAAGGATCTTTACCTAGTTTTTCAAAAATTATCTTTAACTAGTTAATTATTCTTCATTTGGTAGTGATTTTCAATGCTATACTATTTTCAAATTTATTTTTGAAAACCCCTACCTTTAATGGGAGGATGGATGGGCGATTATGCCTTGTATGCTTCATTGAAAATCTTCTATCTTGAGCATATGTAGGGTGGTAGGTTATGAGATATATATTTGAGTTACATTGTTATTTCAATTGGTATCATTGAAACTCTTTCAATTGGTATCTAAATTGATAATTTTTGTATATACTCATACTTTGTTTTCTTATATATATGTATCAATGTCAATTGGTATACTCATTTCATACATATATATGAGTTTCATGTGCTTAACTTTCATTTGGTTCACACTTTTAAAAGCACAAAGTTTATGATGAAAAATAAAAATTTTGATTATTATGTTTACTGTTGGTATCAATATGTTTCAACTTCATATTTGTTAAATTTCAATTAGTATCAATATGTTTTATAATAATGATTATTTTCAATTTGGTATCTTAAAATTTGTTTGTTTTACAAGAGCTCTGATACCTTTAAAAATTTTTTTTAGAAAAATTTAAAAAAAAAAGTTTTGATATGTATTTCCTATATGCAAGGAGAGCTTAACATCTCTTCTACATATAGATTCATGTTGAGTATATTATAAATTGAGGAGCTTGACAACTCTTCTTTATATGATATACGTGTGTAGGGGGAGCTTCACATCTCCTCTTATGCATTACATAATATATGTTATGTGAGTTAGGGCTTGTCATCCTTCTTCATGTAATACATATATGTAGGGAAGCTAACTTAGCGTCTTCCTCTTCATGAATGTATATCGCATATAAATCTTTATTGATTGATTTGTTTAACCCCTTCTTCATCTTTTTGTTTTTGACAAAAAGGGGGAGAAAAATTTGTTTGATTTGTTTTTACTTTGAACCCTTTGTTGATGAGTGACAAAAAGGGGGAGAAGTATTTGAGTTTATATACATGTTTCCATTGCTTAAGGGGGAGAAGTATTTGTCTTCCTTATTATTTATGCATATATGTTTTGTTTTGCAAATAGGAGAAAAAGATTTATTTTGTTTTATCTCCATACATTTGCATACATATTTATGAGCTTCATTGTCATATATTATTATTTATGTCTATGCATGAGTTAAGGGGGAGCTTCTTTGAAGCTTTACTTTAATCCATGCATATATATCTTTATGAGTTTTGTCATCATCAAAAAGGGGGAGATTGTTGGCCCAAAGGCCTATCACCCTAGTTTTGATGATGATCAACTCATGAAGTTATGTTTACTAATGATCTTGTATTTAATTAGTGACAGATTCATTATCAAGATCTTAGTAGGTGCATTGCTCAACAAAGGATAAAATGTCAAGATTTGGAGCTAGCACGGTGTGATCCAAGGAGCTTTTGGATCAAGCTTGGACCAAGTCAAGAAGATGAGAAGCCTTCAAGGGAAGACTTCAAGATCAAGACTTGTGTCTAGGTATAAGATTTTGTTTTTGTTTTTAGATAAAATGTAAAGGATAGAATAATTGGTGGATTGCTCAAGTACATACACACACACACACACTCTTGATAGAATTGTTTTCATAAAAGATTTTTTAGTTTAGAAAAGATTTTTCATTTTGGAAAAATACTTGTTTGGTTTTTGAAATTTCTTATATGCATATCTTTTATCCAAAACCATATTTAGTGCTTAATGTCAAAAAACATAGATATTTCATCTTAATTGTGTAGTGGATCATATCCATACACTCTATGCTTTAATAAGTTCAAAATATCTTGTTTTTGTATTTGGTAAAGTTTTGGAAAAATATGTTTTGGTAAAATACAAGTTTTCATTTGAGCCAATATTTCCTATTACAAAAATAGTTGAAATATTTTATAACATGCCTTGATTTTGTGCAAGCATGTTTGTTTATCAAAGTATATTGGTTAAACTATTTTTGTAGATTTTTTAAGTATTTATGGGATTTTATTTGAGCCAAAAAGACTTAGTTTTAAAATCCCAGAAATCTGTTTTCAGGCTTCAGCTAGTCGACTTGCTACCTTTATAGTCGACTAACCCTGAAGTCGGTCGACCGGCTCGGTCGACCGACGTGCACAGATGTGCACGCCTTTGTGCACTGGAGGACGACCGACCGTACGGGTCGACCGCTCCAGAGAGCTCTGCTCTCTGGAAAGTTCGGCCGACCGTACGGGTCGACCGACAGAGAGTTCAACTCTCTACTCCAGTGGCTCGGTCGACCCGGGCGGTCGACCGTGGCTCCAACGGTCGGATTTCTGACCGTTGGTGGTCGACCGACCCGGTCGACCGGCAGGCCTGACAGACCCCAACGGCTAGTTTCTGGCAGCCTATAAATTTGGGGGTTTGGTCATTGTTTTAAAAAAAGTTTTTGGAGACTCTTAGAGCCAGTTTTTCCATTCATTCCAGAGGTTTTTCTCCACAAAATTTAGAGCCAATACTTCCAATTAAAAGAAGAGTTTTTATTCAGAGTGTTTTAAGTGATTCTTTGAGTTTTCCTCCACCATCTCAATTCTTGTTTTCTCACACAAACACTTGAGCATCATTTGATCTATTCATCCTATAGGAGTGTTGTAGTGAGATTGTTTTTAGGTGATCAAAATGTTGTGATCATCAAAGACTTCATTTGTTCTTTGAGGAGACGGGCAAGTGTGCTCGTGGTGGTTTAGAGTTCTTGTGTGTGTTGGCCCAAGGTTACAATCAACCCATGTTTAGTGTATTTTGATGATTACAAAACATATTAGTTATTTGTACTAATATAAATTGTTGTTTAAGTGTGTTTCAGGTTTATATATTAAAGAGATGATTTCTTCCCTAAAGGAAGGTACATTGGACTCAAGACAAGTCAAATTGGGCTCAAAGAATAATATTGAAGATCAAGTGAAGATAGCCCTTGTTGAAGTCTTGAAGACCTAGAAGTTTGTAAGTGTCATTTTGTTAAAGATGGAATATGTGAAATTTGGCTCTAGGATTTGCACACACACTTGTTTTGTATGTTTCCTTTGTTTTTGAAAATGTTTATTTCTAAGTTTATGCCTTAGTTTATACATACATGGACTCAAAGCTTTATATCTTCAAAAACTTGTTTAAAACATGATATAAACTATTTTCTGCATAACACTTAGCTTCAGATTTTTTAAAGAATTTTTACAAAATTTTCTATCTCAAAAATCTGCCCAAAAAATATCTATTTCAGGCAGACCGGTCGACCGGCAGTCGACCGGCTGCTGTGTCCAGACATGCACAGGCTGTGCATGTCTGTCGGTCGACCGACCTACATACCGGTCGACCGGAAAAGAGATGTTTTGCTCTCTGTATCTTTTCGGTCGACTGGGTCGGTCGACCGATAGAAGGAAACTGTGTTTCCTTTGTTGGATCGGTCGACTGGCAGTCGACCGAAGCTCCAACGGCTCTTTTGCCAGCAGGGACCCGGTCGACCGGCAGTCGACCGGTAAGCCTGCATCAGCCATAACGGCTCTTTCTTCTTTTGAAATTTCTGAAAATCTGTTTTTGGTTTTCTCTTTAACAGAGTTTTTAGGAGTTGTTGGGACTCTTTTTCTGATCAAATTAGCTGGAAAAATCAGAGTTTTAACCTATTCTCTCCCTATAAATAGTGGGGAATAGGCCTTAGTTATTTACCAAGAAAAATACAAGTTTTCATAGTTTTTTAAGAGAAAGAGAAAAATAGTTTAAAGCTTTCATTTCCATTCTTTCAAAATTGGTTTTTCAGTTGTTGTTTGATCTCTAATATCACTCTACAACTGAAGCTTTCCTCACCACACTTCATAGAGCCAAAAATTCATATTCTTTCTATAGGTGAAGTTGTAAAAGAGTGAGAGTGTTTGTAAAAGAGTGTTGTGGTCTAGTTAAAGATCACTATTTGTAATTCTTATTCTTGTGGAGACAAGCTCCTCGGTGGAGTTTCTTTGTAAGGTGAAGCTACGGGCTTGAGGTCTTTGAAGGCCTAACTTGTACGGGATCCTAAGGGGATAGTGGAAACCCTTCACGGAGGTGAAGGCGGGGACTAGAGCAACGGGCTCGAACCTCGAAACAAATCATCTTGTTTGCGATTGCCTTGGCGTTCTTCTTGCTTACTTTCTTGCTTTATATCATTTCCAATTTATTGCTTGAGAACTAACCTTTATTTGTGCAATCCTTATTTGTTTACTTTACTTGTTATTTTACTTGTGGAATCTTGTGTTGATATACTTGTTGTGTTACATTGTGAGCTCTTCATTTTCATCATCATACTTGGCATTGATCAATCACACCTCAATACAACACGGTTGCATTGCGCACCTCTAACCCATTTAAGGGGAATTGGGAGGAAGGAGTTCAGAACCTCGCAAGGGGTATTCGGCTCTTAGTCGTGTTTTTGAGAGATTGTTGCATCACTCATTTCATAAGTTTAAAAAGATCATTAGATTAGCAATTACACCTATTCACCCCCCCTCTAGGTGTATTTCAATTGGTATCAGAGCTTGGACTCTAGGATTTGGCTTAACAACCTTAGAGAGATCCTCATATTGCTAATCATTTCATTCATTTCCACATAGTAAACATGGCCGATGGTATTAAGACACCCCCTAAGTTTGATGGACTTAACTTTCCCATATGGAAGGTTAAGATGACTGTTTTCTTGCAATCTCTAGGTAGCCGAGTTGCAAAGGCCGTGACTAAACAATTTAGTGCCCCCGATGGTGATGAATCTACTTGGTCCGAAATTGAGACCAAGGAGTTTGATGCCAATGCTAGGGCTCATTATGCACTCCTACAAGCCCTCAATGATGATGACATAGCTAGAGTCATCCATTGCAAATCCGCCTATGAGATTTGGACCCATTTGCTAGTAACACATGAGGGGACATCACAAGTGAAGAGGGCCAAGATAGACCTTCTTCGGTCCCAATATGAAAATTTTAGCATGCAAGAACATGAAACCATAGATGATATGGTTACTAAATTTACTAAGATTACTAATGGGCTTTCTTCTCTAGGTGAAGACATCAACAACGATCAAAGGGTGAGAAAGATCATCCGGGCTCTTCCTCCATCATGGGAAGTGAAAGCTACAACATTGAAGGAACTCAATGATAAAGATGAGATTGAGCTCATCGGACTCATTGGGAATTTAAAAACCCATGAGATGGAGAGGAAGGCAAGGGAGGACATGGCACCCTCCAAAAAGAAGACCATTGCCTTCAAAAGTCATGCTACCTACTCCGACGAAGATGACGAAGAAGAAGATGACGAGGAGCTCTCACTTCTAGTCAAAAATGTCCGGAGGATGTACAACAAGGCAAAGTTCCAAGGAAGGAGGAGATGGCAAGGAGGCAAGGAAGAAAGGAAGATCATTTGCTTTAATTGCCAAAAGCCGGGACACATCGTAGCGGAATGTCCGGACCAAGTGAAGCCATCTTCATCCAAGAAGCCATACAAGAAGAAGGCTATGAAAGCAACATGGGATGACGAAAGTGAATCCGAGGAGGAGATCGACACCGCCAACATGTGCTTCATGGCAAATGAGAGCACAAGCAAGGTACTTTGCAAAGCCCAAAGACGTAGAGGTTTATGGTATCTTGATAGCGGTTGCTCAAGGCACATGACTTGGGACATCAACAATTTCGCAACCCTATCAAGATATCATGAAGGTGGCACCGTCACCTTCGGAGATGACGCCAAGGGTAAAATCATCGGTATTGGTAATGTAAAACTTGGCACCTCTCCTTTAATTGAAAATGTGGTTTTAGTTGATGGCCTCAAGCATAATCTCTTGAGTGTTAGTCAACTTTGTGATAAAGGTTTTGATGTAGTTTTTGACAATGTTGCTTGTAAAGTAATTGATAGAACTTCCAATGTTTGTGTATTTTCCGGTTTTCGTGAAAGTAATGTATATATGATAGATATGCTAAATATGTCTTGTAATATAACATGTTTAAAAGCCCTCAATGACGACTCTTGGTTATGGCATAGGAGATTAGGCCACGTTTCTTTTGACCATATTTCTAGGCTTAACTCTAAGGAAATGGTGAAGGGTATTCCTTCATTGAACTTTGAAAAGGACCGAGTTTGTGACGCATGTCAATTTGGGAAACAAACTAAGTCCTCATTCAAATCAATTAAGGATATCATGTCATCACGTCCATTGGAGTTAATCCACATGGATTTATTTGGCCCAACACAAACCAAAAGTTTAAGTGAGAGTAGATTTGCTTATGTTTTAGTAGATGATTTTTCGCGTTTTACTTGGGTTTATTTTCTTGAACATAAAAGTCAAACCTTTTCACATTTTCAAGCCTTTAAGAAAAGAGTTGAAAAGGAAAAAGACTCCTCAATAATTAAAATAAGAAGTGATAGAGGAGGTGAGTTCATTAACCTTCCCTTTACCACTTTTTGTGAGGAACATGGAATAAAACATGAACTTTCTTGTCCTAGAACTCCACAACAAAATGGAGTAGTTGAGCGGAAAAATCGTACTTTACAAGAGATGGCTAGGACAATGTTAAATGAATATGGTCTACCACATTATTTGTGGGCCGAGGCCGTTCATACTTCATGTTACATTGCAAATCGTGTTTTCCTATGTAAAAATACTACTAAGACTTCTTATGAGATGTATTTTTCTAGAAAACCCAATGTTTCTTATTTCAAAGTGTTTGGTTGCAAATGTTTTGTTTTAAATACAAATATTAATTTGGGAAAATTTGATGCTAGATCATATGAGGCTATTTTTGTAGGTTACTCAAATACTAGTAAGGCTTATAGAGTCTTCAATAGGTCAACTTTGACTATTGAGGAATCTATTCATGTTAAATTTGAGGAATCTAACAAGTTTGTTAAGAATTGTGTAGAAATTGATGCTTTAGATGAAGGTTTGGAGAAAGTGACCTTGGAGGATGCTTCTACCATGGGAGACAAGCCAAAGGATGGTGATGGAAGTGAAGCCAAAGTGGAAGAGGCTCAAGGAAATAAACATCAAGCAAATGAAGAGGAGCCCTCTCAACCACTACCAAAGGATTGGAGATTCAATCCTCATCATCCCAAGGACCTCGTCATAGGTGAAGTATCAAAAGGGGTAACCACTCGCTCTAAGATTCAAGATTTTTGTGGTAATTTTGCTTTTATTTCACACATAGAACCTAAAGATGTCCTCGAGGCCGAGGCCGATTCATATTGGTTGCTTGCTATGCAAGAGGAGCTCAATCAATTTGAGCGCAACCAAGTATGGCATCTTGTTCCTAGGCCCCAAGATAGACCAACTATTGGTACTAAATGGATCTTTAAGAACAAGTTGGATGAATCGGGTAATGTAGTTAGAAACAAGGCTAGGTTAGTTGCCCAAGGTTACACTCAAATCGAGGGAATCGATTTTGAAGAAACCTTTGCACCCGTAGCACGGCTCGAAGCCATACGGATGACCTTAGCATATGCCTCATTTAAAGATTTTAAGTTATTTCAAATGGATGTAAAGAGTGCTTTTCTTAATGGTTATATTGATGAGGAGGTGTATGTTGAACAACCCCCCGGGTTTGTTGATCCTACACACCCTAATTATGTTTATAAATTAGATAAAGCACTATATGGTTTAAAACAAGCCCCTAGGGCTTGGTATGAAAGATTGTCTTCATTTTTGATTTCAAATGATTTTAAGAAAGGAAAAGTTGATAAAACATTATTTACCAAACATATAGATCAAGATATCCTCATAGTTCAAATTTATGTTGATGACATTATTTTTGGATCTACTAATGTTTCACTTTGCAAGAATTTTGAGTCATGCATGAAAAAGGAATTCGAGATGTCTATGATGGGAGAGCTCAACTTCTTCCTTGGACTTCAAATCAAGCAACGTAGTGATGGGACATTCATCAACCAAGCCAAGTACACCAAAGAACTCATCAAGAGGTTCGGGCTTGAAGGATCCAAAGTAGCAAAGACTCCCATGGCAACCACTACGAAACTTGACAAGGACGAACAAGGTAAGGAAGTAGACATCAAATTATTTCGTAGCATGATTGGTAGTTTACTCTATCTTACGGCTAGTAGGCCGGATATAATGTTTTCCGTATGTTTATGTGCACGCTTTCAATCATGTCCTAAGGAATCACACTTAATAGCGGTAAAACGCATAATTAGGTATCTTAAGGGCACAATTGATTTAGGTTTGTGGTATCCGAAAACTAACCAATTTACCATGACTAGTTATTCGGATGCCGACTATGCCGGTTGTAGGGTAGATAGGAAGAGCACAAGTGGCACTTGCCAATTCTTGGGCAATTGTCTTGTGTCTTGGTCTTCCAAGAAGCAAAATAGTGTAGCCCTTTCAACCGCCGAGGCGGAGTATGTAGCAGCCGGAGCTTGTTGTGCACAAGTACTCTGGATGAAACATACTCTTCTCGATTTTGATTTACATTTTGATCATGTTAAGATTTATTGTGATAATACTAGTGCTATTCACATGACCAAAAATGCTAATCAACATAGTAAAACCAAACATATAGACATTAGATATCATTTTCTTAGAGATCACTTTGAAAAAGGTGACATAGATATTGATTTTGTTTCCACAGATTTTCAACTTGCAGATATTTTCACAAAACCTTTAGATTATGCAAGATTTTCATTTATTTGTGGTGAATTGAATGTATGTAAGATTGATACTTAAAATATCTTAGTTTGTTTTGTTTGGTTTCTAATATGTTTGTTTTGTTTTGTCTTAAATTTTTTTAACCCTTTTTGATGTATGACAAAAAGGGGGAGAAATATAAATATATATAAGTTTGGAAAAATATATGGAGGAAAAATATATGGTTTGTTTTAAATTTTGTTATTCCTTATGATAGTTTATTTTTTGGTGATAATATTTTTCAATGCTTTATGTATGCTTACATAGTTGTTCATATTCATGTTAAATACATAGCATTGTTTAAGGGGGAGCTCTCCAAGCTCTTTCCTCTTTTATTTGTTTAATAACTCATATGTTTTGTCATCATCAAAAAGGGGGAGATTGTTGGCCCAAGGTTACAATCAACCCATGTTTAGTGTATTTTGATGATTACAAAACATATTAGTTATTTGTACTAATATAAATTGTTGTTTAAGTGTGTTTCAGGTTTATATATTAAAGAGATGATTTCTTCCCTAAAGGAAGGTACATTGGACTCAAGACAAGTCAATTGGGCTCAAAGAATAATATTGAAGATCAAGTGAAGATAGCCCTTGTTGAAGTCTTGAAGACCTAGAAGTTTGTAAGTGTCGTTTTGTTAAAGATGGAATATGTGAAATTTGGCTCTAGGATTTGCACACACACTTGTTTTGTATGTTTCCTTTGTTTTTGAAAATGTTTATTTCTAAGTTTATGCCTTAGTTTATACATACATGGACTCAAAGCTTTATATCTTCAAAAACTTGTTTAAAACATGATATAAACTATTTTCTGCATAACACTTAGCTTCAGATTTTTTAAAGAATTTTTACAAAATTTTCTATCTCAAAAATCTGCCCAAAAAATATCTATTTCAGGCAGACCGGTCGACCGGCAGTCGACCGGCTGCTGTGTCCAGACATGCACAGGCTGTGCATGTCTGTCGGTCGACCGACCTACATACCGGTCGACCGAAAAAGAGATGTTTTGCTCTCTGTATCTTTTCGGTCGACTGGGTCGGTCGACCGATAGAAGGAAACTGTGTTTCCTTTGTTGGATCGGTCGACTGGCAGTCGACCGAAGCTCCAACGGCTCTTTTGCCAGCAGGGACCCGGTCGACCGGCAGTCGACCGGTAGGCCTGCATCAGCCATAACGGCTCTTTCTTCTTTTGGAATTTCTGAAAATCTGTTTTGGTTTTCTCTTTAACAGAGTTTTTAAGAGTTGTTGGGACTCTTTTTCTGATCAAATTAGCTGGAAAAATCAGAGTTTTAACCTATTCTCTCCCTATAAATAGTGGGGAATAGGCCTTAGTTATTTACCAAGAAAAATACAAGTTTTCATAGTTTTTTAAGAGAAAGAGAAAAATAGTTTAAAGCTTTCATTTCCATTCTTTCAAAATTGGTTTTTCAGTTGTTGTTTGATCTCTAATATCACTCTACAACTGAAGCTTTCCTCACCACACTTCATAGAGCCAAAAATTTCATATTCTTTCTATAGGTGAAGTTGTAAAAGAGTGAGAGTGTTTGTAAAAGAGTGTTGTGGTCTAGTTAAAGATCACTATTTGTAATTCTTGTTCTTGTGGAGACAAGCTCCTCGGTGGAGTTTCTTTGTAAGGTGAAGCTACGGGCTTGAGGTCTTTGAAGGCCTAACTTGTACGGGATCCTAAGGGGATAGTGGAAACCCTTCACGGAGGTGAAGGCAGGGACTAGAGCAACGGGCTCGAACCTCGAAACAAATCATCTTGTTTGCGATTGCCTTGGCGTTCTTCTTGCTTACTTTCTTGCTTTATATCATTTCCAATTTATTGCTTGAGAACTAACCTTTATTTGTGCAATCCTTATTTGTTTACTTTACTTGTTATTTTACTTGTGGAATCTTGTGTTGATATACTTGTTGTGTTACATTGTGAGCTCTTCATTTTCATCATCATACTTGGCATTGATCAATCACACCTCAATACAACACGGTTGCATTGCGCACCTCTAACCCATTTAAGGGAATTGGGAGGAAGGAGTTCAGAACCTCGCAAGGGGTATTCGGCTCTTAGTCGTGTTTTTGAGAGATTGTTGCATCACTCATTTCATAAGTTTAAAAAGATCATTAGATTAGCAATTACACCTATTCACCCCCCCTCTAGGTGTATTTCAGTGTGAACTCAGTGGTTTGAGATGCGACCTCGGTGATCTAGTGAGCTTGCGTGTGTACGGGACTAGGGAGTCCAAGGGCTTGTAGGTGTTGCGGCACCGAGGAGAGATCCATTGGGATCTTGCATAGTGGAAATCCTTCGTGTGTCGAAGGCGGGGATGTAGAGCAAGTGTGCTCGAACCTCGAAACATACCCTTGTGTTTGCGATTGCTCATTCTCTCTCTCTTTGTCTCTTTTATATCTTGCATGCTTTATTGTCTATCTTTATATGCATGATATATTCCTTGTGCTCATAATTGATTTACTTGCGTGGGATTGTTTGCTAACACTTGTATTCAACCAAGAGAGCCAACGCGGCACCTCAACCCATTCAAGGGGAATCTAGAGGAGTTTGTCCAGAGCCCTTTACGGGGAATTCGGAAACACTCTTGTATTATACATAGTGTTTAGTGTAAAAGTTTTAATTAGGTCATAATTATTTTTAGCTTCCGCATTATTTGCATTATTAGACATTAAGTGACCATTAGATTAGCCATCACCTATTCACCCCCCTCTAGGTGAACCTTCATAATCTATAACCCAAAACTCAATCCCCATAATTTTATCTTAATTCAAATTCAAATCCTAAAGCTGAACTACCTAATCCAAATCCTATATAATCAAATCTTTATCCGAACATGCCAAATCATAAATTTTAACTAATCCTAATATAAATCCTAACAATAATCATATCTATCCTAACTTACCCAAATTCAAATCTTATTTTCAAAATCATAACCCCAGTTAATTCTATCCTAACTACTAAGTCAAGCAGTTTGAACCTAACTGAAATTCTGATTTTTTTAAAATTCCTAATAATCTATAAAAAGCTTAAACTACTTTTTCTACCTCAAAAGAAAAATTATGACCCAACTCTCTCCACCTCTTTCTTTCTTTTCTCCTCAAGCAGAGCACGAATGATAAAGAATTTTGAAAAGGAATTTCGAAGTGCAAAAATTGAGGAACATGATAGGGGAGATCAAATTCAAGTAAGCAATCTATTTTCTCACAATTTATTTGATATAAATAGTTTATTAAAATCATGTCATACCATGAGCATTCATGAATTTTTATACATCAAAACCCAACCACAAAAATCCAACAAAAAAAATATATGTGAAGATATACCAACTCATAATTTTAATTAACATATTTTTTTCAAAATTTTTAACAAAGGATTTCATTATAAAAAAAAGAAGGAAAAAAAGGAAGAAAAATTGCATAATAGAATAATCAGATAAATATAAAAAAATAGATAAAAATATAAATAACAGTCTATAATATTTCTATAATCTCTAATAAAATTTTTAAATGAATAGCAATATAAATTAACTTAAATCACCTACTTTAAAGTCAATTTTCATTAATGGTAAATTTAGACCCATTAAGGTCTTTTATTGCTATAAGCCTTTAAAAATCCAACAAAATAAAATTAGAAATTGGTTTAAATTAAACCTATTAAATTCATTAGACCCAGAGGATCATATTCTTAACCCCCAAATAAGTTAATCAAGATTAAAACTCCTTATAACTCTCAAGTAGAACATCCTTTTAAAAATTCTAACAATTTTTATTGATTTATCAGGATCCTTGGATTTCAGTGTTTTGGACTTGTGATCAAGTTCAGGTGAGTGTTCTTTCCTCCTTCAGTTAAATAAGAATTTTGTAATAAATGACTTTATTTAGTTATGTAATCATGTATAAAGGTGATGCATATGATTAAGCTTGTTTCCTAATATTTGGAAATTTAATAGTTTTCACAAATTACTTGCACATACTTTTTGTGATATATTTATCTATTCCTGAATGTAATAAGGTTCATTATTCTTAATAATAAATCTACATGATTACTGCATAACATTGATTCGGATTATGCTACTAAAATTTATTGAGATGATATTGTTGGCCCAAAGGCCCATCACTCTAGTTTTGTTGATGATCAACTCATGTAGTTATAGTACTAATGATCTTATATTTAATTAGTCTCAGATTTATGATCAAGACTTCGTTGGTGTGTAGCTTCAACAAAGGATTTAAAGTCAAGTTTTGGAGCTAGCACGGTTTGATTCAAGAGCCTATGCATCAAGACCACATCAAGTACTCAAGAGGAGTCTAGCTCTTTGGATCAAGTTTGGACCAAGTCAAGAGATGTGAAGACTTCAAGTGAAGACCTTCAAGATCAAGACTTGATTCTTGATTCGTTTTATTAAGATTTTGTTTTAGTTAAAATGTAAAGGATAGAATAGTTGGTGGATTGCTCAAGTATACCATATACACACACACACTCTTGATTTAGATGAGTTTTCATAAAAGAATTTTCATTTTGAAAAGACTTTTTATTTTGACAAAATACCGGTTTGGTTTTTGGAGTTTATTATATACATGTGTTTTTAACCAAAACCGTTTTAGTGCTTATTGTCCAAAACATAGATATTTCATCATCTATGTGTAGTGGATCATAACCATACACTCTATGCTTTAAAAGTGTTTAAAATATCTTGTTTTTGTATTTGGAGAAGTTTTGGAAAAATAAGTTTTGGAAAAACCAATTTGGAAAAATACGGTTTTTGTTTTTAGCCAAAATTTTTAACTTACAAAAATAATTCAAATTGTTTGTAACATATCTTGATTTTACTCAAACATGTTTGATTATCAAAGTATAATATTGAACCTATTTTTGTAGATTTTCGTGATTTTATGGGATTTTATTTGAGTCAAAATGCCAAGTTTCATTACCTATAAATCCCTGTCCTGGCTTCTGCCGGTCGACCGGGCCGGTCGACCGGGCTAGGAGTCAGTCAACCAAGTTGGTCGACCGACGTGCACAAAACGTGCACGCCAGTTTGGCTGGAGGGCCGGTCGACTGACCCGGTCGACCGCCAGAGAGCTTCTGCTCTCTGGAAAGCCCCGGTCGACCGGGCCGGTCGACCGACAGAGAGTATCTGCTCTCTGTTTCAGGCCTCGGTTGACCGGGCCGGTCGACAGCTGGCCCAACGGTTAGATTTTTGACCGTTGGCGGTCGACCGGGCCGGTCGACCGACAGCAGTCAGAACTGCTGACTGGACCCCAACGACTAGTTTTTGGATAGCCTATAAATTGGGGGTTCTTGGGTTGTTTTGTAGAAGATTTTTGGAGAGTTTTAAAGATAGTTTTTCCTACTCTATTAAGAGGTTTTCTCCACTTGTTTGAGAGAAAATATTTCCAATCAAAAGGAAAGTTTATCAAGAGTGTTTTTCAAAGTGACTCTTGTGTTTTTCTCCACACATTCCATCCTAGTTTTCTCACACAAATACTTGAGCTATCTATTGCTATACCTATCCTATAGGGATCTTTGTTGTGAGAGGATTTGAGGTGATCAAGTGTTTAGATCACCAAAGACTTCATCTTTGTTTTGAGGAGGCGGATCTGTGTGTTCGCGGTATTTCGGGTTCTAGTGTGAACTCGGTGTTTGAGGTGCGGCCTCGGCGAGCTAGCGGGCTTGCGGTGTGTAGTTCTTGCGGGAACGAGTAAAGGGACTAGAGAGTCTAAGGAGTTCAAGTGTGAACTCACCTTGTAGGTGTTGCGGCACCGAGTGATCCAGTGGGATCGGTTTATAGTGGAAATCCTTCAAGTGTTGAAGGCGGGGACGTAGAGCAAGTGTGCTCGAACCTCGAAATAAATCTCCCGTGTTTGCTATTGCTCTCTCTATCTCTTACTTGTCTTTATATCCTGCATGCTAATATTGTCTTTATCTTTATATGCTTGATATATTGTGTGCTTATTATTATATGCTTGGGGATTGTTTGCTAACACTTGTATTCAACCAAGAGAGCCAACGCGGCACCTCAACTCTTATTTAGAGGAATCTTGAGGAGTTAGTCCAGAGCTCTTCACGGGGAATCCGGCTACGCTCTTGTGTTATACTTGGTGTTTAGTTTAAGAAGTTTTAGTTTGCATTAAATAAGTTTTAATTCAGCATTAATTGACTATTAGATTAGCTAATCATCCATTCACCCCCTCTAGGTGATTACAGATATTTGTGAGTGTTTACTCTTGTATCATTTTCTTATTTATTGTTATCAGTTACCTGTATCATTTCATGTGATCATCTGACTTATTATACCAGTATGTTTACCTATATTCCTTCATGAGAGATCGTTGAGTGCTAACACTATTTATTTAGTTGATCTACATCATTTCATGTGTAGTCGTCTACCAATGTAGATTCATGATTAGCTGTAGTATACCTTAGACCAGATTTGATCTTGTAATTGACCTAGTTGTGAGAAATCTTAGAATAAATTGATCTTGAGTTTGATTGGTTCGTGATTGAGGTTAAAGGTTCATTTTATAGATAAATAGTATATTTATGTGAGGTAGTTATCAGACATTTATTTTGATGATATTTAGACGGGAATTCATTTGGACAATGAGGACAGATTAAATAAGATGTTACCTTTAGATTGATTTATCTTGATATTTGAATTTATATATGGACTTAGAGTTCAACTTGAGATTTACATAAGATCTTGATTCACATTTAGATGAGATAAATAATAGCTGAGTTCTGATCATACTGGAGAAAATTTTACCTTAATTTTGATCTACCATATAACACTGATATTGGGTTATTAGTTGCAAGTATTTTATTTGTATATATTCACCGATAAACTACCTGAGTAATGATGTTTATTGATATTGAGGTTTGAGTACAAAGACTTTCTAGATTTCATGTAGTTTGAGGATATCTCACTCCTTAGTTATGACCTTGATTGGGATTGAAACTATTGGTGATGTAATTTAGACTCTAATCAGATTTAAATCTTGAATTTGACTGGTTCATGATGGTAGTTATATGGGTGAATATCTAGGTGACATTATCAGTTGATTTGATTATTCGTATTGATGGTAAAACATGTGAGAGTTTAGTTGGATATTGATGATTGACTTGGAGATTCTTTATTAAAAGAACAAGATCTTAGACTCAGACTTGTCAGTAGACTCGATTGAGTTGGAGTTGATTTTGAGTTGAGGAGTAGGCGTAGATTGGTTTGACCTGACCTGGTACACACACACACACACACACACACACACACACACACATATATACATAATTGACCAGCTACTTGGATTTATGAATCTTGTGCTTGAACTTAAGGGACGTGGGAGTGTATGATGATCTTAATCATCTTAGATAGTGATGATTGGTCAGATATAGATAAAGATGTATTTTTATGTGTTGGGACTTGGATATATTGATGACTTTAAGGATTTGAGTTGATTGTATACTTTGCCCGGATTATTCTAGTCATGCCAGCAGGTCATGAGTATGTATTTTTATATGTTGGGACTTGGATATATTGATGACTTTGAGGATCTTAATGGCTTGTATACTTTGCCTGGATTATTCTATTCATGCCTGCATGTCATTACTCATCCTGAATATCATGATTTACCTTAAAAACTTGATTGATTATACTTGATATCTACTTGATACTATTGTCCATATTACTTAATTACTGGGAAATATTGTATACGGTAACAACACCCTCATGTTATACTTTTTACATATCCTGTTATATCGGTATTCTAATTACTAACATTATATATCCTGTTATACTGGTATCCTGATTACACATGTTGACGGTGTTACCGTGACTATCATCGAATTATCCTAGTGATCTAAGTAAAATGCATATTAAATAATCTTGATAAACTAATAACATGACATTAAAAACTTACATTGGGATTTGAGAAATTGATGGAGGGGACAACGTCTGTATTTTGAGTGGACCTAAGATATAGGTTGCGCAGCCGAAAGAGAGTTCCACTACTGGTTTCCCGGGGGGTGACTGACACCCCGTCCTATTCTTGTTCCTGTTATACATATTATACATGTTCCTGACTACCTTGCAATAGGTCCTAGTTCAGCACAAGGAGTCTAAGCTGTGGTCCCGGGTATGTACGGGACCCACCTAAAGTATGGACAATGTCTCCAACCGATCAGTTTCAATAACTTAGGATCTCGATCGACACATATGATAGGCATAGTATGGGATGCTTCTATTACAGGTGGAGATTAGTGTTCGCTGACATAATAAATAATAATGTACTATAACTGATTGTCTTTGCCTGATACATATATATCTGTTGGACACCCGATGTTACACCTGACCTGATTGGACATCTGACTCTAATACTGACTGACTCTACCGCCTGATATATAGATCGTGATAGACACCTGATTGAATACCTGACTGGACACATACTCTATTGTGTGTTATCCATATTACTATTTATTTACTTTATTCATGTCATTTCTTATTCCAGTATATATATTTTCTTTATCTGCTCACATGTTATATGCACATGCATTTTCCAGTTTATTCTTAGACATTCACTAGAAGCCTGACTCTCTGGATTCGTATATTCAGATTTGTGGCTATTTTTTTCCTGATTAGGTATTTGGAGAGGATTACATGCGTTATGAAGAGCTGGAGTCCCTCTTTTTTTGATTATAGGTATTCTTACTTTTTTATTCATGTTATTTTCTGATCTATCTATATCGTATCCAGTTTTTATTTTTTTCCTTCATTCATCTGTTATCATTGTGTTAGATCTTTATATATCATATTGCAGTGATTTTGATTTATCATAATGATTATATAGCTTGTTCAGGTTAGGTTAGTTTAGGCTTAGCATATATGCGTAGAGTATTTTCCTCGCGTATATACGTCGCCGACTCTCATCGCAACTCCGTTTTCACCTATTTTGGGAAGCAGGGCGTGACACTTTTAGCATATAATCCTCATTGTTTCATACATTTACAAATTTCACCTCATTTCTGTAACTTAATATTTTAAAGTTATTTTGCAATTATAACCTTGTATCATCTTAGAGTTAACAAACCTGAATTGACAATGAGTTTTAATACATATGCAAAATGATTTTAATAATTTATGAAAAAAAAATAGCTTAAAGTTATCCATTGCCTTTTATCTACCCATGTTTATGGTTAGTTTAATTAATTAACATGACTATATTTTTACTAAAATGACGCTAAGATTTAATAAAATTGTGAGTACTTTTATCTTGCATATTTGGAAAATAAGTAACCATGATTTAGTTTCTTAAAACATAGCTTAGGACAGGGTATATTTGCAAAGTAACTCAAAAATTTAAGGAATTCATATGGAAAGACATAAGCAAGATGAAATATGTGAATCTATAAAAACATGAGGAAATATGTGCTAAAAACCCCTTGTACTTTTATCTAACAACACATGTGGTCTCCATAGTCTGAATCCTTTCCCTCCTAAATTCAAAACCCTAAACCAAGTCCCTAACATGGGTTGCCTTGCCCTTGACAAGATCCAAGAAAGCTATAGGAATTAACTTCTTATCAATTGAATTTCTTCTTTGAATCCCTAATTCTTTATTGCAAGTGATCTCTTCATACAAACAAAATTGGAAATTAAACATGACCACAATCCAATTTGCACTTGCTCAAAGCATGCACTTTGAAGTGAGTGGCCTATAAATAGACCCCCAATAGTCTTCACCTCTACTAACTCTTTCATAGTTCGAGGACGAAGACATCAGCCCTTATGTTGTGGTTTGCTGTTCTCTCTGCTGTTGTGCTGAGCCAGGCTCAGACTGTCCTGTCAGCTGCGGCGGCGTGCAACCTGAACAGGATGAAGGCATGTGCTGGCGCAGTGCTAAAACACCAACCGCCGAGTGTTGTGCCAACCTCCAGGAGCAGAAGCCATGCTTCTGTGAGTACAAGAAGACTCCAAAATATGCAGCTTACCATTAGTGAGGCTAATGTTAAGAAAGTTACAGCATGTGGAGTCAAGATTCCCAAGTGTTAAAAGAGTTGAGTTCTGTTTAAATAACACTTCTTGCTAACTATGCTGATTTCAGAGTGAGATTGTGAGAGATCGTGATATCTATGAATAAAGACATACATATACGTAGTGGTTGCTGGTTGTGTGATCAGGGATTAATTGAGAGCTTCTCTCAGTTCATCAATATATATATTGATTGGTTTGAAATGAAATGTGGGTTCCTCCCTTGTGATGGTTTTAAGACTATGATATTATCAGTGGTTAAAAAGCCAGTGATGAGGGTTGAGTTCTTCCTATATTAGTTATAATATTTCTTGAGATCCTCAAAGGACCAAGATTTGGACATGTTATCACATCGCCATCCTCAAACCTAGATATCTTTTCTATGTATGCATCAATCTCCAAAATTAGAGATTTTCTCGATAAAGAAAAATACTAGTTTAAGTATAAATATCATACTACTATTTGACTACATGTGGAGTACAGTGAATTGTAGTCAGCCGCACTCGTCACTGTAACTCTCTAGCTATCAGATAGTGGATGGTTATTCTTAGTTTGGATCCCTCTCTTTAAATTCAAAACTCTACACTAATTCACTAGCCAAAAAACACATGTGCTGGTTATCCTTAAACTAGAAGTATAGAAATTTCATGTGAAGTGAAATCCATCTGTATGCGCTTTTGTTGCAGATTGAATTGAGCCACATCATATAGGTCACAATTGGATAACCAGACCATAAACTCAAAGTATTCCAGGTGCCCATATTAACATCTCAATTTTGACGCTAAATCCCCCCAATATTGGCAGAGAGAGAGAGAGAGAGAGAGAGAGAGAGCAACAATATTTCTTCTTCTCAGGTGTACTAACTTTTCAAAGAGTGTGGGAATGAAGAGATCAGCAGTCTTCTGTTTCATTACTCTATCTATTGTTACGAGTATTTTTAGCACGTGCGCTGCATGTGGGTTAATTTCTAGATATATGGACATGTTCTCTATCATTATACTCAATAATGGTTCCTAGATATCGTTTCTGTATATGCATCAGCGCATATAATTCAGTCGCCGAATACAAATTATGATTCTTTAGATGAAAATTATAGTCCATAGTATACAAATAGATAACTGCTATCTCATTATACATAAATACAGATCACTTTCACACTTCCTTGATTACCTTGTAGTTTGAATCCCTCACTTTAAATTAAATCATCAATTCACAAATCAAAGGCCACATGGGTTTGTTGAATGCCCTTCCCTTAAAAGTAGAGGAAACTCATGTGAACTGAGATCCATATTTATGTTAGATGCAACCATCACCCCGTCAAAATATAGAGGCTCATGATGTTAACTACAGTGGTCAAAATTTGACCTCTATTAGGATGATGATACGTGTCCAAGCTAGCAAGAGCTCTCCCGAGAAATTCACAATTCTCAGAGTCCAATCCGGAGCCTCCGCACATCCAACCTTCCTGATGTCACATTCCTCTGCCTTGAAGACGTTCAGTCCGGAGCCACACTCCATCACTCCGAGATCTTTACCTTCCTGAGGCCTTTCCTATTTCAAAAGTCTCCAGCTCCAAGTCAGAAGCTCCAAATATCAGTTCACTGATATATCTGCCTACCGTTAGGCACTCCAACTTCCTACATTCATAAAGTGTAATACCCCCTTTCAGCGTGGGCGGTTATAGACAATGGCAGATTCTCAAGCCTGCAATCCCAACCAAGCACTGTTAGTAATCACAACCGTTGCAATAAATCCAGCATGTGTAGATCGTGTGCCCATCAATTTTGCCTCCACGATCGGCATTCTTGTCAGATACATGTGATCCTTTTTCTCCTAAGAGAAGGGGATCGCTTCCCTAATATCAGAGCATATAGATATACATTCATAGAGACACACTAGTAATTTTCCTCTGATAGTCCTCTACCACCAACACACCTGCAGTTTTCCTTTGCACGATAAATTCTTTTCACTACACCGACAGTTTTTCTCTGGTGGTCCTCTGACCATTCCGCCTGATTCTCATGCCTGAGGGTCTTAGGTTGACACCACATCAATTCTCCTAACCTGAAAGGTATCTCTTCTTTCGTGTATTCTGATAGGTAATATCCCTGGGAAGCGCCCAAACTTCACTTGTGGTGGGTCGATCCACATGAGCCAGTTTTTATCCACCACAAACTGATGCTTTCATTGAGATCTTGAGCTATATCGAGGTTTCCCTCCTTTTCAACCCAAAACCTTCTTCTTCAACCCAAAACCTTCCTCAAAAAACTTTTTTCTAGTGCCAATGGCCCTGAGAAAGCAGAAGGTCACCCATAATGGCACTCCATCAAAGGGTAAGTATAGCAGCACTGCCAGGAGGCACAGTTCCCCACCTGCCGTCGGTCAACATAATGCTACCAAGAACACTGACTCCTCCTCATCTCAGAAGGCAGCCACAAATGTCTAACCAACGCTACTGTACGAAGGCCAGATCTTTTAGATGCTCACCGACATGAAGGAGCAGCAAGCCCAATCAAACTGCGATCCAGAGTAGGTGGCTCTCAACTGTAAGAATGCCATCGTGAACAGGAGGCATTGAGTCAGCTCAACGAACAACTTCAGGCCTAAATCATTGTCTTCCAGAATAGCCAGACACAGACGCAGTTGGAAAGCGAACCTGGAAACAAAAAAATCTCATGTCATCCGAGTCTAGATGAGTTGATCCAAAGACGGATCGAGCAGTCTAAACTGCAGCTCCATGGCCGATCAACACCTTTAGCTTCTAAAATATTGACTCCCTTCTCTCCAAAGAGATCCTGGATTGCGAGTTTCCAATGAAGTTCATAACCCCGACATTCGACTAGTACTTCAAAATCAGTTACCTAGTTTAACACATTAGGCACTTCTGGCATAAGATGGTGATTTATTCCTGCAATGATCTACTCATGTGCCTAACCTTTTCGTCTAGTAAGTGTGGCCTCGGATTGATTCTACTCCTTGCAGCCACATTCTCTCTACGATTCGAGGTAACTGAAGCGTTCCTCACTCAGTACGCCTCTTATCGAAAGGCTAAGAGGAACAATTACCATCTTTTCACTGCCAAAATGAGGCAGGGCAACAACCTCAAATTCTATATCGGCTACTTCCAAAGCCAGCTAGCCAAAGTCCCTAACTGCGGTGAGGATGTCTCTGTGCTTGCATTCATCAGCGGTGCAAATTTCTCACCTCCTATATAAACATCTACAGAAGCACAATATCACTCGGATGAGCAAGGTACATTGAGTTGGCCAATAGTCAACAATACTCAAACACAATCACGAACAAGTTCACCAATAGTCAACAAGAGAAAATAACCACGCCTAGTCTAAGGTAACCTTAACCTAGACAACTCCTAACTGGTTGATTGTCCACAGGAGTTATAATGAAGATTTTAACCACAAACTAATCAGCCAGGTCAGGGCAAGATTGGTGGGAGGTATTCGAGCAAAAGCGACGGGCCTAATTAAGCCAAACCACTAGCCTTCAGAGTTTCGCCCCTCAATCCTTTTCTTAGAAACTAATTTGGCAGGAGTCAAATTCTAACACCCTTCCCCTTAGGATAATCTCTTAGTGAGTTTGAGATGTCCCTAAGGCCAACGTCTATCATATTTTACTTAGGCTTAGGTTGTGCGTGTTTGGAGATAGTTTGTGGGTTAAGGAAGGGTAATGACTTCGCACCTTATATTGATTTGGGTTTTGCCCTTAGAATTAATTGTGCAGAGTGTGCAAGATATAGAAAAGTAACATTCAAAAGAAAATATCACCCAAGAATATTTCCTAAACTATATGCTATGCATACGTATCTTGTCTCCAGCTATCTTCAACAGTAATTGTAAAATAAACATAATTAGACAAATGCCTAGAATGTAAGTCTAAATATTTTTTAAGCAATTAACAATCACTCAGATTACTGTTGGATTAAAAATAGGGATTGTGAATATCAGATATAAAAAGAATAATAACACACAAAAACTTAATTTTTGCAAGCAATATGTCCTGCAAAAAAGAGTTTTTTAGTAGTCCACAAATTTTTAAACTTGCGCTGCAATTTCTTGAAATTCTGTTTCCTACTTTCGAGTGTAGGGGCACAGAATAACAAGTCTTCTCCTGTAAAGCTTGAGTGCCAAATCTAAATCTTGACATCCCTAAAACAAGACATCAAACTTGTTAGAAAGCAATTACACCGTTCCTTCCCCGGTAACGGGGCCAAAAATTGATCGTAAATTGAAAGTGTAAGAATTACCGTGTAGCTTTGGGCTAACGGGTCGTGTCTACGAGGAGAAATGCAATAGAATCTTTTCGGTATTTTTGTTAACTAACAAAGAATGGAGTTGGTGTTTTTCTTTTTTTTCTTTTTAGTTGAAAAGAGAATGGAGAGAAGAGAAGTGATTAAAAGAAAAATTGAAAAACTTAGAGAAGGCTTTAGAAAAGGTGATCTTTAAAAAGTGTTGAAAATTATTTGATTGTTTTTAATATAGGAAACAAATCTGGGCTCACTATCTCACTACTCAACGATGTGTTCTTCTCTTGAAATTCTTAGTGCCTTAACTTGATCATAGGAAAAAACTTTAAGCTTGAGTTTAGAAAGTTTAAAGCAAAGAAAATAAGATAGTTTGGAAAAGTTAACTCTTTTTTCTTAAAAAATCAACTTGAATTGAATGTTAAATCATCAAGTCTTTCAAGTATGAAATAAAAATAAGTTCAAGTGATGTTTTTAAAAGAAGAAGAAGTTTAAAAATCCAAACCCATCCTCATGTGCCTTCAAGAACACTTTTAAAAAAGAAAGGCTTAGTTTAGGCATGCATATGATTCCATTGGGTCCTTACATCAAAGCCATTTAAAAATAAGAGGGATCGAAGAGAGGGACGATAGTGAGCCCAGAAATAAATTTAGCTACTCATGGAAGATGAAAAATAAGATATGTAAATAAAGTAAGACATACCCGTGAATTAGAGTGAAAGAAGAGAAAGCTTGACCCTTTTATTGATTTCACTTCAATCTTCAGATTACAATCACTCTATTCCTCTCTCTCACTGGTATGTGAACTGAACTACAAATTAGAAAAAAGATATACAACTTCTATACTATCTAACAAAGAGCCTAAACCTTAAAAACAAAGAGAAAAACTTAAACTAATTTCCGGTCCCTTTTTTCCTGAAAAATAGAGTATAAATAGGCAAAAACCAAACGAGGGAGGTAGTATGAAGATAAGGGAGCAAACACTCCCCCAATAAACCCTAACAAGCCTAAAAAATGCGGCTATGGCCACGTTTCCACGGCTGGTCACACCAGGTTGGTGGGTCTCGCTCGTTTGGTGATTCCCCTTTATCTCCTGCTGGTTTTCCCATTTTAGCTCAAGGATTTGACGAAACAGCCTTTGATCTTTGGCTTTAACCACTTGATTTGAGAAGATTCATTTTAACTGATTTTCAACCTCTGATTTGCAATGATCTACCCTAATTTCCTGATTTCTAATTAAATCTGAATTAAATCAGAACTTAATGGGCTTTTGAGCTCGTTTCTCTTTCATACCTTTAGCAATGGGGCTGCATTTTATAAAGAAAAATAGGAATAATTAATATGATTTATTTTAAAAATAAACATGGTAATATGACAATATATATGCAATATATGTGACCGATCAAGCATAATAAATAATAATGTACTATAACTGATTATCTTTGCTTGATACATGTATATATGTTAGACACCCAATGTTACATTGGCCTGATTGGACACCTGACTCTAGTACTGACTGACTCTACCTACCTGATATATAGATTGTGATAGAAATCTGATTGAGTAACTGACTGGACACACTCTACTGTGTGCTATCCACATTACTGTTTATTTACTTTATTCATGTCATTTCTTATTCCAGCATATATATTTTCTTTATCTGCTCACATGTTATATGAACATGCACTTTCTATTTATTCTTACACATTCACTAGACGTTCTAACTCCCTAGATTTGCTTATCCAGATTTGTGACTATTTTTTTGTTGATTAGGAATTTGGAGAGGATTACATGCGTTTTGAGGAGCTAGAGTCTCTCTTTTCTTGATTATATGTATTCTTGCTCTTTTATTTATGTTATTTCTTGATTCTATCTATATCATATACAGTTGCCACTGTTATCATTGTGTTAAATCTTTATATGTCTTGATTTATCATAATGATTATATAGCTAGTTCATGTTACTTTAGGCTTAGCGTATATGCGTGGGGTATTTTCCTCGCGCATATACTTCGCCGACTCTCGTCGCGACTCCATTTTCACGTATTTTGAGAAGCGGGGCGTGATAGGATTTTCTTGGTATCAGAGCCAGGTTTGAAATAAAAAGAACCTGTTCTTATCAGGGACCTGAAACATGTTATAATTACACTGCAATATACATATATTACTTATACAATGATACTGAGTCCACTTAGAAATCAAGTGTCCTTTCTTTGAAAATCCATCACTTGGTTCTCTCCTTCAGTCTCATATTCATCTCTACTCTTTTTCCTAATTTTGTCTCTTTGAATTGATCACTGTATTCTGAAGCCGATAACAGAGATCAGAGCGCGCCGCGGAATCCTGGTGTCTCAGAGAAGCGAAGTGGTGGCTTGTTTATTTTCTCCCTTGATTTTGATTTTTTTATCATTCCTTACTTTATGGAATTTTGAGGACGAAATTTTTATAAGGTGGGTAGAATGTAATAGCTCCTAGTCAATAATACTATATTATTATTTTTAAATATCTTATCTTGCTTTAACTGCCATTTTGTTAATTAACTTGATTTATAGTTATTATTATTAGATATACAAATTATTTCTAAGATATTAACTTTGGCTTTATATATTATTGCTATTATCAGTTATTAATATTTTTAATTACTAATACTATTATTATTTGTTATTCTTAGTAATGAGTGTTTCATTATGATTATAATTATTATTGCTAGTGTTATAGTTATTTTAATTATTATTCGTAGTATTGTTAATTATTATTGTTATTAATATTATTATAAGTATTGATATTATTGTTATTGATTATTATTAATAGAGTATTATTATTAGTATTTTAATTATTAATATTTATTTATATTATTACATGGTTAATTATTATTATCATTTATCATCATTGTTATTATTAATATTATTGCCTGAATTATTATTTTTCCTTCTTAATTCTTTTCCCCATACCTATTTATCTAAACCCGAAACCCACCAACCCAATAATCTGTTGGCCCAAAGGCCTATCACCCTAGTTTTGATGATGATCAACTCATGAAGTTATGTTTACTAATGATCTTGTGTTTAATTAGTGACAGATTCATTATCAAGATCTTAGTAGGTGCATAGCTCAATAAAGGATAAAATATCAAGATTTGGAGCTAGCACGGTGTGATCCAAGGAGCTTTTGGATCAAGCTTGGACCAAGTCAAGAAGATGAGAAGCCTTCAAGGGAAGACTTCAAGATCAAGACTTGTGTCTAGGTATAAGATTTTGTTTTTTTTTTAGATAAAATGTAAAGGATAGAATAGTTGGTGGATTGCTCAAGTACATATACACACACACTCTTGATAGAATTGTTTTCATAAAAGATTTTTTAGTTTAGAAAAGATTTTTCATTTTGGAAAAATACTTGTTTGGTTTTGAAATTTCTTATATGCATATCTTTTATCCAAAACCATATTTAGTGCTTAATGTCAAAAAACATAGAATTTCATCTTAATTGTGTAGTGGATCATCTCCATACACTCTATGCTTTAATAAGTTCAAAATATCTTGTTTTTGTATTTGGTAAAGTTTTGAAAAAACAAGTTTTTGTAAAATACAAGTTTTCATTTGAGCCAATATTTCCTATTACAAAAATAGTCCAAATATTTTATAACATGCCTTGATTTTATGCAAGCATGTTTGTTTATCAAAGTATATTGGTTAAACTATTTTTGTAGATTTTCTAAGTATTTATGGGATTTTATTTGAGCCAAAAAGTCTTAGTTTTAAAATCCCAGAAATCTGTTTTCAGGCTTCAGCTAGTCGACTTGCTACCTTTATAGTCGACTAACCCTGAAGTCGGTCGACCGGCTCGGTCGACCGACGTGCACAGATGTGCACGCCTTTGTGTACTGGAGGACGGCCGACCGTACGGGTCGACCGCTCCAGAGAGCTCTGCTCTCTGGAAAGTTCGGCCGACCGTACGGGTCGACCGACAGAGAGTTCAACTCTCTGCTCCAGTGGCTCGGTCGACCCGGGCGGTCGACCGTGGCTCCAACGGTCGGATTTCTGACCGTTGGCGGTCGACCGACCCGGTCGACCGGCAGGCCTGACAGACCCCAACGGCTAGTTTCTGGCAGCCTATAAATTTGGGGGTTTGGTCATTGTTTAAAAAAAGTTTTTGGAGACTCTTAGAGCCAGTTTTTCCTATTCATTCCAGAGGTTTTTCTCCACAAAATTTAGAGCCAATACTTCCAATTAAAAGAAGAGTTTTTATTCAGAGTGTTTTAAGTGATTCTTTGAGTTTTCCTCCACTATCTCAATCCTTGTTTTCTCACACAAACACTTGAGCATCCATTGATCTATTCATCCTATAGGAGTGTTGTAGTGAGATTGTTTTTAGGTGATCAAAGTGTTGTCATCACCAAAGACTTCATTTGTTCTTTGAGGAGACGAGCAAGTGTGCTCGTGGTGGTTTAGAGTTCTTGTGTGAACTCGGTGGTTTGAGGTGCGGCCTCGGCAAGCTAGTGAGCTTGCGTGTGTATGGGACTAGGGAGTCTGAGGGCTTGTAGGTGTTGCGGCACCGAGGAGAGATCCATTGGGATCTTGCATAGTGGAAATCCTTCGTGTGTCAAAGGCGGGGATGTAGAGCAAGTGTGCTCGAACCTCGAAACATACCCTTGTGTTTGCGATTGCTCACTCTCTCTCTCTCTCTTTGTCTCTTTTATATCTTACATGCTTTATTGTCTATCTTTATATGCATGATATATTCCTTGTGCTCATAATTGATATACTTGCGTGGGATTGTTTGCTAACACTTGTATTCAACCAGAGAGCCAACGCGGCACCTCAACCCATTCAAGGGGAATCTAGAGGAGTTTGTCCAGAGCCCTTCACGGGGAATTCGGCAACACTCTTGTGTTATACATAGTGTTAGTGTAAAAGTTTTAATTAGGTCATAATTGTTTTTAGCTTCCGCATTATTTGCATTATTAGGCATTAAGTGACCATTAGATTAGCCATCACCTATTCACCCCCCTCTAGGTGAGCCTTCAATTGGTATCAGAGCTTGGTACTCTGATTTGGGTCAACAACCTAGAGTTAAAGATCCTCATTTTTAGGCTAATCACAATATTTTGTACACACACCATGGAGTTCATGTCACCACCCACTTTTGACATTCTTAACATCCAAATTTGGAAAGTTAAGATGTCCTTGTACCTCAAAGCCCTAGGCATCCATGTTTATCTTGCCACTACTAATAATGCATATTGTTTAAATGGTAAGAACATTGAGGCTAATGCAAAAGCCTACATTCTTTAAGATCTACCCTACATGATGATTATTTATCTAGGGTTGCTAATCTTGATTTGGTTTTTGTAGTTTGGAACACCCTCCTCTCCCTTGGCGAAAATGATCAATACTATGCGGGGAGTGATTCGGATGTTGGAAGCGACATCTCCAACAAGTGCTATATGGTCCAAGGGGATGACCCCCTTGAGGTAACTACCGAATCCGAGGATGAGGATGTAGACATGTCATATGATGAGCTATCTACTTTTTGTCATCTTTTGCTAGAAAAATATGACATGATTAAAAAAGAAAATAAAAATTTGAAAAAGAATATTGCTTGCATGCATAAAGAACATGTTTCATTTAGGAATAATATTACATGTTTAGAAAAAGAGAATGAGGTTTTGAAAAATGAAAATGTTTCCCTCATGTCTAAATTGAATGATTTATGTGAAGGGAATATGTCTTTGAAAAATAAGATTGATTGGTGGAAAAACAAAAGGAAGTCGTTTTTCAAGAAAATAAGTCTTTGAAAAAGAAAATTTTTGAAAAAGAAAAAGAAAAAGTTTTTAAAAAGAAGAAAAATGACTCTTTATCTCACATGTCTTTACATGCCACCATTGATGATAGTGAGATTACTCTTTTGAAAAATAAAATTAATAGTTTGAGCTCAACTTTGAGCTCGTGTGCATTCAACCATTCTAAATTGGAGTTTTTGTTTGCTAAGAAACAAACTCCACATGTTCATGCACATCATCATGCATTTGCTTATGTTGCAGCCATGACCACATACATACACATAAGCATACTAAGGTGTACACATGTACACATTGTGGTCGCAAAGGCCATTTAGCAAAATTTTGTTATGATAGGTTAAATCATTGTAATTTTGCTAATAAAAATGTTTGGGTTCCTCAACACAATGCTAACCCCCGTGGACCCAAGAAAATATGGGTACCAAATCCCCCACCCCATGTTTTGATGTAGGTGAGGCATCTCTCAAGACGTGAGAGACTTGGTGCCTTGATGGTGGATGCACTTGGACTTGATGGACACATATACAGATGCATCGCTATCAAGGAGTTTTGGTGGGTCAACCACCATGATTGGAGCTTTGGAGTTGGTAACGATCTCTAAACTCCTACTTTTTATGTTCATGCTTGTTCATTCATGATATTTTTAGCATGATCATGTTTTATTTATTTTATGTGCTTCATGTGGTAAAAACATGCTTAGATGTAGTTTTTATCAAAACTTGTATTATACATGTACAAATAGTGAGTTACACGTGACTTACATATGTTTGCACTTCATGCTCATTTGTACCCACTATATGCACATGTATAGGCTAGTTTTGATGATTCTCATTTATACATGCTTTGCAAATTTTTCATGTTTTACTTTATGTATATGTATTTTTAATTCAAATCTAATAAATATACATGCATACCCGTGAGTCTCTTGCCTTCATGCAAATACATTTGATAGACTCTTTTATATTTGGGATATGTATGTATATTGTTAGGATTGGATAAATCATACATATACCTAGAAGTTTGTTTGTTTTATTGAAAAATGATTTTTCATGTTTTTGTAAAAATTTGATACATGATCATTTTTGAGCTTCAATGACCATTTTCATGATAATGCTACTTACATGACTTTGAACACCCACACTTTATTTATTTTGTCATGACTTTGATTCATGAACACTTTTATGAGCTTAATCGATCTTGAGTGTAAAACTTTGTGTATTTAGTCTTGATTCATGAAAAATATATGATTTGATGATTTTGAAGGATCTTTAACTAGTTTTTCAAAAATTATCTTTAACTAGTTAATTATTCTTCATTTGGTAGTGATTTTCAATGCTATACTATTTTCAAATTTATTTTTGAAAACCCCTACCTTTAATGGGAGGATGGATGGGCGATTATGCCTTGTATGCTTCATTGAAAATCTTCTATCTTGAGCATATGTAGGGTGGTAGGTTATGAGATATATATTTGAGTTACATTGTTATTTCAATTGGTATCATTGAAACTCTTTCAATTGGTATCTAAATTGATAATTTTTGTATATACTCATACTTTGTTTTCTTATATATATATATATGTATCAATGTCAATTGGTATACTCATTTCATACATATATATGAGTTTCATGTGCTTAACTTTCATTTGGTTCACACTTTTAAAAGCACAAAGTTTATGATGAAAAATAAAAATTTTGATTATTATGTTTACTATTGGTATCAATATGTTTCAGCTTCATATTTGTTAAATTTCAATTAGTATCAATATGTTTTATAATAATGATTATTTTCAATTTGGTATCTTAAAATTTGTTTGTTTTACAAGAGCTCTGATACTTTTAAAAAAAAATTTTTAGAAAAATTAAAAAAAAAGTTTTGATATGTATTTCCTATATGCAAGGAGAGCTTAACATCTCTTCTACATATAGATTCATGTTGAGTATATTATAAATTGAGGAGCTTGATAACTCTTCTTTATATGATATACGTGTGTAGGGGGAGCTTCACATCTCCTCTTATGCATTACATAATATGCGTTATGTGAGTAGGGCTTGTCATCCCTTCTTCTGTAATGCATATGTGTAGGGAAGCTAACTTAGCGTCTTCCTCTTCATGAATGTATATCGCATATAAATCTTTATTGATTGATTTGTTTAACCCCTTCTTGATCTTTTTGTTTTTGACAAAAAGGGGGAGAAAATTTTGTTTGATTTGTTTTTACTTTGAACCCTTTGTTGATGAATGACAAAAAAGGGGAGAAGTATTTGAGTTTATATGCATGTTTCCATTGCTTAAGGGGGAGAAGTATTTGTCTTCCTTGTTATTTATGCATATATGTTTTGTTTTGCAAATAGGAGAAAAAGATTTATTTTGTTTTATCTCCATACATTTGCATACATATTTATGAGCTTCATTGTCATATATTATTATTTATGTCTATGCATGAGTTAAGGGGGAGCTTCTTTGAAGCTTTACTTTAATCCATGCATATATATCTTCATGAGTTTTGTCATCATCAAAAAGGGGGAGATTGTTAGCCCAAAGGCCTATCACCCTAGTTTTGATGATGATCAACTCATGAAGTTATGTTTACTAATGATCTTGTGTTTAATTAGTGACAGATTTATTATCAAGATCTTAGTAGGTGCATAGCTCAACAAAGGATAAAATTGTCAAGATTTGGAGCTAGCACGGTGTGATCCAAGAAGCTTTTGGATCAAGCTTGGACCAAGTCAAGAAGATGAGAAGCCTTCAAGGGAAGACTTCAAGATCAAGACTTGTGTCTAGGTATAAGATTTTGTTTTTGTTTTTAGATAAAACGTAAAGGATAGAATAGTTGGTGGATTGCTCAAGTACATATAACACACACACTCTTGATAGAATTGTTTTCATAAAAGATTTTTTAGTTTAGAAAAGATTTTTCATTTTGGAAAAATACTTGTTTGGTTTTTGAAATTTCTTATATGCATATCTTTTATCCAAAACCATATTTAGTGCTTAATGTCAAAAAATATAGATATTTCATCTTAATTGTGTAGTGGATCATATCCATACACTCTATGCTTTAATAAGTTCAAAATATCTTATTTTTGTATTTGGTAAAGTTTTGAAAAAACAAGTTTTGGTAAAATATAAGTTTTCATTTGAGCCAATATTTCCTATTACAAAAATAGTTCAAATATTTTATAACATGCCTTGATTTTGTGCAAGCATGTTTGTTTATCAAAGTATATTGCTTAAACTATTTTTGTAGATTTTTTAAGTATTTATGGGATTTTATTTGAGCAAAAAAGACTTAGTTTTAAAAACCAGAAATCTGTTTTCAGGCTTCAGCTAGTCGACTTGCTACCTTTATAGTCGACTAACCCTGAAGTCGGTCGACCGGCTCGATCGACCGACGTGCACAGATGTGCACGCCTTTGTGCACTGGAGGACGGCCGACCGTACGGGTCGACCGCTCCAGAGAGCTCTGCTCTCTGGAAAGTTCGGCCGACTGTACGGGTCGACCGACAGAGAGTTCAACTCTCTGCTCCAGTGGCTCGGTCGACCCGGGCGGTCGACCGTGGCTCCAACGGTCGGATTTCTGACCGTTGGCGGTCGACCGACCCAGTCGACCGGCAGGCCTGACAGACCCCAACGGCTAGTTTCTAGCAGTCTATAAATTTGGGGGTTTGGTCATTGTTTTAAAAAAAGTTTTTGGAGACTCTTAGAGCCAGTTTTTCCCATTCATTCTAGAGGTTTTTCTCCACAAAATTTAGAGCCAATACTTCCAATTAAAAGAAGAGTTTTATTCAGAGTGTTTTAAGTGATTCTTTGAGTTTTCCTCCACCATCTCAATCCTTGTTTTCTCACACAAACACTTGAGCATCCATTGATCTATTCATCCTATAGGAGTGTTGTAGTGAGATTGTTTTTAGGTGATCAAAGTGTTGTGATCACCAAAGACTTCATTTGTTCTTTGAGGAGACGGGCAAGTGTGCTCGTGGTGGTTTAGAGTTCTTGGGTGAACTCGGTAGTTTGAGGTGCGGCCTCGGCGAGCTAGTGAGCTTGCGTGTGTACGGGACTAGGGAGTCCGAGGGCTTGTAGGTGTTGCGGCACCGAGGAGAGATCCATTGGGATCTTGCATAGTGGAAATCCTTCGTGTGTCGAAGGCGGGGATGTAGAGCAAGTGTGCTCGAACCTCGAAACATACCCTTGTGTTTGCGATTGCTCACTCTCTCTCTCTCTTTGTCTCTTTTATATCGTGCATGCTTTATTGTCTATCTTTATATGCATGATATATTCCTTGTGCTCATAATTGATATACTTGCGTGGGATTATTTGCTAACACTTGTATTCAACCAAGAGAGCCAACGTGGCACCTCAACCCATTCAAGGGGAATCTAGAGGAGTTTGTCCAGAGCCCTTCACGGGGAATTCGGCAACACTCTTGTGTTATACATAGTGTTTAGTGTAAAAGTTTTAATTAGGTCATAATTATTTTTAGCTTCCGCATTATTTGCATTATTAGGCATTAAGTGACCATTAGATTAGCCATCACCTATTCACCCCCCTCTAGGTGAACCTTCATAATCTATAACCCAAAACTCAATCCCCATAATCTTATCTTAATTCAAATTCAAATCCTAAAGCTGAACTACCTAATCCAAATCCTATCTAATCAAATCTTTATCCGAACATGCCAATTCACAAATTTTAACTAATCCTAATATAAATCCTATCAATAATCATATCTATCCTAACTTACCCAAATTCAAATCCTATTTTCAAAATCATAACCCCAGTTAATTCTATCCTAACTACTAAGTCAAGCAGTTTGAACCTAACTGAAATTCTGATTTTTTTTTTAAATTCCTAATAATCTATAAAAAGCTTAAACTACTTTTTTTACCTCAAAAGAAAAATTATGACCCAACTCTCTCCACCTCTTTCTTTCTTTTCTCCTCAAGCAGAGCACGAATGATAAAGAATTTCGAAAAGGAATCTCGAAGTGCAAAAATTGAGGAACATGATAGGGGAGATCAAATTCAAGTAAACAATCTATTTTCTCACAATTTATTTCATATAAATAGTTTATTAAAATCATGTCATACCATGAGCATTCATGAATTTTTATACATCAAAACCCAACCACAAAAATCCAACAAAAAAAATATATGTGAAGATATACCAACTCATAATTTTAATTAACATATTTTTTTCAAAATTTTTAACAAAGGATTTCATTATAAAAAAGAAGGAAAAAAAGGAAGAAAAATTGCATAATAGAATAATCAGATAAATATAAAAAAATAGATAAAAATATAAATAACAGTCTATAATATTTCTATAATCTCTAATAAAATTTTTAAATGAATAGCAATATAAATTAACTTAAATCACCTACTTTAAAGTCGATTTTCATTAATGGTAAATTTAGACCCATTAAGGTCTTTTATTGCTATAAGCCTTTAAAAATCCAACAAAATAAAATTAGAAATTGGTTTAAATTAACCTATTAAATTCATTAGACCCAGAGGATCATATTCTTAACCCCCAAACAAGTTAATCAAGATTAAAACTCCTTATAACTCTCAAGTAGAACATCCTTTTAAAAATTCTAACAATTTTTATTGAAATGAACTATGTAGATTTATCAGGATCCTTGGATTTCAGTGTTTGGACTTGTGATCAAGTTCAGGTGAGTATTCTTTCCTCCTTCAGTTAAATAAGAATTTTATAATAAATGACTTTATTTAGTTATGTAATCATGTATAAAGGTGATGCATATGATTAAGCTTTTTTCCTAATATTTGGAAATTTAATAGTTTTCACAAATTACTTGCACATACTTTTTGTGATATATTTATCTATTCCTGAATGTAATAAGGTTCATTATTCTTATTAATAAATCTACATGATTACTGCATAACATTGATTCGGATTATGCTACTAAAATTTATTGAGATGATATTGTTGGCCCAAAGGCCCATCACTCTAGTTTTGTTGATGATCAACTCATGTAGTTATAGTACTAATGATCTTGTGTTTAATTAGTCTCAGATTTATGATCAAGACTTCGTTGGTGTGTAGCTTCAACAAAGGATTTAAAGTCAAGTTTTGGAGCTAGCACGGTTTGATTCAAGAGCCTATGCATCAAGACCACATCAATTACTCAAGAGGAGTCTAGCTCTTTGGATCAAGTTTGGACCAAGTCAAGAGATGTGAAGACTTCAAGTGAAGACCTTCAAGATCAAGACTTGAATCTAGGTTCGTTTTATTAAGATTTTGTTTTAGTTAAAATGTAAAGGATAGAATAGTTGGTGGATTGCTCAAGTATACCATACACACACACACACTCTTGATTTAGATGAGTTTTCATAAAAGAATTTTCATTTTGAAAAGACTTTTTATTTTGACAAAATACCGGTTTGATTTTTGGAGTTTATTATATACATGTGTTTTTAACCAAAACCGTTTTAGTGTTTATTGTCCAAAATATAGATATTTCATCATCTATGTGTAGTGGATCATAACCATACACTCTATGCTTTAAAAGTGTTTAAAATATCTTGTTTTTGTATTTGGAGAAGTTTTGAAAAAATAAGTTTTGGAAAACCAATTTGGAAAAATACGATTTTTGTTTTTAGCCAAAATTTTTAAGTTACAAAAATAGTTCAAATTGTTTGTAACATATCTTGATTTTACTCAAACATGTTTGATTATGAAAGTATAATATTGAACCTATTTTTGTAGATTTTTTGTGATTTTATGGGGTTTTATTTGAGTCAAAATGCCAAGTTTTCATTACCTATAAATCCCTGTCCTGGCTTCTGCCGGTCGACCGGGCCGGTCGACCGAGTTAGGAGTCGGTCAACCAAGTTGGTCGACCGGCGTGCACAGAACGTGCACGCCAGTTTGGCTGGAGGGCCGGTCGACTGACCCGATCGACCGCCAGAGAGCTTCTGCTCTTTGGAAAGCCCCGGTCGACCGGGCCGGTCGACCGACAGAGAGTATCTGCTCTCTGTTCCAGGCCTCGGTTGACCGGGCCGGTCGACAGCTGGCCCAACGGTCAGATTTTTGACCGTTGGCGGTCGACCGACAGCAGTTAGAACTGCTGACTGGACCCCAACGGCTAGTTTTTGGATAGCCTATAAATTGGGGGTTTCTTGGGTTGTTTTGTAGAAGATTTTTGGAGAGTTTTAAAGATAGTTTTTCCTACTCTATTAAGAGGTTTTCTCCACTTGTTTGAGAGAAAATATTTCCAATCAAAAGGAAAGTTTATCAAGAGTGTTTTTCAAAGTGACTCTTGTGTTTTTCTCCACACATTCCATCCTAGTTTTCTCACACAAATACTTGAGCTATCCATTGCTATACCTATCCTATAGGGATCTTTGTTGTGAGAGGATTTGAGGTGATCAAGTGTTTAGATCACCAAAGACTTCATCTTTTTTTTGAGGAGGCGGATCTGTGTGTTCGCGGTATTTCGGGTTCTAGTGTGAACTCGGTGTTTGAGGTGCGGCCTCGGCGAGCTAGTGGGCTTGCGGTGTGTAGTTCTTGCGGGAACGAGTAAAGGGACTAGAGAGTCTAAGGAGTTCAAGTGTGAACTCACCTTGTAGGTGTTGCGGCACCGAGTGATCCGGTGGGATCGGTTTATAGTGGAAATCCTTCAAGTGTTGAAGGCGGGGACGTAGAGCAAGTGTGCTCGAACCTCGAAACAAATCTCCCGTGTTTGCTACTGCTCTCTCTATCTCTTACTTGTCTTTATATCCTGCATGCTAATATTGTCTTTATCTTTATATGCTTGATATATTGTGCGCTTACTATTATATGCTTGGGGATTGTTTGCTAACACTTGTATTCAACCAAGAGAGCCAACGCGGCACCTCAACTCTTATTTAGAGGAATCTTGAGGAGTTAGTCCAGAGCCCTTCACGGGGAATCTGGCTACATTCTTGTGTTATACTTGGTGTTTAGTTTAAGAAGTTTTAGTTTGCATTAAATAAGTTTTAATTCAGCATTAATTGACTATTAGATTATCTAATCATCCATTCACCCCCCTCTAGGTGATTACAGATATTTGTGAGTGTTTACTCTTGTATCATTTTCTTATTTATTGTTATCAGTTACCTGTATCATTTTATGTGATCATCTGACTTATTATACCAGTATGTTTACCTATATTCCTTCATGAGAGATCGTTGAGTGCTAACACTATTTATTTAGTTGATCTACATCATTTCATGTGTAGTCGTCTACCACTGTAGATTCATGATTAGCTGTAGTATACCTTAGACCAGATTTGATCTTGTAATTGACCTAGTTGTGAGAAATCTTAGAATAAATTGATTGATCTTGAGTTTGATTGATTCGTGATTGAGGTTAAAGGTTCATATTTATATATAAATAGTATATTTATGTGAGGTAGTTATCAGGCATTTATTTTGATGATATTTAGACGGGAATTCATTTGGACAATGAGGACAGATTAAATAAGATGTTACCTTTAGATTGATTTATCTTGATATTTGAATTTATATATGGACTTAGAGTTCAACTTGAGATTTACATAAGATCTTGATTCACATTTAGATGAGATAAATAATAGCTGAGTTCTGATCATACTGGAGAATATTTTACCTTAATTTTGATCTACCATATAACACTGATATTGGGTTATTAGTTGCAAGTATTTTATTTGGATATATTCACTGATAAACTACCTGAGTAATGATGTTTATTGATATTGAGGTTTGAGTACAAAGACTTTCTAGATTTCATGTAGTTTGAGGATATCTCACTCCTTAGTTATGACCTTGATTGGGATTGAAACTATTGGTGATGTAATTTAGACTCTAATCAGATTTAAATCTTGAATTTGACTGGTTCATGATGGTAGTTATATGGGTGAATATCTAGGTGACATTATCAGTTGATTTGATTATTCGTATTGATGGTAAAACATGTGAGAGTTTAGTTGGATATTGATGATTGACTTGGAGATTCTTTATTAAAAGAACAAGATCTTAGACTTAGACTTGTCAGTAGACTCGATTGAGTTGGAGTTGATTTTGAGTTGAGGAGTAGGCGTAGATTGGTTTGACCTGACCTGGTACATATATATATATATATACATAATTGACCAGCTACTTGGATTTATGAATCTTGTGCTTGAACTTAAGGGACGTGGGAGTGTATGATGATCTTCATCATCTTAGATAGTGATGATTGGTCAGATATAGATAAAGATGTATTTTTATGTGTTGGGACTTGGATATATTGATGACTTTAAGGATTTGAGTTGATTGTATACTTTACCCGGATTATTCTAGTCATGCCAGCAGGTCATGAGTATGTATTTTTATATGTTGGGACTTGGATATATTGATGACTTTGAGGATCTTAATGGCTTGTATACTTTGCCTGGATTATTCTATTCATGCCTGCATGTCATTACTCATCCTGAATATCATGATTTACCTTAAAAACTTGATTGATTATACTTGATATCTACTTGATACTATTGTCCATATTACTTAATTACTGGGAAATATTGTATACGGTAACAACACCCTCATGTTATACTTTTTACATATCCTGTTATACCGGTATTCTAATTACTGACATTATATATCCTGTTATACTGGTATCCTGATTACACATGTTGACGCTGTTACCGTGACTATCATCGAATTATCCCAGTGATCTAAGTAAAATGCATATTAAATAATCTTGATAAACTAATAATATGACATTAAAAACTTACATTGGGATTTGAGAAATTGATGGAGGGGACAACGTCTGTATTTTGGGTGGACCTAAGATATAGGTTGCGCAGCCGAAAGAGAGTTCCACTACTGGTTTCCCGGGGGGTGACTGACACCCCGTCCTATTCTTGTTCCTGTTATACATATTATACATGTTCCTGACTACCTTGCAGTAGGTCCTAGTTCAGCACCAAGAGTCTAAGCTGTGGTCCCGGGTATGTACGGGACCCACCTAAAGTATGGACAATGTCTCCAACCGATCAGTTTCAATAACTTAGGATCTCGATCGACACATATGATAGGCATAGTATGGGATGCTTCTATTACAGGTGGAGATTAGTGTTCGCTGATATAATAAATAATAATGTACTATAACTGATTGTCTTTGCCTGATACATATATATATGTTGGACACCCGATGTTACACCTGACCTGATTGGACATCTGACTCTAGTACTGACTGACTCTACCGCCTGATATATAGATCGTGATAGACACCTGATTGAATACCTGACTGGGCACATACTCTATTGTGTGTTATCCATATTATTATTTATTTACTTTATTCATGTCATTTCTTATTCCAGTATATATATTTTCTTTATCTGCTCACATATTATATGCACATGCATTTTCCAGTTTATTCTTAGACATTCACTAGATGCCTGACTCTCTGGATTCGTATATTCAGATTTGTGGCTATTTTTTTCCTGATTAGGTATTTGGAGAGGATTACATGCGTTATGAAGAGCTGGAGTCCGTCTTTTTTTGATTATAGGTATTCTTACTTTTTTATTCATGTTATTTTCTGATCTATCTATATCGTATCCAGTTTTCATTTTTTTCCTTCATTCATCTGTTATCATTGTGTTAGATCTTTATATATCATATTGCAGTGATTTTGATTTATCATAATGATTATATAGCTTGTTCAGGTTAAGTTAGTTTAGGCTTAGCATATATGCGTAGAGTATTTTCCTCGCGTATATACGTCGCCGACTCTCATCGCAACTCCGTTTTCACGTATTTTGGGAAGCGGGGCGTGACACTTTTAGCATATAATCCTCATTGTTTCATACATTTACAAATTTCACCTCATTTCTGTAACTTAATATTTTAAAGTTATTTTGCAATTATAACCTTGTATCATCTTAGAGTTAACAAACCTGAATTGACAATGAGTTTTAATACATATGCAAAATGATTTTAATAATTTATGAAAAAAAAATAGCTTAAAGTTATCCATTGCCTTTTATCTACCCATGTTTATGGTTAGTTTAATTAATTAACATGACTATATTTTTACTAAAATGACGCTAAGATTTAATAAAATTGTGAGTACTTTTATCTTGCATACTTGGAAAATAAGTAACCATGTTTTAGTTTCTTAAAACATAGCTTAGGACAGGGTATATTTGCAAAGTAACTCAAAAATTTAAGGAATTCATATGGAAAGACATAAGCAAGATGAAATATGTGAATCTATAAAAACATGAGGAAATATGTGCTAAAAACCCCTTGTACTTTTATCTAACAACACATGTGGTCTCCATAGCCTGAATCCTTTCCCTCCTAAATTCAAAACCCTAAACCAAGTCCCTAACATGGGTTGCCTTGCCCTTGACAAGATCCAAGAAAGCTATAGGAATTAACTTCTTATCAATTGAATTTCTTCTTTGAATCCCTAATTCTTTATTGCAAGTGATCTCTTCATACAAACAAAATTGGAAATTAAACATGACCACAATCCAATTTGCACTTGTTCAAAGCATGCACTTTGAAGTGAGTGGCCTATAAATAGACCCCCAATAGTCTTCACCTCTACTAACTCTTTCATAGTTCGAGGATGAAGACATCAGCCCTTATGTTGTGGTTTGCTGTTCTCTCTGCTGTTGTGCTGAGCCAGGCTCAGACTGTCCTGTCAGCTGCGGCGGCGTGCAGCCTGAGCAGGATGAAGGCATGTGCTGGCGCAGTGCTAAAACACCAACCGCCGAGTGTTGTGCCAACCTCCAGGGGCAGAAGCCATGCTTCTGTGAGTACAAGAAGACTCCAAAATATGCAGCTTACCATTAGTGAGGCTAATGTTAAGAAAGTTACAGCATGTGGAGTCAAGATTCCCAAGTGTTAAAAGAGTTGAGTTCTGTTTAAATAACACTTCTTGCTAACTATGCTGATTTCAGAGTGAGATTGTGAGAGATCGTGATATCAATGAATAAAGACATACATATACGTAGTGGTTGCTGGTTGTGTGATCAGGGATTAATTGAGAACTTCTCTCAGTTCATCAATATAAATATTGATTGGTTTGAAATGAAATGTGGGTTCCTCCCTTGTGATGGTTTTAAGACTATGATATTATCAGTGGTTAAAAAGCCAGTGATGAGGGTTGAGTTCTTCCTATATTAGTTATAATATTTCTTGAGATCCTCAAAGGACCAAGATTTGGACATGTTAATCACATCACCATCCTCAAACCTAGTTATCTTTTCTATGTATGCATCAATCTCCAAAATTAAAGATTTTCTCAATAAAGAAAAATACTAGTTTAAGTATAAATATCTTACTACTATCTGACTACATGTGGAGTACAGTGAATTGCAGCCAGCCTCACTCGTCAGCTATAACTCTCTAGCTATCAGATAGTAGATGGTTATTCTTAGTTTGGATCCCTCTCTTTAAATTCAAAACTCTACACTAATTCACTAGCCAAAAACCACGTGTGCTGGTTATCCTTAAACTAGAAGTATAGAAATTTCATGTGAAGTGAAATCCATCTGTATGTGCTTTTGTTGCAGATTGAATTGAGCCACATCATATAGGTCACAATTGGATAACCAGACCATAAACTCAAAGTATTCCAGGTGCCCATCTTAACATCTCATTTTTGATGCTAAATCCCCCAATATTGGCGCCCGCGCGCGCGCGCAGAGAGAGAGAGAGAGAGAGAGCAACAATATTTCTTCATCTCAGGTGTACTAACTTTTGAAAGAGTGTGGGAATGAAGAGATCAGCAGTCTTGTGTCTATCTATTGTTATAAGTATTTTTAGCACGTGCGTTGCATGTGAGTTAATTTCTAGATATATATGGACATGTTCCCTATCATTATACTCAATAATGGTTCCTAGATATCGTTTCTGTATATGCATTAATGCATATAATTCTGTCGCCAAATACAAATTATGATGTTATGGATGAAAATTATAGTCCATAGTATACAAATAGATAACTGCTATCTCATTATACATAAATACAGATCACTTTCACACTTCCTTGATTACCTTGTAGTTTGAATCCCTCACTTTAAATTAAATCATCAATTCACATATCAAAGGCCACATGGGTTTGTTGAATGCCCTTCCCTTAAAAGTAGAGGAAACTCATGTGAACTGAGATCCATATTTATATTAGATTCAACCATCACCCCGTCAAAATATAGAGGCTCATGATGTTAACTACAGTGGTCAAAATTTGACCTTTATTAGGATGTTGACACGTGTCCAAGTTATCAAGAGCTCTCCCGAGATATTCACAACTCCCAGAGTCCAATCCGGAGCCTCCGCACATCCAACCTTCCTGATGTCATATTCCTCCGCCTTGAAGACGTTCTCAGTCCGGAGTCACACTCCACCAATCTGAGATCTTTACCTTTCTGAGGCCTTTCCTATTTCAAAAGTCTCCAGCCCCAAGTCAGAAGCTCCAAACATCAGTTCATTGATATCTCCATCTACCATTACGCAACTCCATCTTCCCTACGTTTATAAAGTGTAACACGCCCTTTCAGCGTGGGCGGTTATAGACGGTGGCAGATTTTTCAAGCCTGCAATCCTATCCAAACACTGTTAGTAATCACAGCCATTACAATAAATCCAGAATGTGCAGATCATGCAGTCTATCAATTTCGCCTCCACGACCGGCATTCTTGTCAAATATATATGATCCTTCTTCTCTTAGGAGAAGGGGATTGCTTCCCTTATATCAGAGCATACAAATATACATTCATAGAGACACACCAGTAATTTTTCTCTGCTAGTCCTCTACCACCAACACACCTGAAGTTTTTCTTTGCACGGTCAATTCCTTCCATACACTGACAGTTTTCCTCTGGTGGTCCTCCTCCCAATCCGCATGATTCTCACGCTCGAGGGATTTAGGCCGGCACCACACCGGTGCTCCTAACCTGAAAGGTATCGCTTCTTTCGTGTATTCTGACAGGTAAAATCCCTGGGGATCGCCAAAACTTCACTTGTGGTGTGTCGATCCATATAAGCCAGTTTTTATCCACCACAAACTGGTGCTTTCATTGAGATCTTGAGTCTATATCGAGATCTCCCTCCTTTTTAATCCAAAACCTTCCTCAAAAAGCCTCTTCCCTAGTGCTAATGGCCCTAAGAAAGCAGACTGTCACCCACAATGGCGCTCTATTAAAGGGCAAGGACAACAGCACTGCCAGGGGGCACAGTCCCCCACCTGCTGTCGATCAACAGGATGCTACCGAGGACGCTGGCTCCTCCTCATCTCAGGAGGCAGCCGTAAATTTCCAACTGCACGAAGGCCAGATCTTTTATATGCTCACCGACATGAAGGAGCAGCAAGCCCAGTCAAACTGCATTACGGAGCAGGCGACTCGACTGTGAGAATGCCATCGTGAACAGGAGGTGCTGAGGCAGCTCAATGAATAACTCCAGGCCTAAATCATTGCCCTCCATAATAGCCAGCACAGACGCAGTTAGAAAGCGAGCCTAGAAACAAAGAATCTCGTGACATCTGAGTCCTCGATGAGTTGATCCAAAGACGGATTGAGCAAGCTAAACTGCAGTTCCATGGCTGATCAACACCTTTAGCTGCTAGAATATCGACTCCCCTCTCTCCAAAGAGATCATGTATTGTGAGTTTCCATGGAAGTTCGTAACCCTGACATTCGACTAGTACTCCAAAATCAGTAACTCAGTTCAACACATTAGGTACTTCAGGCATAAGATGGTGATTTATTCCCACAATGATCTACTCATGTGCCTAACCTTTTCGTTCAGTCTGAAAAGTATGGCCTCGAATTGGTTCTACTTTTATAGTCTCATTTTCTCTATGATTCAAGGTAACTGAAGCATTCCTCATTCAATACGCCTCTCATCAAAAGGCTAAGAGGAACAACTACCATCTTCTCACTGTTAAAATGAAGCAGGGCAACAACCTCAAATTCTACATCGGCTACTTCCAAAGCCAGCTATCCAAAGTCCCCAACTGCGGTGAGTATGTCTATGTGCATGCATTCATCAGTGGTGCAAATTCTGACCTTCTATATAAACATCTACTGAAGCACAATGTCACTCAGATGAGCGAGGTACATCTAGTTGGGGGAATCAATGAAAAGCTCTGCCAACCATTCCACCAAACGCGGTGATGACGTAGAAAAGTAGAAGCCATAACATGAAGTTACCACCTGCTCCAGCAAACAGAATCGGGGGCAACCCGCCTTCAAGAGACAAGCTCTCTTCTCTCACCAAGTTCACTCCAAGCCTACAAGCTAACAAAGCACTTCATTCCGTTGAGACTCACCATCAATGAGCTCTTCAACACCATCAAGGACCAACCATGAGTCGACGTCCAAAACCTATCCAGTACGACCCTACACTCTCTGGAGCAGAAGAATACTGTCCTTACCACAATACTCATAGGCACAAGACCATCCACTGCTGAAATCTCTGAAAGTACTTGGAAGAGCTTATCCGTCAGGGCTTCCTCAAAGAATACTTCCTTACTCCTGAAGCAACAGCAAGATCTGGACAGCTGAGCGCTCCGCCTCCTACCCAACCACAACACGCAATCACTCAGTACAAAGTGATTGAGTGATCCGATCTACCTATATTTACAGGGCAGTACCTACGTCCTTGATGCCCCCTGTGTCTCAATTCCATATAGTTTAATTCAACGTTGAATAATATTACATTTTTTCCTCTAACCATTGCATTCCCACCAAGTTCACCGCTCCGCAGATAAATCTTACCCCCACTCAGAGATGATTGTGAACCCAACTCCGCTGATGGGTCTTACCCCCACCCGAAGTCCAATACATGCATGCTCCGTTGACGAGTCTTATCCCTACTTGGAGGCGGCAACTCAAGCATCAGTTTATGGGTTCCCTCTTTATTAGCAAACGGACATTCAAAACCCTTTGCTGTGGTTTCTACCCCCGCTTGGAGTCCCTACTTTGCTACATGAATTATCTCCTCTCAGAGCCCCTGTTTGGTGCTATGTTGATGGTTATACCCCCACTCAGAAATACAAAGATTAGCCTATAGGTTCCCCGTCTTCTGACCCATGGACAGATGATTGTTGGCCGAGAGGCCCTTCATCTTAGTTTTGATGATGATCAACATCTGAAGTTAAGTTACTAATGATCTTGTGTTTAATAAATTTCAGATGTTGATCAAGATCTTAGTAGGTGTTTAGCTTCAACAAAGAATTCAAAGTCAAGTTTTGGAGCTAACACATGTAGATTCAAGAGCTCATGCATCAAGATCGCATCTAACACTCAGATGGAGTCAAGTTCTTTGGATCAAATTTGGATCGAGTCGTTTTGGAGATGAAGATCAACGAGAAGACTTGTATCTAAGTTTGTTTTAGTTTTATTTAGATCTTCTGTAAAGATAGATTAGTTTTTGATTTGCTCAAGTATACAAACACACAAGTTCAAAAGTTTTGGTTTCGGTTTAACCATTTTGGATTTTCAAAGAACATATATGGTTTTCATGAATAGACAAAATCAAAAAAGTTTTACATATTTAAATGTGTATTGGATTTCATCCATATACATTATTGTTTCACATTATCTAAAATCTTATTTTGATGTATATCTAGTTCATGGCTTCAAGTTTTATTTTTAACAAAACTTATTTTTGTATTTAATGTCAAAAACATAGATATTTCATTTATACATATATTGGATAATTTCCATACACATTATGCTTCAAACATGGTTTAATATCTTGTTTTTATATTTATAAATGTTTTGAAGAAAACGCTTTTTCATTTCAAAGTTTGGTTTATGAAAAATACGATTTCTTATTTAAAACTTAATTTTCGTACCTCAAAAATAGTTCAAATAGTTTGTAATATGTGTTGATTTTTAGTCACACATATTTGTACTTCACATACTTACATGATCCTATTTTCGTGGAATTTGCAGAGTTTTATGGGATTTTATAGGTACTTAATAACTTAGATTTCTAACACTGAAACCCAGTCTGAGGCTTCTGCCGGTCGACCGATGTGCACAACAACGTGTACATAGCCTTGGCCTTGGGCCGGTTGACCGTGCGATCAACCGATCTAAAGAATCTGCTTTCTAGATCTGGCCTCGGTCGACCGGTTGGTCGACCAACCCATAGAGGGAGCTCTCTGGTTCTGGCCTCGGTCGACTGGACGGTCGACCGACAGGCAGTTTGCCTTAGAGCGGTCAACTGACCAGTCAACTGACAACCCTAACGGTTAAAAATTCGACTGTTGGCGATTGACCGACAGGTCATTTTGAGCTGTTCTGAACCCCAACGGTTATATTTTCAGTCCCCCTATATAAATAGGTCTTTGGGGCCAGTTTTCAATAAGATTTTCAAGAACCAATTTTTCCCACTTCTCCTATGTTTTTAGCAAGTTTTAAAGCTTTAATCTCTCAATATTTATTTTGTTTCAAAGTTTTAGAAAATCAAAAGAAAATAAGTTTTGGGATTTTAGTTTCCTATTCAAGATTTCTATATCATTTCTAGAGTTTTCCCAAGAGGTTTCTTTGTGTTTTCTTTTCCAAATACTTTGTTTTCTCATATATTTGAATTATCATCTTAAATCAATCTTTAGGATCTTTGTATTGTGAGAAAACTTGTTTGTGATCTTTCAAAATCACCAAGAGAGTTTGTGATCATTGGACCACTAAGTTTTATTTCTTCTTTACTTTGTACTTTGCTCAGTGCCCACCTCTTATGTAGAGGTTTGTGTTTGAGAGAGTGGAGTTGTGCACTCCTAGTGTTGAGTTATATTTCCTCGGTGGAGGTCCCTTTGTGAAAGGTCTTGTGTGGACATAGTGAAAATCCTTTCGTGTGAAGGCGGGGACGTAGAGTAGCGGTTCGAACCTCGAAACATATCCTTGTGTTTGCGTGTGGATCTTTATCTCTGTCTCTCTCTTATATCTTGATTGCTTTACATTATTCATAGTTATATATATGCTTGATATAGTTTGTGTGCCCACACTTGTGTTGAATTAAGAGAGCTTTTAAAAGCACCTCAATTCTTAATCTAAAGGAATCTAGAGGAGTAGTTCCAGAGCCCTTCACGGGAAATTCGGGCTCACTCTTGGTTGCACATAGTGTGTTAGTAATAAGTGTTTTAATTTTACATCATTTGGCATTAGATTAGCACTACACCTATTCACCCTCCCTCTAGGTGTACTTTCAATTGGTATCAGAGCCCACGCTCCTGATATTCGGCTTAACTACCTATGAGTGAGATCCTTCATTTGCTAATCTAATAGTTGCTTTACACACATATAGTTTATACATTCATGAATTTTCTTGCCCCTCCCATGTATGATGTTTCCAACATTGACTTGTGAAAATTTAAGATGAGTGCATACCTCAAAGCCCTAAGATTGCATGCTTATCTTGCCATTATCAAGAAATCTTATCTTGGTAATGACAAGTGTCTAGAGGCTAATACACAAGCCATAGGGCTCTTAGGCACACACTTAGTAAAGAATATCTTTCTTTAATTTCTCATTGTGATTCCACTTTTGCAGTGTGGAACACATTAACTTCTCCCAAGGAACAAACGACAAACGTTTTGGAGAAGGAATCTAGTGGAAATGAGTCCGATCAAGCTTGCTTCATGGTCCAAGGGAATGACTCTCTTGAGGTAATTTCAGACACTCAACTAGATGATTGTGCTATTTCTTCCATTGATGATAATGCCATGGATGCCCATGCTTTAAATGAAGAACTTTTCAAATTTTAATGAAAACTTACTTTCAAAGTACAAAGATTTGAAAAGCAAGAGTTTTGAACTAAAAAAAGAAAATAAAAACTTGTTTTCAAAACTCAACATGATTTTTCAAGAGAGGGTTGAAATTTCAAGTGAAAGGGATTCCTTGAAAATCCAACTTGATCTTGCTTTGAAAAAAAAATGTAATGCTGACAAACAAACATGATTTTGATTTTGTTTTGAAGAAGAATGAGGTTTTATTTTCAAAACTAAATTTTGTTTTAAAAGAAAATGATTTTAAAAAAAATAAAATTGTTTTAATTTCTAAAAAATTGGAATCTACTTCTTCAGAAAATATTTCTTTGAAAAATGATTTTGCTACTCATTCTTGTCATGATTCTATTGTTATACCTCTTAGTGATAAGAATACTTGCTCCACTTCTTTTTCAATTATTGAAAATGATATTTGTGTTTTGAAGAAGAGTGTTGATTATTTGGACTCCACTTTGAGCTAATGTGTCATGAACCACATACGATTGGAATCTATGTTTTGAAAGAAACATACTCCACATATTCATGCGCACCCTTCACGGCATACACATGCTTCACATCTTCACACACATGACACCATGTATGGTAGAGTGTACACTTTTAAACATTGTGGACGTACAAGCCACCTTGCAAAATTTTGTTATAATAGGATAAATATTTCAAATTTTGCAAATAAGTTTGTTGAAGTTAGGAAAGATGCTAACCCCCACGGACCCAAGAAAGTATGGGTACCAAAATTCACCCTTATTATATTTGATATAGGTGTGGGCTCTCACAAGATGTGAGTATCGTACCTTGATGGTGGAAGCGTTTTGAGCTCAAATATTCACATTTATGGATGCATCACTTTCAAAGATGCTTATGTGGAAGAACTATCATGGTTTGGAGACCAAGAGATTGGTTCATATGGTTTGGTAACTATCTCTAACTCGATGTTTTAGTTTACATACTTTTATATTGATGTTTTTAGCATGTCATATTTTTCATGTTCATTATGTTAAATGCATTGTTCATTAGACATATGATATACATAGATTGTCTTTGAGATACATCCATATTTATATGAATTCATATTTTTGTGTTCTCACTATAGTTTAGCTACTGTGTATATCCTACTTCTAAAATATTTACATTTACTCTAATGATTATATTTGTTTATGTTTTTATGCTTGATATTTTACTTACATATTTAGATGTAGTTTTCATTAAAACTTGTGTTTATACTAGTACAATTAGTGAGCCACACTTGATTATTATGTGTTTATTTTTAATTACTCATTTGTACTCATTACTTGTACTTGTATAACCTAGTTTTGATGATTCTTACATTTACACTTGTATTCTCTATTTTTCTATATGTTTTCGTGTTTTGCTTCATGTATTGTTAATTTTGTCCAAAACTATAGGTATACATGTTTATCCTAGAGTTACTTGCCTCACATGTCATGTATTTCATTATAGACTCTTTTCATGTTTGGATATGTATGTATACTTTAGTTTAGACAAAACACACATATACCTTGAAGCTTGTTTAATTTTGATAAAAATTGACGTTTTGATAATTTTATATTTTTGAGTAAGGAATTTTGTTTGAGCTCCATTGTCTTATCTCTATGCATTTGTTGATTACATGATTTTTATACACTATATTTTGTTTACTCATGACTTTGGATTCATGAGAACTATATGTGCTTTATCGCTTTTTGAGTGTCGATGATCATGTGATTTTTATGTTTTCATGAAATAAATATTAGTTTTTATTCCTTACTTGAAGGATTTAGTACTAGTTTTCAAAATTATCATTAAACTAGTTTTTATTCTTCAATTAGTAGAGTTTTCAAATATATTAAAATATTTTTAAATAAAATTTTTGAAAACCCCTACCTTCTAAGGGCAGTTGGATGGGCAATCATGCCTTGTATACCCTTAATTGAATATCTTTCAAACATGTGAATGAAAGGGAGATAGTTATGAGATATAAATGATTTTAATAAAAAATGACTTTTGCATACACATGTTTTCTATGTATATGTATGCATCATGTCACAATTGATATTATATATTGCTCTGATCATACATATATATAGATGATTTTGATTGTGCTCATTTTACAATGTCCATATATTTTTAGCACAAATTGACTTTATACTAAACTTGATTTAGTTCTTAATGATAATTGATAACTTTACAAGCTTATGCATTGATTTTAGTGGTGTTTCATAGAGGGAGAGAAAATTCTTATTTTTATCTTTCAATTGGTTTTATTTTCAATTGGTATCTTACTCCCCCTTTTTATGATGAAAAATATTTTATTTTGATATATGCTAACATTTTCAATATTGGTATCAATAATCTTAAATTGGTATTATTCTCAATTTGGTATCTATATTGCAAAATAATTCTAGTATTTACCTAAAAATTTAGTTTTTACTTTCAATTGATACCATGTCTTTCTATTGGTATCAATTGGTAAAAAGATGATTTCACTTTCAATTAGTTTCTTTCAATTGATAGTTTTTATTGGTATCAAAATTTTGTTTCAAAAAATATTTTATTAGTATTGTTTGTCTTTCTTAACCCTTTGTTGATGATTGACAAAAAGGGAGAGAAAGATTTGGGATTATATATGCATGTTTAATTAGTTGTTTATGCATATATACATATGTTTGATGAATCTTATTGCATATTTTTTGTTATTGTTTATTGGTATTTGAGCTTACATTGCATATCTTTATGTTTTGTGATTATACATGAGTTAAGGGGGAGCTTCGATGAAGCCAATCTTTAATCAATGCATATATAACCTCATAAGTTTTGTCATCATCAAAAAGGGGGAGATTATTGGCCCAGAGGCCCTTCACCTTAGTTTTGATGATGACCAACTTATGAAGTTAAGTTACTAATGATCTTTTGTTTAATAAGTTTCAGAAATTGATCAAGATCTTAATAGGTGTTTAGCTTCAATAAAGGATTCAAAGTCAAGTTTTAGAGCTAACACGTATAGATTCAAGAGCTCGCTCGTTAAGATCGCTCTAGCACTCGGATGGAGTCAAGTTCTTTGGATCAAGTTTGGATCAAGTCATTTTGGAGATGAAGATCAACGAGAAGACTTGTATCTAAGTTTGTTTTACTTTTATTTAGATCTTGTGTAAAGATAGATTAGTTTTTTATTTGCTCAAGTAGACACACATACACAAGTTCAAAAGTTTTGGTTTTGATTTAACTGTTTTGAATTTTCAAAGAACATATATGGTTTTTATGAATAGATAGAAACAAAACAAGTTTTACATGTTTAAATGTGTATTATATTTCATCCATATATATTATTGTTTCATATTGTCTAAAAACTTATTTTGATGTATGTCTAGTTTATGGTTTCAAGTTTTATTTTTAACAAAACTTATTTTTGGATTTAATGTCATAAAAATAGATATTTCATTTATATGTGTATTGGATCATTTCCATACACACTATGCTTCAAATATGATTTAATATCTTATTTTTGTATTTATAAAAGTTTTGGAGAAAACGTTTTTCATTTCAAAGTTTAGTTAATGAATAATACGGTTTCCAGTTTAAAGATTAATTTTCATACCTCAAAAATTGTTCAAATAGTTTGTAATATATGTTGATTTTTGGTGACACATATTTGCACTTCAAATACTTACATGAACCTATTTTTGTGAAATTTTTAGAGTTTTATAGAATTTTATAGGGATTTAACAACTTAGATTTCTAACCCTAAAACCCAGCCTGAGCCTTCTGGCAGTCGATCGACCGGTCGACTGGACTAGAGCTCGGTCGACCGGACGTTCGACTGATGTGCACAACAACATGCACATAGCCTTGGCCTTGGGTCGGTCGATCGTGCGATCGACCGATCCAGAGAGTCTGCTCTTTAGATCTGGTCCCGGTCGATGGTGGGTCTACTGACCCAGAGAGGGAGCTCTCTGGTTCTGGCCTCGGTCGACTGGGTGGTCGACTGATATATAGTTTTCCTTAGGGTGGTCGATCGACAACCCTAACGGTCGAAAATTTTACCGTTGGCGGTCGACCGGGCGGTTAACCGTTAGGTCATTTTTGACATATTCTGGACCCCAACGGCTATGTTTTTAGACCTCTATATAAATGGGTCTTTGAGGCAGTTTTCAACGAGATTTTCATGAACCAATTTTTCCCACTTCTCCTAAGTTTTCAGGAAGTTTTAAAAATAAGTTTTAGAGCTTTAATCTCTCAATCTTTATTTTATTTCAAAGTTTTGGAAAATCAAAACAAAACAAGTTTTGGGATTCTAATTTCTTGTCCAAGATTTCTATATCATTTCTAGAGCTTTCCTAAGAGTTTTCTCTGTGTTTTCTGTTCCAAATGCTTTGTTTTCTCACATACTTGAACTATCATCTCAAATCTATCTTTAAGATCTTTGTATTATGAGAAAAATTATTTGTGGTCTTTCAAGATCACCAAGAGAGAGTTTGTGATCATTGGATGACTAAGTTTTATTTCTTCTTTGTTTTGTGCTTGTCTTAGTGTCCACCTCTTGTATAGAGGTTTGTGATTGAGAGAGTAGAGTTGAATACTCCCGGTGTTGAGTTGTAATTCTTCGGTGGAGGTCCCTTTGTGGAAGGTCCTGTATAGACATAGTGAAAGTCCTTCTGTGTGATGTGAGGATATAGAGCAGTGACTCGAACCTCGAAACATATCCTTATGTTTGCGTTTGGTTCTCTCTCTCTCTCTCTCTCATATCTTGCATTGTGTAATACCTCTATTTTTGAAATACAAGATTAAATAATGAATAATAGTATTTTTTTATTGCATGTATTTTGTGTTAATTATTATTGTTGTTATGTTTATTATTATAGTTATTACTATTGGTAATTATTATTTTTATTCTTATTATTAATATTATTGATATTTATTTTGTATATTATTCTTAGACAAGTCACTTCTTGCCCCCTATTTTCTCTTCCTTTTTCTTTTATTTTCTTATTCATTATTCTAAACCCAATTCAAACCCAAGTACCTATTTTCATATGCTTTACCTTTTACCATTAGCCCATATCCATTTCATATCTTTCTTTTATTTTCCTTGACCCAAGCCATGAACCCATTTCTATTCCTTCTATTTTTCTTTAAACAAAAACTTATTATCCAATATCTAATTTTAATCTTACCTTAAATCTAAATCCCAACAAAAATCATATCTAATCCTAAGTTACCCTAAATCTAAATCCTATTTTCAAAATCATAATCTCAACTGATTCTATTTCAAAATAAAATCCTAATTAATCTTAAATCTATTTTAATCCTTATCCTATCAACTAAATCCAAAATCCTAACTATGTAATCCTATATCTTAACTACCTAACCACTAACTCTATATCTCTCTCTCCCTATATTTAATCCTATCCATCAAATACAAATCTTAACCAACCTAATTCTCGTAATCCTAACTACTAAATCATATAGTTATCCTAATTAAATTAAAATCTTAACTAATCTAATCTCTTATTATCTTCTAATCGTAATCATCTATTAAATTTTCCAAATCCTAACTATATAATCATAACTAATTAATATCTCCTATATAAACATCTAATCCTAAACCAAAACGCTAACTTAATTTCCTCCTCCTTCCTTAGCTGGCAGCCCCAACCCACCATGTGACCTCCTCTTTCTTCTCCAGCAGACCCCGACGGTAGCTCGCGACACCCCGACACCCTCGCGGCCTCCGCCTCCTCTGTCGTCGAACTCTATATGTCCAGCTGTGAGTTCCTCCCCCTCCGTGGCTTCCACCTCCTCCAGCGAGCTCCGCCGCGGCCTTCTCCTAACAATGTCTCCTCCTGCCTCGTGAGTATGCCCTCTCTTCCTCTCTATTTCTATGTTATTATGTATATATTTATGTATGTGTCATTTATGATTGGGTGTGCATAAATTTTTATGTGATGGTACAATTGTGAAAATATGTTACGTGCGCATGGAGGTGTGCATGTTGGTTGTATATGTTTATGTAAGAATGTGTATGTATGTATAAATGTATGCATGATTATAAGTGTGTGAGTATTGTGTATGCCTAGGTGTAGCATGATTATGTGTATGTATGTATATACTCGTATATATATGTATATGGGTGTGTACATGTGCATTTATGTGTACGTGTGGCTATATGTGTTAGTTATATGTTACAGCGATGCAGACCTATTCGTGCACTCCGAACCCGCTAACAGAAGACCCAGACCCGATCTGGATTTATGTTCATTATGGACCCGATACGTTAGCGATTCAAAAATTGACCCATGGGATGATCCAGAGATTCGTATCGGTTCGTGCAGTTCCAAAATCACGTCATTTCATGTGAGTGTTCTTTTCCTCCTTCAGTTAAACAAGAGTTTTGTGATAAATAATTTTATTTTGTTTTGTAATTATGCTACTAAAATTTTCTGAGATGATATTTGTGAGTATTATTTTTCTCATTCACCATTGTCAGAAATATATGTGTGTGTGTTGCTTATTTTATTTCATGTGACCATCTGCCTTATTATACCAGCATGATTACCCGTATCATTTCATGAGGTACCAGTGAGTGTTTACTTTGATTATATAGCTTACTTGAGTGCCAATCAGTATCTTTTCATGTGTTAGTTGTTGACGTTATTGGCTCAGGACTAGTTGTGGTATAACCTTAGACTGTGACTTGTTTCGATCTATAGGTTGACTGATCTAGTTCATATTTGAGGACAGATAGCATCACTTATGTGTAGTATTTATCGAACAATTATTTGGTGAATTGAAACTTGCAAAAAAAATTACATGTTGATTGATTGGCGAGTCAATGAGGGTTAGATTGTCAGGTATTAGTTTCTTATATGTTTAGTGGTAATTGGAGTACTTGGTAGTTCTTGATATTACCTTATTGATATTGAGTATCATATGTATATGGTTGGATCTTAGTATTGTGATATGGAACTTATGTCATTTCATGTGTAATCATTTCGGATTCAGATTTAGTTGTGATAAATCTTAGAATATAAATTAATTGATCTTGAGATTGAATGGCTCATGATTAAGATTAAAAATTCATATTTTATATGGAGTACTTATCAGATTTGATGTTCATGTACTTGATGATAAGTTAGATGAGGATTCATTGTATTCTGAGAGTATATTATTTATGAAGTTACCTTATTAAAAGACTGATCTTCTGATACTTGGACTGATATGGACTTAGTTAGAGTTAGAATTGATTAATATGAGGATTGGTGTTCATTTTAGAGGATTTTGATCGGTGTTCTGATGAGATTGATGTAGTTGGATCCGTAGTTGTGGGTATTCCCTATTTTACCCCGATTATACTGTTTTTGTATTGATGTCTTATTGAAGTTGATTATCAGACGTAGAGGCATCTTAGGTTCTATATTGCTTGAGGAGTAGGCGTAGATTGGGTTGACCAGACCTGGTGACATGTATATACATAATTGAGTGGTTACTTGGATTTTTTGATCTTGTGTTTGAATTTAATGTAAGTGAGGGTGTATGATGGTCTTAATTAAGATTGTGATGATTGGTTGGATATAGATGAGTATGTATTTTAAATATTAGAACTTGGATATATCGATGACTTTGAGGATTTGAGTCGATTAAATATTTTGCCCGGATTATTCTATTCATGTCAGCAGGTCATTACTTATTCTGAATATCATGGTTTACTTGAAGAGCTTGACTGATTATACATGACATTTACCTGATAACTATAATGTCTATGTTACTATAATTGCTGAAAAAATATTGTATACGGTAACATCATTCTCATGTTATACTTGTTACATGTCATGTTATACCGGTATCCTGTTCGCTGACATTATATATCCTTTTATACTGGTATCCTGATAACAGATGTTGACATCGTTACGGTGGCTATTACCGAGTTGTCCCAGTAATCTAAGTAACATGCACATTAAATAATCTTGATAAACTAATAACATGACATTAAACAATTTATACTGGGATTGGGAAAATTGATGGAGGAGACAAAGTCTGTATTTTGAGTGGACCTAGGATACAGGTTGTGCAGCCGAGATACGGTTCCACTGCAGGGTTCTGGGGGATGACTGATATCCCATATTGTTCATATTGTTATTATTATTGACAACCTAGTGGTAGGACCTGGTTCAGCGCTAGGTGAATGGGTCGTGGTTCCGGGTATGTACGGAATCCACCTAAAGCATGGACAATATCTCCAACCAATCAATTTCAATAACTTAGGACCCGATTGACATGTGTGATAGGTATAGTATGGGATGCGTCTATTACTGGCAACTGGTGTTTGCTGACATAATAAATAATAATGTACTATAATTGATTGTTTTTGCCTGATACCTGTATGTATGTTAGACACCTGATATTACACCTGAATTGATTGGACATCTGACTCTAGTACAGACTGACTCACCCGCCTGATATATAGATCGTGATAGACACTTGATTAAATACCTAACTGGACACATACTCTACTGTGTTCTATCCACATTACTGTTTATTTACTTTATTCATACAATTTCTCATTTTGGTATATATATTTTCTTTATCTGCTTACATGTTATATGCACACACACTTTCTAGTTTATTCTTACACATTCATTTGGAGTTCTGACTTCCTGAATTTGCATATCCAGATCTGTGATTGTTTATTGCTGATCAGGTATTTGGAGAGGATTCCATGCGTTACGAGGAGGTGGAGTCTCTCTTTTCTTGATTATAGGTATTCTTGCTATTTTATTCATGTTATTTCCTGATTCTATCTATATCATGTCTAGTTGCCATTTCTTTCCTTTATTCATCTGCTATCATTGTGTTAGATATTTATATGTCATATTGCAGTGATATTGATTTATCGTAGTAGATTTTATAGCTTGTTCAGGTTACTTTAGGTTTAGCACATGTGCGTTGGGTATTTTTCTCGCATACATACATTACCGACCTTCATCACGACTTCATTTTCGTGTATTTTGAGAAGCGGGGTGTGACGGGGTTTTGTTGGTATCAGAGCCAGGTTCAACATAAAAAGAGGACCTAGTTCTTACCGGTAACTTAAAACAAGTTATATTGACACTGTAATATACGTATAGGATTCACATAATGATATTGAGTCCACTTAAGAATTGATCGTACTCTCCTTGGATATTCATCTCTTTGATCTTTTGATATCTATGATTCCTACTCTTCTTTTAGAGTGATCTAGAATTTCATCTTGATTTCTATTCTTCTTGTCGATTCTATTTTCTGATTTTGTCTCATGAGTTTGATAACTCCATGTTGAAGTCGGTATTAGAGATCAGAGCGAGCAACAGAATCGTGGTGTCTTAGAGAGACGACGTGGAAGATTTATCTTCTCTTTTAACTTAATTTTTATCATTCTCTGCTTTATTAAAATTTTAAGGACGAAATTTTTATAAGGTGGGTAGAATGTAATACCTCTATTTTTGAAATGCAAGATTTAATAATGAATAATAATATTTTTTATTGCATTTATTTTTGTGTTAATTATTATTGTTGTTATGCATTATTATTATGGTTATTACTATTGGTAATTATTATTGTTATTATTCTTATTATTAATATTATTGATATTTATTTTGTGTATTTTTCTTAGACAAGCTCATGCCTCCCTATTTTTCTCTTTCATTTTCTTTCATTTTCTTATTCTATATCCTAAGCCTAATCCAACACAAGTACCCATTTTCATATGCTTTACCTTTTTCCATTATCCCATATCCGTTTCATATCTTTCTTTTATTTTTTCTTGACCTAAGCCACGAACCCGTTTCTATTTTTCTATTTTTCTTTTATTTGAGCCAAAACCAAACCAAAACCTATTATCTAATATCTATTTTAATCTTATCTCAAATTCAAATCCTAACAAAAATCATATCTAATCCTACCTTATCCCAAATTCAAATCCTATTTTCAAAATCATAATCTCAAGTGATTCAATTTCAAAATAAAATCTTAACTAATTTTAAGTCTATTTTAATCCTTATCCTATCAACTAAATCCTAAATCCTAACTATGTAAACCTATATCTTAACTACCTAACCATTAACCCAATATCTCTCTCCCTATATTTAATCCTATCTAATCCTATCCATCAAATACAAATCTTAAACAACCCAATTCTTGTAATCCTAACTACTAAATCATATAGTTATCTTAATTAAATAGAAATCCTAACTATTTAATTTCTCATTATCTCCTAATCCTAATCATCTAATCTTAAATTATCCTAATCCTAACTATATAATCATAACCAATTAACATCTCCTATATAAACATCTAGTCCTAAACTAAAACTCTAACCTAATTTCCTCCTCCTTCCTTTGCTGGCAGTCCCAACCCACCATGCGACCTTCTCTTTCTTCTCCAGCGAGACCCCGATGATAGCTCGCGACACCCCGACATCCTCGCGGCCTCCACCTCCTCTATCGTTGAACTCTCCATGGCTAGATGTGAGTTCCTCCCCCTCCGCGGTTTCCGCCTCCTTCAGGGAGCTTCGCCTCGGCCTTCTCCAAATCATGTCTCCTCCTGCACCATGAGTGTGCCCTCTCTTCCTCTCTATTTCTATGTTATTATGTATATATTTATGTATGTGTCATTTGTGATTGGGTGTGCGTAAATTATTATGTGATGGTACATTTGTAGATATATGTTACGTGTGCATGGAGGTGTGCATGTTTGTTGTATATGTTTATGTAAGAGTGTGTATGTATCTATGTATAAATGTATGCATGATTATAAGTGTGTGAGTATTGTGTATGCTTGGGTGTATGCATGATTATGTGTATGTATGTATATACTTATATATATATATATATATATATATATATATATATATATATATATATATATATATATATATATATATATATATATATATATATATATATAGGGGTGTGTACATGAGCATTTATGTGTACGTGTGGCTATATGTGTTGGTTATATGTTACAGCGATGCAGACCTGTTCGTGCGCTCCAAACCCACTAACAGAAGACCCAGATCCGATCTGGATTTATGTTCGTTATGGACTCAATACACTGGCGATCTGAAAACTGACCCATGTGATGATCTGGAGATTCGTATCGGTTCGTACAGTGGAGACCGGAACGTGATTAGGTTCCAAAACCGCAACAAGGGTTTTGTGATAAATGATTTTATTTTGTTTTGTAGTTATGCTACTAAAATTTTCTGAGATGATATTTGTGAGTGTTATTTTTCTCATTCACCATTGTCAGATATATATATATATATATATATATATATATATATATATATATATATATATATATATATGTATTGATTATTTTATTTAATGTGACCATCTACCTTATTGTACTAGTATGATTACACGTATCATTTTATGAGGTACCAGTGATGTTCACTTTGATTTTATAGTTTACTTGAGTGCCATTCAGTATCTTTTCATGTGTTAGTTGTTCAATGTTATTCGCTCAGGACTAGTTGTGGCATAACCTTGAACAATGACTTGTTTTGATCTATAGATTGACGGATCTAATTCATATTTGAGGACAAATAGCATCACTCATGTGTAGTATTTATCGGATAATTATTTGGTGAATTGAAGCTTGCAAAATAATTACATATTGATCGATTGGAGAATCGATGAGGGTTAGATTGTCAGGTATTTGTTTCTTATATGTTAAGTGATATTTGGAGTACTTGGTAGTTCTTGATGTTACCTTATTGACATTGAACATCATATGTATATGGTTAGATCTTAGTACTGTGATATTGGACTTATGTCATTTAATGTGTAACTATTTCGGATTAAAATTTAATTGTGATAAATCTTAGAATATAAATTGATTGATCTTGAGGTTAATTTGCTCATGATTGAGATTAAAATTCATATTTTATGTGGAGTACTTATCAGATTTGATATTCATGTACTTGATGATAAGTGAGATGAGGATTCATTGTATTTTGAGAGTATATTATATATGAAGTTACCTTATTAAAAGACTGACCTTTTGATACTTGGATTGATATGGACTTATTTAGAGTTCTAATTGATTGATATGGGGATTGGTATTCATTTCAGAAGATTTTGATCAGTGTTCTAATGAGATTGATGTAGTTGGATTCGTAGTTGCAGGTATTCCCTATTTCATCCCTGATTATACTATTTGATTATTGATGTTTTGTTGATATTGATTATCAGACGTAGGCATCTTAGGTTTCATATTGCTTGAGGAGTAGGCGTAGATTAGGTTGACCTGATCTGGTGGCAAGTTACTTGAATTTCTTGATCTTGTATTTGAACTTAATGAAAATGAGAGTGAATGATGGTCTTAATTAAGATTGATAGTGATTATTAGTTGGATATAAATGAGTATGTATTTTATATATAGGGACATAGATATATCGATGACTTTGAGGATTTGAGTTGATCACATATTTTACCTGAATTATTCTATTCATGTCAGCAGGTCATTACTTATTCAGAATATCATGATTTACCTGAAGAACTTGGCTGATTATACATGACTTTACCTGATAATTATAATGTCCATGTTACCATAATTGCTGAGAACATATTGTATACGGTAACAACACCCTCATGTTATACTTGTTATATGTCCTGCTATACCGGCATCCTGTTCACTGACATTATATATCCTGTTATACCGGTATCCTGATAACTCATATTAACATCATTACCGTGGCAATCACAGAGTTGTCTCAGTAATTTAAGTAACATGCACATTAAATAATCTTGATAAACAAATAATATGACATTAAACAACTTACACTGGGATTAGGGAAATTAATGGAGGAGACAACATCTGTATTTTGAGTAGACCAAAGATATAGGTTGCGCAGCCGAGATACGGTTCCACTACAGGGTTCCGGGGGATGACTGACATCCCGTATTGTTCATATTATTATTGTTATTGACTACCTAGTGGTAGGACCTGGTTCAGCGCAAGGTGAGTGGGCCGTGATTCTGGGTATGTATGGAATCCACCTAAAGCATGGACAATATCTCCAACAAATCAGTTTCAATAACTTAGGACTCCGATTGACACGTGTGATAGGCATAGTATGAGATGTGTTTATTATAGGTGGCAATTGGTGTTCGCTGACATAATAAATAATAAGGTACTGCAATTGATTGTCTTTACCTGATATATGTATGTTGTTGGACACCCGATGTTACATCGACCTGATTGGACATCTGACTCTAATACTGACTGACTCTACCCGCCTGATATATAGATCGTGATAGACACCTGATTGAATACCTGATAGAACACATACTCTACTGTGTGCTATCCACATTACTATTTATTTACTTTATTCATGCCATTTCTCATTCCAGTATATATATTTTCTTTATCTGCTCACATTTTATATGCACATGCACTTTCAGTTTATTCTTACATATTCACTAGAAGTTTCTGACTCCATGTTGCATATTCAGATCTGTGGCTATTTATTGCTAATCAGGTATTTGGAGAGGATTGCATTCGTTATGAGGAGCTGGAGTCTCTCTTTTCTTGATTATAGGCATTCTTGCTCTTTTATTCATGTTATTTCCTGATTCTATCTATATCATGTCCAGTTGCCGTTTCTTTCCTTTGTCATATGATATCATTGTGTTAGATATTTATATGTCATATTGCAGTGATATTGATTTATCGTAGTACATTTTATAGCTTGTTCAGGTTACTTTAGGCTTAGCGTATATGCATGTGATATTTTTCTCACGCATATATGTCGCCGATCTTCATCGCGACTCCGTTTCTGTGTATTTTGAGAAGCGGAGCGTGACACATTGCTTTACATTGTTCATAGTCATATATATGCTTGGCATAGTTTGTGTGCCCACACTTGTGTTAAATTAAAAGAGCTTTTAAAAGCACATTAACTCTTAATCTAGAGGAATCTAGAGGAATAGTTCCAGAGCCCTTCACGGGAAATTCGGGCTCACTCTTGATTACACATGGTGTTAGCAATTAGTATTTTAATTCTGCTTCATTTGACATTAGATTAGCTTTACACCTATTCACCCCCTCTAGGTGTACTTTAAAGACCCTTGACAGTTTCCCTCTGCCAGTGTCAACTCCACTGCTGAGATTTTTCCCACTCGAAAACGTGGATCGCCACACTGCTAATGGGTTATTAGTATCTAAAACTGCATATTTCATACCACATCTTCACACTTATTTCATATTAAATTCTGCTAATAATACTTCTCTTGTATGTTTCTAGGTCCATGGTGTGCAATGAAGAAGAAAAGCCTAAATTACCATTTAACGGGTGATTAAAGGCCTATAAAGGTAGCCATTGACCTAGGAGGGTGATTCTGTCAAAATTAGGGACCCAAAACCCAAAATCGGGTCATGCAACAGACAGGGGATAGACAGGACAGCGCGCAGCAGAAAGCGCCGCGATGCGGCTTTATAAGAGCCGTGAAAACGCGGCAATAGACAGCGCGCAGCAGAAAGCGCTGCGCGCGCGGCTCTAGAAGAGCCGCGAAAACACGATTATTGCCGCGTTTTTGCAGCCGTACGGGCGCGGCCGCACCCATACTTTGGCCAGGGTTTGCCCCCTGGCCCCCCTTTCCCCTGGTGCCTATAAATACCCCTGGTGTTTTGCAGAGAGGAGAGATACAGAGAGTTGTGTAGTTTCTTCCATGTTGTAGTTTAGGGTAGTTTAGTTTAGGTTAGTTCTTCTTCTCCTTTGTATTTTCTATTTCTTTTAGATCTTATAATAGGAAAGAGAGTGATACATGAGTGGAAGCAAGAGTGCTTGCAATAGAAGGTGACAAGCTATGAAAGGTTCTCTCTTTACCTCTCTTTGTTTTCTATCTAACTCCTTTTGCATGTTTAGCTAATCTTTTCTCTCATGGCAACTAATTACTAACCACTAACTAGTCTAATTTCTTACTTGATAATTCACATGAATCTAATAGACTCTACTTGGCCTTGCTCTTGCAAGAGCCACTGATGGCTCATGATGATGGATCTAACACTCTAACTCCTAACTCTCTAACAAACTAACATTACTTTACTCCATGTTTACTTTTAGTTTTAATGGTTTAAGTATACCTTGCACTTGTTTTGTTGAGTTGGGATGTGATGAGTTACATATGGGTCATGCTTTGAAACGCTCTTGAATCAAGGACTAGTGATTACCAAGGATACATGTGAGGCAACTATCACTAAGAGGTTAGCATGTTGGTGGAGTCATTAGTAGTTAATAGCCATGGATTTTCTTTCTTTTTCACTTTGATTTATAAATATATCAAAAACTACAAATACATTCTTTTCTATGTTTTCCACTTCTTTATTTTCACCGTACTTCTCTTTTCATTCTTTGTTTTCTTTTCTTTTCATTCTTTCAAACATTGAAGAACAGTTAACATACACTGAACATACCGTGTAAGCTTCTATCGCCTTCCGTCCTTGTGGATTCGACTCGTTTTAGCCTCTATGCTATAACGAAAGTTTCGAGCAAGCCAAAGCGCACACACTTTAAATATCAATTTCAAAACATATACTTTTCGAGCGCGGTTTCCCCCGATCAAATTTTGACGCCGTTGCCGAGGATGGGAATGGTTTGATCTCACATTTTTGTTAACTTTTCTTCTTTATTTTTGGTGTGCAGGTTAAAACTTTAGCATTGCAGAGGTCCACACTTGCTTTTGTGTGGTTGGGTAAACTCTTGTATATTCCTATACTCTGCTGCTTGTTTATATCACCTATACACTATAATAGCTTAAGAACTAAAATACGAAAATTGGATGCTTTAAAATTGTTTAGACATTTGCATTTAGGCACGTGTCAATTTTTATTCCACTATACTGTATTTTATTCTTGTGTTGTTGTGATCTTGACGGAGGTATACATATTGCATTGCATATAATTGGGACCAACACGTGGGTGATTTACTCACTTTGTGTGTTCATTCTTATCTATATTGCACACACGCACGAATCAAATTAAGGACAAAACCCAATACAACATAAGGTGGGAAAGTCATTACCCTCCCTTAACCCAAAAATCACCTCCCCACCCATACAACCCAAGCCTAAATAAAACTTACTAGACGTTGGCCCCTAGGGACATCTCAGACTCATTTAAGAGATTGACCTAAGGGGAAAGTTGTTAAAAGTTGGCTCTTGTCAAATCGGTGTCTAAGGTTGGGAATTGAGAGGCGAAATCTCGAAGAATAGTGATTTGACATAATTAAGCCCGTTGCTCTGGCATGGATACCTCCCACTGATCTTGCCCCTACTTGGCCGATTAACTCGTGATCAGATTCTGATAATGTACCCTCTGTGGATAGTCTAACCAATTAGGAGTCGTCTAGATCTAAGTCAACCCTAGCATAGGCTCGTTTTCTTTTTCTTTTTCTTTATTTGTTTGTTTGTTTGTTTGTTTTTCTTTCCTGTAAATTGTGATATGGATTGTAACAATAATAATTGTTTCAATCATAATATGAATCCATATTTCACCCCGACTTCATTTGACTTGGATAACTCCAACCCGGCTATGTACAATATGAACCAACCATATATGTCGAGTTGGGATTATCTGACTCAATATGACCCATATCCCCAATCACATGACTATAATTTTCAAAATGACTTCCACTTTTCACAGAGTTCATGGGGATTCACCTCCCCGAGTCAAATTTTCAACCATCTTGTCCACAATTTTCACAATATTCATTCCCTGATTTTGCTTCATATCCTCCTTTTCCTGTTACACCAACTGAGGAAAAATCTAATTTGGAAAGGAGTATGGAAGCCATGCTTGAGTCTCAACAACAAATTTAAAATTTGCTCAATTCATAATCCTTCCCAAATCAAACTCTATATACTCTTTTTCTAGGACATCCAATTGAAGAAGAATCTGAGTTACAAAAGCGTTTGGAATTCTTTTGTGAAAAAGTGCAACGATTTCAAAATATGTTGGACTCATCATCTCAACCACATTTTCAAGAGTTCTACTCATCTTTTTCAGTCTCACCGATTCAAAATAAACAATCATCAATACTGGACTTGAGTATGGAACCCTTGCGCGAGTCTGAGTAGCACTCGCAAAATCTGATGACTCACAATTTTACCACAATTTTCAAAATCAACTTTCATACTCATCTTTTCAAGAAAAATCAATTGCAAAATGTATGGAAAGACATGATTCAGACTCAAAATTCTGTTACACGGCCTATCAGTAGGTTAGACTCACTAATGAGCAAATTGATCAATGCGAGCGAGAAAAGTCTTTCTTGTCAACCTTTGACCGATCCTTATATCCCTAACTCTACTGATTGGACCCAAGAATCATGTCATTTTGAAAATCCAGCGTCATTTTGGAAATCCAGCTTTAATTTCATCTTACCAACCTGAAGTTGATCAACATCACATTCTTGATAGTTTGACAAGTTACCAATTCCTGAAATTAAACTTGAAGATGAATGTGAACCTGTGCTCAATTTAGCGATTCGAGTCCAGTCCTTGAATTAATATCGACTCCTGTGGTGTTACCTAAACTAAATGACGTTCTTGAGCAAGTTTTGATTTCCATACTTCCTGAACTTGAATTCATCATTTCACCCATTCATATTCCTTCCGTGAAAAAAAATCAAGATTCAATTTCATTTCATCAATTTAAACTTGCCCAAAATTTTGAGAACAACCTTAATATTTTGACATGGTTATCCTTTTTCTGAAATTGAACTTGAGCTTGAAAGTGATCTTGAACCTCATGTTAGTGATTCCATTTCACTTTTTGATTCAATAATGACTCCGGTATCTTTACCAGATTTTTTTCTGTATTTCGGAGTCAACATTGAATCCTGTACCCGTACACCGTAAAATTGAATCACCAATATCTTATGATCACACTTATTAATGGAGAAAGTGTGTGAACATCAATTCTTTAGTTTGGACCCTATTTTTGAACCAATTTTGACTCTCATTGTTGACTCTCGACTTGATTTGAGTCAAATTTCCGAGTCTGTATCGATTTTTGTTGCTGATCCATTTGAGTCCAAATCCATCATCTCCTAAATTCACACTTCATTATTGGACAAGGATGTTGAAGAAATGACTCAGTAATTATTTTTGAAAATTGAAAATTAGATGGGGATAAGTTTTTAAATAAGACAATTCAGTCAATCATTCTTTTACTAGGTCATCTTAGAGAGGTCATTGGTGGGTTCCTTCAAGATCCACATTATCTTGGTTGGGTAGCAACGCTTGGCCCAATCAGACCACCACCGGAGCCACCACCATGAGGTAATTTTTCTTCTCTTCCCATTTGTTTTATGTATATACACATTAACGATGCATTGAGGACAATGCATGAGATAAGTGTGGGGGGGATTTACTAACATAGTTAGTTTTATATTTTCTTTCTTTTACACTTCTTTTTAATTTTAAAAAAAATTATAACAACCCTTTTCTTTTCTTTTTACAAAACTTTTTGACATAAGGGAAATAATGTTGATTTATTTTTAAGAAAATTAAGATATCTTAGGAATTAGGAAGGCTTAAAATTTTGAGTCTTTAAATGGAGTTAAAATAATAGATCTTGTTTAAATTTTAGGATAAGAAAGTAAAACTGGAAAGAAAATTTGATCTTGAATTTTTTGCCTTAGATTTATGCACTTCACGCTTACACAATTTTTGGGGATTGAAACAAAGACTGAATATGTCATAAAATTATATATATATATATATATATATATATATATATATATATATATATATATATATATATATATATATATATATATATATATATATATATATATATATATATAATGATAATAAAAATCACTTGAAGTTGGGTAATTATGCCTCAAGAAGCATGATTATTCACACCTAAAATGATGGACAAAAATAAAAGTAAATCCCCTTTAGTTTTGTGGCCTTGTTTACTCGAGTCCTTAAGTCCAAGGGATATTTTCTCATCTGGTGTCCTAAGATCATCTGGTTTGAGAGTCACCGGCTAAAGGCTCACTACCTGAGTAAATAAGAAAGTCTAAGAAAACTAAGGGAAGAAAAAAAAAAGAAAGAAAAAAAATATACAAGAATCAATGGCATAAAAGTTTGAGTCAATATCCGAAAAACCTTCACTGCTCAAAAAGTGCATATTTTTCTAAGAGTTTTATGAAAATCAAAGAATCAATTCAATTTTAAATTTTTACATTTAATTTATAACAAGATTTTGCATTTCGATTTAGTTTAAGGAAGAACAATTTCTGGTTAACCTCTTACCTTGGATCACTTATATTTTCACAAAAATACTTCAACACTTTTCTCTATTTTAAAATTTGTTTTCAAAATACTAACATTTAATTTCTTTTTTATGAATTTTGTGGGTGTAATCCGCTGAAAACCATCAATAGACAAAACTCCTCTTTTAGGGGAAGCTTAGACGTTTAACGGCTTGTTGCACATGCTCAGTGCAATCGTGTCACCTGCAAAAGTGGTGTAATAATTCCTTTAGTTTTTTGTTTGCTTAGGATGAACAAAAGATAAGTGTGGAGGGTGTGATTAGTCTCTAAAACTGCATATTTCATGCCATATCTTCACATTTATTTCATATTAAATTTTGTTAATAATACCTCTCTTGCATGTTTCTAGGTCCATGACGTGCAAGGAAGAAGAAGACCCTAAATCACCATTTAATCGGTGATTAAAGGCTTATAAAAATAGCCATTGACCTAGGAGGGTGATTCTGTCAAAATCAGGGACCCAAAACGCAAAATCTGGTCCCGCAACCGACAGGGGACAGACGGGACAGCGCGCAGTAGAAAGCGCCGCGCGTGGTTCTAGAAGAGCCAAAGAAACACGGCTATTGCCACGTTTCTGTGGCCGTACGGGCACGGCCGCGCCCGTACTTTGGGCCAGGGTTTGCCCCCTTGCCCTCCTTTCCCCTAGTGCCTATAAATACCCCCTTGGGTTTACAGAGAGGAGAAATATAGAGAGTTGTGTAGTTTCTTCCATGTTGTAGTTTAGGGTAGTTTAGTTTAGGTTAGTTCTTCTTCTTTCTTTGTATATTTCATTTCTTTTAGATCTTATAATAGGAGAGAGAGTGATACATGAGTAGAAAGCAAGACTGCTTGTAATAGAAGGTGACAAGTTATGAAAGGTTCTCTCTTTAGCTCTCTTTATTTTTTATCTAACTCCTTTTACATGTTTAGCTAATTTTTTCTCTCATGGCAACTAACTAGTAACCACTAACTAGTCTAACTTCTTACTTGATAATCCACATGAATCAATAGCCTCTACTTGGCCTTGCTCTTGCAAGAGCTATTGATGGCTCATGATGATGGATCTAACACTCTAACTTCCTAACTCTCTAACAAGCTAACATTACTTTACTCCATGCTTACTTTTAGTTTTGATGGTTTAAGTGTAGCTTGCACTTATTTGTTGAGTTGGGATGTGATGAGTTACATATGGGTCATGCTTTGAAGCGCTCTTGAACCAAGGACTAGTGATTGCCAAGGATACATGTGAGGCAACTATCACTAAGAGTTTAGCATGTTAGTGGAGTCATTAGTAGTTAGTAGTCATGGGTTTTCTTTCTTTTTCACTTTAATTTATAAATATATCAAAAACCACAAATACATTCTTTTCTATATTTTTCACTTCTTTCTTTCACCGTACTTCTCTTTTCATTCTTGTTTCCTTTTTCTTTTCATTCTTTCAAACATTTAAGAACCATTAACATACACGTGAACATACCGTGCAAGCTTTTATCGCCTCCCGTCCTTGTGGATTCGACTCGTTTTAGCCTCTATGCTATAACAGAAGTATCGAGGAAGCCAAAGCACACATACTTTAAATATCAATTTCAAACATACACTTATTATGCGCGGTTTTCCCAGATCAATGGGTCCTACCCTCTCTCAGAGTTAAGCATCCAATTGTGGATGAGTTACACCCCCACTTCAGGTCCTTACCAAGTTCATAGCTTGTTGATGGGATTTTCCCCCTTCGGAAGCAATCATGAATCCAACTCTGCTGATTGGATTTTTCCTACTCGGAGGTTCGGATCATCACTGATGGGTTCGACCCCCATTAGGAGTCACCATGTCCAATCTGTCGATGGATCATGCCACCGCTTCAGAACCCTACCAAATTTGCAGGTACCATTGATGAAATTATCCCCACTAGCAAATAACACCGCAGACTTGCCAAAATAGCCCAAATCAAATGACCTTACTAGAGATACAGATTAAACACTCTTAAAAATGCATGATCATCCAGGAACCCAAAGCTTGCACGCCCTGCTAATGGGATTTTTTTCCCACTCGAAGACGACAATGCGAGCACCCGCCTAAAGGCTCCCTCTCAGTTAGCCTATGGGCAGTCAAAACCTTCCGTTGTGAGTCCAACCCTCCCTCGGAGTCCCTACTCTACTACAGATTTTTCCCCTCTCAGAATTCAAGTTCACAACTCCGTTGATGGGATTCCAATCGGAAGTAACGTGAACCCAACTCTGCTGCTGGGATTTTTCCCACTCGGAGGCCTAAAGTTTGCAGATGCTGCAGATGGGAACTAATAACTTGAAAACAATAGTGTAAACCCATCAAATCACTCCATATCCAGCCAATAATATCAGAGTTAGAGATCAACACTCTGAAGAGACATGATGATATCAATTCCAAAAAAACCAACAGTACAAACAAACTAGGCAAGTGTCACGCCCCGCTTCCCAAAACACAAAATTGGGTACGTGACAAGAGTCGGCGACGTATTTTCAATAAAAATACGCTAAGCCTCAATGTATTAAATCAAAACATAAAGTTCACAACTTATTCCAGCATTCAAAAGCAAATACAATAATGTCTTGAAAGCTCACTTATTATAGACATAACAAGAATAAAAAGCAAAAATACTAAAAGTCCTCACGAGCTGAACTGCGGATGGTCTACTGGAGATCTGCAACGTGCTCAAAGTACTCCTGGTCTTGCAATGTCCTCAGATCTGGATCTGAGCATAGCAAACTTAGGGTCGTCAATAAGCGACCTAGTGAGTGGTAAAATAAAAAGGGAAAGTGCACATGCATGTAACGTATAAACATATGGAAAGAAAATATACATGATAAGATTGGAATAACATGCTAACAATAAATGAATATTAACTAAGCCAGTCAGTAATATAATCAAGGGTACCTCAGATCATGAGTATAATCAATGTCTATCATAATATGCAGGCAGATGTCACGTTCAGTTTGTAATGTCAATATAAGAATTCAGTTTTCATTATTAATTATGTCAGCGAACACCAATTGCCACATGTAATAGACGCATCCCATACTACGCCTATTACATGTACCAATCGAGATCCTCAGTTATTGAAACTGATCGGTTGGAGACATTGTCTGTGTTTTAGGTGGGTCCCGTTCATACCCTGGACCACGGCCCAGATTCCTTGCGCTGAACCAGGACCTACCGCAAGGTAGTCAGGAACATGTATAACAGGAACAGGTACATGTATAACATGTATAACATGAACAGGACGGGGTGCCAGTCACCCCACGGGAACCCGCAGTGGAACCCTCTTTCGGCTGCGCAACCTAAATCCTAGGTCCACCTAAAATACAGACGCTGTCTCCTCCATCAATTTTCCCAATCCCAGTGTAAGTTGTTTAATTTAGTTGTCAAGATTATTAGTGTATATGTTACCTAAATTTACTGGGATAATTCGGTAATGATAACAGTAACAACATAGAAGTAAAATCGTATACATGTATAACAGGATATATATATATATATATATATATATATATATATATATATATATATATATATATATATATATATATATATATATATATATATCTCAGTGAACAAGATAAATAGGATGAGATGGTTACTGTCTATCAATATTTTTTCCAGTAGTTAGATAACATGAACATGATGGTCACAAGTGTCATTCAGGGAGTCTTAGTGGTAAAGTCCTAACCGATGTTATATAGTGATCTTGAAGGTTCATTATCAATAACGAATGTACTTAATTGCATACCGGAATACATAAATATGCTACGAATAATGCATGTAGGTAATTCATGAAATTATAAAATTTCTAAATACTAGTACATTAGCTTAACCAACATAATTAGATAACTTGATAAAAATCCTTCATCACAAGAATTCTTTTTAGCTGAAGGAGGAAAAAGTACTCACCTGAGGTAGATCTCAATCCAAAGTACTGCAAATCTTAGAATCTCAGGAAATCTACACAAATTATTTCAATAGAAATTGTTTGGATCTTTTATTTATTTAATCTTAGTTACTTAGCTTAAGATTGGGGGTATGATCTTTTAAATTACATGAAATTAATAAATTTAATTTATCAAATTTTAAATTCTCTTTTGTTGGGTTTTTTAAAAACTTTTTAACATTAAATTTCATAACGGGTTCGAATTTACCATTTAACAAAACTAACTTTAAAGGGGTAATTGTTTTGAATCACTTGAAATTCAAGTACTTAGAATATATATCTAAGGTTGTCTAAACCAAAAAGAGTTAAGCTTTTGATTATACCCAAGCCTTTGCTAGCTTATGTCTAATCAAAATAAAAAAAAAAAACTCAGTCATGCTCTCAAATTTGCTAAGCCCAGCAGTCAAGCCTATTTTCAGTTAAAAACTTATCCCAGTATTGCCATTCAAAATTTTAGTCAAAGTTTCTAGATAACACTCTTTATAATAGTTTTCTATAAATACATTAGAAGGGTGACCAAGCTTCACTAAACCAGACACATTTAGGAAAATGAACCCTGACAAACATGACAATTAGAATTCCCCAATAAAATAATTTTACCAAAAATCCAATAAATAAAAACGACAGCATCTCCAATCAACTTCATCCAATTTCACCCAATATGTATAAGACACCAAAGTTTTCCATTATTCTGAGAAAATATAACAGAGAAAAACAAATCACATCATGCAGGTAATAAACAGAAACCATAGCCATGTCCATGGAATAACCCTCAAACTATTACTATCTATCCAAATCTCAACAAAAAAAAACGTAGCCTAGCCTGATCCTTCAAGCAAAGTAACATTCCAGTCAAAACTCACTTAAAATTGATGGGATCTAACGGAAAGTTAACAGCAAGAAGTTAGGGCTTCAGAAATGATACGATATTGATTTAATAAATCGATTACTAAAGTTTAAAAAAATTTTAAGGATTAAGGAAAAGAAATTTTTTTTTTTAGTTACCTTAAAAAGGCCGCCGAGTGAAGGAGATTCTAGTTCCTCCTTGCTTTCTCCTCAATCCTTGTGCTTCGAAGCCTTTTTGTTCACGATCTATTTGAGGAGAAGGAAGAGATGGAAGTGGGGAGATTTTAGATTAGGGTTTTCTCTTGAGGTAGAAGATAAAGAAGGGTTTGGGTGTTTATATGGTTATAAGATATTTTTAGAACTTGAATTCCAAATAGGTTAGATTACTTAATTTAGCAATTTAGATAAAAATTGAAGGTTGTTGAAAAATCTCAAAGAGATTTGGTTTAGATTTGAAATTATAAATTGTCTAGCTTATTAGGTTCAAATTTAATTTCGAATGCTCTTAAATTACATGCCAATGTGGTATAATGGTTTATTCTCTCCTCTCCCTTATTGGGGACCCGAGTTCGATCCCTAATGCTAGCATATAAGTTACCATTTTTTTTATATTATTATTTTTGGGTAACAACTCACATAGTGTATTACAGCAAGATCCAGACAATCATTTTAATTCTAGAAGTACATATATTTCTATTCTAAAGATCTTTTCATTTTGAATATATTCTATTAAATATATTTGATTGCATCTGACAAGAGTAATACAAATTCCTTTTATGCATCTGTGTTTATAGTTTTTTTTGAAAAGAAATGCATATGATCCAAATTTGATCCCTCCATCCTGCCGCTATGTCCAACCTTACGTCCGAACCCCAAGGGTACATCCCTCAGGAACACCTACTTAAGGCACCATCTCATTACTTGTGCCACAATCTGAATATCTTCGCGTCCCTGACCTTTTTTTCAAACTTTGAGTGGGGAAGCGGGGGGGGCATATGTAATGGTCAAGTTTGAACCTCGTCGGGATGGTGAAATGTCTCCAAGCTACCAAAAGTTTTCCCGTGAAATTCAAAACTCTCAGTCTAACCTGAAGCCTCCACCATATCCAACTTTTCCAAAGTCATCCTCCACCACATCCAACCTTTACGAGGACGCATAATTCTCCCTTGAAGATGTTCCCAGTCCGGAGCCGCACTCCACCACTCCGAGGTCTTTACTTTCCCGAGGCATTTTCCATTCTAAAAGTCCCTAGCCCCAAATTAGAAGCTCCAAACATCAGTCTACCAAGATCTCTACCTACCATTACACAGCTCCATCTTTCTATGTTCATAACGTGTAACGCCCCTTTCAGCGCTGGCAGTTATAGACAATGACAGATTTCTCAGCCTGCAATCCCAACCAACAGTGCCAGCAATCACAACTGTTACAACCAAATTCAGCACATGCAAATCATGCAGTTATAGTAGCCCATCAATTTTACCTCCACGACAGACATCCTTGTCAGGTATATATGATCATTCTTTTACTATGAGAGGGGGATCACTTCCCTAACTCTCAGAGCATACACACATACATTCATAAAGACACAGTAGTAGTTTCTCTCTGCTAGTCCTCTACCACCAACACATCTGCAGTTTTCTTTTGCACAGTCCATTCCTTCTACTACACTGGCAGTTTTCTCTGTCGGTCCTCCCTACCATTTCACCTACTGATTCTTACACCTGAGGGCCTTAGACCGGTACGACACCTGTGCTCCTAACCTGAAAGGTGTTTCTTCTTTCATATGTTCTGACATGTAACATTCCTGGGGAGCACCCAAACTTCACTTGTGGTGGGTCGATCCACGGTGAGCTGATTTTATCCATCACATTGACACAATACATTTTATTGCAAGCATTTAGTTTGATGTGTCCTTTTTCCTATACCCTTGTTCAAATTCGAAGTGAATTAGTGTTTGCAAGTGCAATATCTAAATGGCACTTTGATCATGATATTGTGATAAAGGTAGTGTTTAATAGGATTTGATATATTTGAGATGATACTATATATGAATATATGCTTTATTTGGGGAAAGATTTATGTCACTATACCTAACATTTGACTTGCTTATTGAACTTTGTTGAATTTGTACTCTTCTTTCATCATTGCATATTAATGCATAACTAACAATGGTGGCTAATGGCGAAAAGATTGATAAATGGCAAAAAAAATTGTGTTTCCAGACCAAGTGCATTTTTCTTTCTGTCATTTTTATTTGGTTGAAAAAATTTAGCTGGAATTTGGAAGTGATTTTTCTTCCAATTTAATGATGTACTAAATCTAGTTTTGATATAATTAGATAAAATAATATAAGCTAAAACAATAATTACATAAATAGAACATGTCACATGTTATAAATATCAATCCTGTATCCATAATCCTCTTCACGTTTCAACTAAATCCCTATCTTCCTTGCTCCCTTCAATATCAACTAAGGTAGGTACATAATTAATAAACAGCAGATAACTGTAACCTTTTATGCTCTTTCATATTAATTAACAACAGACGCGCGCGCGCGTACACACACACACACTCTCATATATATATGGGTAGAGTTACAATACATATATGAGTAATTAAGTTAAGTTATATTCACTTCTTTCCACCACAAAAAAATTTTGGTTGATGAGATACAGACAAAAATTAATGTGAGTGATCCCCAAAAGGTGTTTAAAAAATATTTTTTGTGTTGTAAAAAGAGGTGTGTGTAACTTAACTTTATTACTCTTATGTGTATTGTAACTCTACCCTATGTACTTTGAAGGATAGTGGTGTTATTAAACATTATTTTTCAAATGTTAAGAAGATCACAAAAATATCCATTGAAGAGGCTTTGGATGATCTTCTGGTGAAAAAAGGAGAAGTGAATTAGATATTACAGGAGATGAGCAGGTGGAGCAGCAAGTGATATTAAATGAAATTATAAAAGACAGATAAAGAATTGCAGCTCAGACTTCACGACGTTGATATGTGTTGGAACTTGGATATTGATGATAACAAACTCATATCATATCATAAACATATATACATGTACATCCTCACATTTGTCATGCAGGTTTCTTGATGCTCAAAAGTTGAAAAGATATAACTCTATTATTGAGTTCATGAAGCACAAGGTTATAGAAGAATGTTTACAAATTTTATGTATTTTTTAGAAGATTGTTAAAAGCCTTGATCACACACACACAAAACTATCTTCTAGTTGACTTATCTCCTACTATAGTCGGCTAATATATCCTAGAGTCAACTTGCTCCTTTATGTAGTCGACTAAGTCTGTTTACAGAGAGTTAAGTATTCTCAATCTATAAAGTTAGTCTACTTATTGATAGACCTAGTCGACTAATTCTGTTTTTCAGAGACTTATCTGTCTGTGTCAGTTAGTTAAGTCGACTTAAACTAATTCCTAGTCAAATAATCTAGGCAAAAACACATAGTCTAGTCGACTAATCCCCTATCCTAGTCGACTAATAGTCAGTTTCTGACTGTTGAACAGTTTTCAGATTTTGATCTTTTTTCAACATTTTAATATTCAAATTTGAGTTGGATAACTATCCTAACTGACCCTTGTTCTCACCTATAAATAGGGATGTTTTCTATAGGTTTAATCACCAATTCAATTCACAAGTTTTCGTCCAAAAACTCTGATAAAGTTCTGTTTTACAGAAAATTGTTTTCTACTTTCTGTTCTTCACAACATTTCAATCCTTTTTGAAGAATTTTGAGAGTCCTCCTATAAGAAACCTTGTTGAGTCATTCACATACAAGATTCAAAACTTATAGGATATATTGTATAAAATCAAAGAAAGTGTCTTCTTGGTGTAAAGAAGAGGTGCATAGATTTGGAAAAGGATTTTTGTCAAGTGGTGTATTGAAGTTGATTTTGGGGCGTTTCAAAATCAGGATATGAAAAATCTCAAGCGACTTGCTTGGGGACTGGACGTAGGTCACAACGAGCGAACCAGGATAAAATCTCTTATGTTTGCGTTTGCATTTTCTGAGATTTATTTTGTGCATTTATTTTCCTGCAAGTAGTTTATATTTTGTTATTAAAATTTTATAAACACTATTCACCCCCTCTAGTATTTGTGTTGCCTTATTTATAGATCCTACACTTGGTATCAGAGCAGTGTTCGAGGATGTCAATGAAATTTCCTTCATCACAATTCAAGGAAGGTCATTTTACACCACTACCACTATTGTTTGATAGATCAAACTACAACTATTGGAAGTATAGAATGAAGATCCACTTGCAATCACTGAACTATGAACTTTGAAACATCGTGGAAGCACCATACACCAGACCCACTACCAATTATGATGCTTGGAGTAAAGAACAAAAGAAGTCCGTCAATCTGGATGCCAAAGCAATGAACAAACTTTTTTTGTGCTTTGAACAAGGAAGAATTTAATCATGTGTCAACGACTACGTCTGCAAATCAAATATGACAGATATTACAGATAACACACGAAAGTACAAATAAAGTAAATCTAAAATTTCTATTCTTGTTTACAAGTTTGAACTCTTCAAAATGAAAAAGAATGAAACTATTGCGGAAATGGTTACAAAATTTATTGATATAACAAATTCATTAGTAGCCCTTGGAAAGAAATACACTTAAGCTGAAAAATTTAGAAAGATTCTCTGTGCACTCACATCAGATTGGGAGAAGAAGACTACTGTCATAGAAAAAATAAATGGTCTCTCAACAATGTCATTAGAAATCTTATTGGTAATTTGATGGCATACGAACTCCAACTTGAAGATAGGAAGAAAGATGGACAACAACTTCAATCCTAGAAGAAAGTACTTACCTTTCGTATATCCTCAGATTTGGACAATTTAGATGATGATGAAGAGGAGATGATATTGATTTCAAGAAAATTCAGAAAATTCTTGAAATAAAGTAATTTTAAAAAGAATAAGGATATTAATGATAATCCTTATTGTTTTAAGTGTAATAAATCAGGTCATATAAAGAAATATTGCCCATTGATGAAACCCAAAAGAATTTCAAGAACTTCAATAAATTCAACAAAAAGAAGAAAGCTTTCAGGCCACTTGAGATGATAGTGATTCATCTTCCTCTGATGAAGAAGAATTCACCGAACTGTCGATGTTTGTTTCATGGCTCAAGAAGATGAGGTACAAAAATTAGATGCTTTTAATGAACTATATAATGATCTCAAAATGAAAAGTTAAAAATAAAGTTCTAATATAAGAAAATGAAAGACTTAACAATGAAAATTTACTTCATATTTCACAAACAACTTTATTAAATTTTTAAAAATCTGACTTTGAAAAAGTTATTTCATCTTTGAAAAAGGATAATGGGAATTTTTTAAAAGAAAATATTTTGCTTAAAAAGGAAACTGTTTCTTTAATTCTAAAATTTCTATTTTAGATAAAGAAATGTCAAGTTTCAAGATTAAATATGAAGATATTTTGATAAATGTTACAAAATTTGTAAGGAAAAAGAAAATCTAAATAATTTATTGTGTTACCAAAAGATTTCAAATAATTGTTTTGGTCTTGGATTTTCAAGAGATAAATTTGAAAAACTTACATATATTGGTCTTGGACTTTCAAAAGATAAATTTGAAAAACCTACGCATATTTACAAAAAGAATAATCATAATCCACATATTTTTTGTTAAGAAAAACACTAATACTGTTACAAAAAAGATCTAGGTATAAATATATATGGATTCCTAAAAATCTAAATATTGTGGATAAAAATGCTTATATTATATTATATATACAATAAGTTTGCAATTCTTGTAATTATGTTTATACTAACAAATGAAAACCAAATTCAAATTGGATTTGGATTCCTAAAGGCTAATCTTTTTCGGACCCTATCATGATGGGTACCAAATAAAATATTTATCTTATATGTACCTTATAAAGAAAAGTGGATACTTGATAGCGGTTGTTCTAAACACATGACCGACCATATATAACTAGTGTCTTTCGTTCAAATCAAGAAAGGAGGAATAGTAACATTTGGTGATAATAACGAAGGAAAGATTATTGGCATTAGTATGGTTAGTAATACTTCAAAACCCCTTATTGAAAATGCTCTTTTGGTAAGAGGTTTAAAACAAAACCTGTTAAGTATTAGTCAATTATGTGATAAGGGTTATAAAATAATTTTTGAAAAAGATGCATGTCTTATATATGATACAAACATGAAAGATATATTATTTAGAGGTTCACATAATAATGACATCTATGAGTTATCAATGACTAGTTTATCATCAAATGATAACTTATATTTAATTTCTTCTAATAATGATTATTTTCTCTGGCATAAAAAATTGTCATTTAAAATATGAAAACTATTTCTAAGATTTCTAAATTTGATTTAGTTAAAGTTTTTCCAAAAATAGCTTTTAAAAGGATTATTTTTGTGATTCTTATCAATTAGGAAAACAAGTTAAATCATCTTTTAAAACTAAATATTTGGTTTCTACTCATAGACCTTTAGAACTATTACATTTAGATTTATTTGGTCCTACACATGTTTTTTCAAAGTAGATTTGTTTTTATTATTGTCGATGATTATTCATGTTTTACATCGGTAATATTTCTAAAAAATAAAAATGATATTTTTGATGAGTTTCAAGTTTTTATAAAAGAATTCAAAATCAAAAGTCTCTAAACATAGTCACTCTTCGAAGTGATCATGGAGGGGAATTTAAAAATGAATCTTTTATAAATTTTTGTGATAAGTATGGTATTACACATAATTTTGCTTTTCCTAGATCTTTTTCTCAAAACGGTGTTGTAGAGAGGAAGAATAGGACTTTGCAAGAATGTGCTAGAATTATGCTTATGAACATTAAATTACAAAAATATTTTTGAGCTGAGGCCGTTGCTACTGCATGTTTGTTTTTAATTGTGTATTTATTCGACTAACTTTGAGCAAAACATGTTATAAATTGTTTTATGACAGAATTTCAAAAGTTTCTTATTTTAAAATTTTTGAATGTAAATATTTTATCTTAAATATTAGAGATGTTTTAGATAAATTTAATGCTAGATCCAATGAAGGTATTTTTGTTGGTTACTCTACTAATAGTAAAGCATATAGAATCTTTAATAAAAAAAATATTTACTATTGAAGAATAATTGCATGTTAAATTTGATGAATCTTTAACTAAACCTATTATTAATACTTCTTCAAATGATGATGATATCATAGATACTCCAGTTATTGATAATACTATTACATCTCATGATGATACTAACATTTCTAATATTGATGAGATGAATCACCTAAAGCATATGTTGAGGTAAGGAATTATCCACTTGATTTGGTTATTGGAGATATATCTCAAGGTGTTCAGATTAGGTCCAAGTTGAACTACATGATACATATTGCGTTCATATCTCTTATGGTACCAAAGAATATCAAAGAAGCATGTGCATACGATTTTTGGATAATAACAATGAGTTAAATTAATTTATCAGAAATGATGTTTGGAATCTTATACAATAACCTGCTGATCATCCAGTCATCGGTACCAGATGGGTTTTCAAGAACAAACTTGATGAATCGGTCAAGTTATAAAGAATAAAACAAGATTAGTTGCACAAGGATATAATCAAAAAGAAGTTATTGATTTTGATGAAACTTATGCACCATAGCTAGACTTAAATCCATTCGTATTTTACTTATTTATGCTTGTTTTATGGATTTTAAAATTTATCAAATGGATGTTAAAAGTACCTTTTTAAATGATTTTATTAAAGAAACTATTTATGTTGAACAACCTCTCGGTTTTGAACATGAAAAATTTTCAAACCATGTTTTTAAACTTAAGAAAGTTTTATATGGTTTAAAATAAGCACCTCGTGCTTGGTATGATAGATTAAAAAGTTTTCTTTTAAATTCTGATTTTAAGATGGGTAAAGCAGATACAACACTCTTTATTAAACATGTCAATAAAGAATCTTGATTATACAAATCTATATTGATGATATTTTATTTGGATCTACTAATGATAAACTTTGTCAAGAATTTCTAAGACTATGCAGAGTGAATTCGAGATGAGTCACATGGGTGAACTTAACTATTTTCTCGGTCTGCAAATAAAGCAAATGAAAGATGAAATTTTAATTTCCCAATGCAAGTATGCAAAGGAACTGCTTAAAAGATTTGGAATGGAAAATTTAGTAGCAAAAGCACTCTTATGAGTACTACTACATTCTTAGATAAGGATGAGAGTGATAAGAATATTGATCAAAAGTTATATTGAGATATAATTAGTTCATTACTATATATTACTTCAAGTAGACCTGATATTATGTTCAATATTTGCTTATGTGCTAGATATCAGTCTAATTCTAAGAGATCACACTTTAAAGTAGTGAAAAAGATTCTTAAATATATTAATAACACAATCAACTATGGACGATTTTATCCAAAATCAAGCACATTTGATTTAATATCATATAGTGATGCTAATTTTGCTGGATGTAAATCTGATTGAAAAATTACTAGTGGTACTTATCACTTTTTGGGACATTCACTAGTATCATGATTCAGCAAAAAGAAAAATTCTGTATCATTATCGACAATCGAAGTAGAATATATCACTGCTAGTGTTGCATGAGCACAGATTTTATGAATGAAACAAATCTTACTTGATTATGATATTTCTATCACAAATTCACCTATTATGTGTGATAATACTAGTGCTATTAACTTATCAAAAAATCTAATTCAACATTCGCGTACAAAGCATATTGATATTCGACAGTTTTTTTTACGTGATCATGCTTTAAAGGGTAATATTTCTTTAAGTTTTATACCAACTGAAAATCAAGTAGCAGATATTTTTACAAAACCTCTAAGGCGGATATTTTTATGAGATTTCAAAGAGATTTAGGTATTTGTAATATTTTTGATATTTAAAATATCTTAAAACTTTTCAGACTGTTCTTTTTATGTGTATTAGTCAACTTATTGAGAGTATTAGTCGACTTATAACATAATTAGTTGACTAAGACTTTTGAGTAGTCGACTATTGTAATTTAACAGAAATTTAGTATTTCTGAGTTTTCAGAATTAGTCGACTAAATTTTCTATATAGTCGACTAACCCTTGAATTAGTCGACTTATGCCCCAAGTCGACTAATTCTGTCTGAAATTGTGTTTTATTACTGGTTTTGTGTTTTACTAACCCGAACCATTTCATTAAATTTTGGATCCGATCTTCCCCAAAACTCAATCCTAGCCATTGATTTCTATTTTTACTCCCAAATTACCCCTCTATACTATTAAAACTCATTTTTACCTCTGTTTTTCATTATAGCTGCTGCCTAGGGTTCTTCCGAGTTGACTTCTTTCAGGTTTTCATTTCCAGGTTAAAATCCTTTCATTTCTTCTCATTTTCCTTGCAATTTCATGCAATTCCAACATTATCAATCGTCTATTAGTCTTTATTTCCATCTATTATCATGTCTAGATCTAAGAAACCTAAATTTTCGGCCTCCACATTATCTTCTCAAACTGACTTTAGGGCTTTTCTCAAGAACCCATCTCTTGAAGCTGATTATGTAAGACTTTCTTTGTTAGAAATCCTACAAGGAAGGTTTGTTAATTATGCTGATTTTACTGAATATGACATCTCATCTTATCTACATCAAACTGGTCTCCACACCATGTTCTCAATTGACTCAAAACAAGAATATTATCCATTTTTGTTTCACTTGTTCTATATAAATATGAACTTTGAGGATAATGATGATAATGTTCAATTGTCTACATTGGTCAAAGGTGTTGAAATTAAATTAACTCCTAAGTCCTTAGGCCGTATCCTTCATATTCCTTTTCATGGCCTAACACTTAGTGAGATAGAAATGATCGATGAGAAAGTTTTCTCATGTATTTATCTTCCCGGTCAAGGCCCTTATGACTAAAACCAAGCCACAACCAATTCCACGACTAATTGGTCGTATCCTTACTTATAACATATTATGCCCAAAAACTGATAGTTATAACTATTTTTCTCATGATTTAGCTTCATGTATCTATGCTGTCATGACTGGCCTAGAAGTTAATTGGGCAAAATTAATGTTTGACACCATTGTAAAAGAACACACCTCATTTTTTCCCTTTGATGCCTTTCTTTCTCATGTGTTTTTGAAGTTCAAACTAGATCTTGTTTCTAAAACAAGTGTCGTCAAGGCCTTTAAACCGTTTGATTGTTCAGTCCTTCATAAAATGAAACTCCTTGACACTCCGCCTCCACAATCCTCTCCTCCTCCACAAAGCTCTACCCAAGCTCCTTACTCTTCAACTGAACCACCTCCAACTCAACCAGCTTCATCTCATTTCCCTGATGAATTTTATAATTCTCTCTCTGGTGAGATTTTGGTAATACAAATCAACAAGCATCCATGATGGCCTCTCAGACTGTACATCTTAACAATCAAACATTGCTTATGGAGCATTTCATGAGTATTCAACTAAAAATGGACTCTTTTGAAGCCACCCAGCTGAAATTCTTGATCACATCAAGTCCCATTTTCCACTACTACCTCCTCCTTTCGAATCCAACATGTGATACAAAAGGGATTGGACTTTTTGGTGTTTATGCAGCTCAACATGTGATGCACATGGCCTTGAAGTTTTTGAATATGCAACTGGTTTTATATGTCTCCTACATGTGAACCAAATTATTGACGCTTTTATGGGTTTTTCAGCTATATTTTTCTATTTTTTTGTGTCTTTTTGATGAACTTTTTATGTAATAACTGATACTCTATTTAGTATATGCAACTAGTTTGTGTTCCATCATATTGTATTCTTGGCTTCGTTATCTTTCTCTTTTTGTCACAAATACCTTTTTTGTAATGACAAAGGGGGAGAAACATATTGATATCATATATGTATGCCATGATGTGTTGTATGCAGGGGGAGCAAAACACTTCTTATACATATATCTGCAGAACACTTGTTATAATATATATATATATATATATATATATATATATATATATATATATATATATATATATATATATATATATATATATATATATATATATATATATAATATATATATATATATATAGAGATTTGTTCTCTACAGGGAGAGCTTATGCATACATACTTGTTTGTCACAATCAAAAAGGGGAGAATGTTGGAACTTGAATTTTGATGATAACAAACTTATATCATATCATATACATATATGCATGTACATCCTCATATTTGTGATGTAGGTTTCTTGATGCCCAAAAGTTGAAGAGATATAACTCTACCATTGAGTTCATGAATCACAAGATTATAGAACGACGTTTACAATTTTTATATATATTTTAGAATTTTTTAGACGATTGTTAAAAGCCTTGATCACACACACAAAACTATCTTCTAGTCGACTTATCTCCTACTATAGTCGACTAATATGTCCTATAGTCGACTTGCACTTTTATGTAGTTAACTAAGTCAGTTTATAGAGAGTTAACTATTCTCAATCTATAAAGTTAGTCGACTTATTGATAGACCTAATCGACTAATCCTGTTTTTCAGAGACTTACCTGTCTATGTTAGTCATTTATGGTCGACTTGAACTAATTCCTAGTCGACTAACCTAAGCAAAAACATATAGTCTATTCTAGTCGACTAATAGTCAATTTCTGACTGTTGGACAATTTTCAGATTTTGATTTTTTCTCAATGTTTTAATATTCAAATTTGAATTGGATAACAACCCTAACTTATTTTTGTTCTCATCTATAAATAGGGATGTTATCTCTGGGTATAATCACCAATTCAATTTACAAGTTTTCTGTCCAAAAACTCTGATAAAGTTCTATTTTACAGAAAATTATTTTTCACTTTCTGTTTTTCACACTATTTCAATTCTTTGCGAAGACTTTTGAGAGTCCTCTTATAAGAAATCTTGTTGAGTCATTCACATGCAAGATTCAAGGCTTATAAGATATATTGTATAAAATTAAAGAAAGTGTCTTCTTGGTGTAAAGAAGAGGTGTACAAATGTGGCAAAGGATTTTTGTCAAGTGGTGTACTAAAGTTGATCTTCGGGTGTTTCAAAATAAGGATAAGGAAAATCTCAAGCATGTTGCTTAAGGACTGGACGTAGGTCACAAAATCAGGATAAAATCTCTCGTGTTTCCGTTTGCATTTTTTTGAGATTTATTCTGTGCATTTATTTTCATGCAAGTAGTTTATATTTTGTGATTAGAATTTTATAAATACTATTCACCCCCTTTAGTATTTGTGTTGCGTTGTTTATAGATCCTACAATATGTATATGTCAGCGACTTTCTTCTTCTCTGGCAGCAAATGCACAATGCCCTGATATTTAGTGGAGCAAATTGCTAATATTCATTTGATGAAGAGCATATGTTGGGCTAAATCTGTGTGGCAGTTCCTCCTTGAATCCATGGACAATTTCAGGCATAGTATATTGAGTTGCAAGGATGCTCAGTACAAATTCTTGTAAGCATAAATTTTCTATTGTTAAAAATTACTGTAAATTGCATATATATGGTCACTGATTATATAACTAATATACTAATACCTATTGCAGTATTGATTATGTGAAAAAGCTGAAATTCTTGAGCGAAGAAAGGGAATGGAAAAGAAAATTCTAAGGGTAATAAGATAAGACCCCTACAATATTAGCGAAGCCCTACTTGAAATCAATCTATTAGAGATTGAATAAGAAAATATTAGTATAAAACACATAAACTGTACACATTTTGACTACTATTTTGTTAAAAAATGTGTTTATAATTGGAATATTATTTTTTCCCAATAATCTGATGATTTTTGATGACTGGGACTATAATTGTAGTTTTAAAAAGATAAATAAATATTTTCTAAAATTTTAATAAAACTACGACTAAGGTCGCAGTCCTGATAAACAAATTTTTTGAAGATAAAACTTCATACTGTGACTATAGTCGCAGTACTCAATTGTTCATGACATATCCTGATATTGACTATGACCAAAGTCGCAGTCCTGATGAAAGAAAGGTTTTACATTTTTCTTTTATGATGCGACTTTAGTCGCAGTTCTAAAATATTGGTTATAAATTGATATATGTTTTATATGACTTTCAGGTTTTTAAATCGAATGGCTAACATTTTCAAGCAAAAAACTATGATAGGCCTTGCTGCAAAAGAAGACTAATAGTAGATACATGATGAAAATATTGAAGCAGACATTCCAGAGGAACAAGAACCTATAAATATAGTTGAGGAGAATATGAAAGATCCAACTATTGCAGGTTATTTGCCAGAACTTAAGGATGAAACAACTTAAAAAGTACAGATTATGAGGGATAAAATTTAAATTAAAAGATAGAGTATATTAGCTAGAAAAACAAATTGAAAAAATGAAAGAGGAAGAAGCTAAAAAAGAAGAAATTATGAAGAAGAGAAGAGAGAAAAGAGAAACAAAAAAAATAAAGAAACAAAAACAGAAAATGAATGTGAAAGAGAAGGAAGAAGAGCTATTAAGAGCATCAAATGTTGAGAAAGAGGAGGAGGAGAAGAGGAAGAAGGAGAAGGAGGAGCAAAAGATGAAGAATAGGAAGGAAGAGGAGGGAAGGAAGAGGAAGAAAGAGATGGAGAAGAAGAAGGGGAAGAGGAAGAAGGAGGAGGAGAAGGAGAAGGAGAAAGAGAAGAGGAGGAAGGAAAAAGAGGAGAAGAGGAGGAAGGAGCAAGAGGAGAAGGAGAAGTAAAAAAAAGAGGAAGAAAGAGGAGGTAGAGAAAAGGAAGAAGGAAAAAAAAAAGGAGTAGGATAAGGAGGAGAAGAACAAGGAAGAGAATATGGAGAAGAGGAAGAAGAAGGAGGAGGAGAAGGAGAAGAGGAGGAAAGGAGAGGAAGAGAAGAGAAGGAAGAAGCAGGAGGAACAGGAGAAGGAAAAAAAGAGAAAGGAAGAGGAGGATATCATGCATGGAAAATATGAGTAAGTATTAGAGGTTCTAATTTTTCAAGTTTTACTCTAAATTTAACTCAACAAATATTTGATATCCAGAAAGACAAAGCTTTAGAGCTTATAAGTAAAGAGCATAATTCCATTTTGAGAAAAAAGAAGTCTTTAAAGGAAAGACTGTGGATGTCTCCAAAGGATCAATAAAGAGGGGAGTCAAAGAACGTAACTGTATAGAAAGACATCATGATGACTTTGATTTTGTTTATCCAAAAGAAAAGAAGAAATCATTTAAGGAGATAATTCTACCAACTAAGGAGACAATTCCACAGGCCGAGGCAGAAATTATTGACCCTGATTTTGACACAACAAAGAAAGACAACATTCAGTCAAGATTCAAGGATCTAAATGAAAGTATTCTCTACAGATACCTGTAGCCCCAAAAATGAGCACTCATCAAGAATTTTTTTGACAAAGCCACCTCTTAGTTAGTTAATTTTTTCTTTTTCTTTTCTAAATTTTCCTTCTAACTTCTGATAAAATGTTGAAAGTTGATACAAAAGCGACCAAGGTCGTTGTTTAAATATAATCATCAAATTCTTAATTCTGCAATATATAATTCATATTATTAATTTTAAAAATATTTATTTTTTGCAGTACTATTACTTATCAGGATCCAGATAATGCAATACATATTGCCAACAATAACATAGAGGATCTACTGTTCAAAAAAGATTTAGATTCAAATGTCATTTGTTTTTACGTGAAGCTTCTGAAAAATAAGGGTGAATGAAAAGCTTATTCTTTTGCGGCGAAACTTGGGTAATTGTTACTTTCATTCTCTCGTTTTTTTCTTTTACAGAAGATTACAATATCTCAAACTATGACCTTGGTCCCGATTATTATTATTCATCCTCAATAAATATGATTGGGACTTTGGTCGCAGTGTATTAATAATTCGATGACATGATATTCATAAAAGTTTAGATATTAATAATGCATTATATTCTTAATCTTTTAATGTTTGTATGGTCTAACTTTGACAACATGTTATTGTATCTAAAAATATTAATCTCGAAGAATATTTCATCAATGACAAACTAAAAGATTGGGATAGTTATACACATTATATGTTCTTCTGATCAATCATAAACACAGTGTTGATGACCCCAAATTCTACTGGACCTTGTTAGTTTTCGATTGCTAAACACAAGAGTAGATTTTTTATAACTTTTCGGTTCCTATGGATAAATCAAGCAGCATCTTAAAACTGTACCAATTTGATGTTAGAACAATGGTAAGTTAATCTTGATTAAACATTTACCTTTATTTTTAATTAAGTTGCATTAAAAATGAATTTTACTTTTTTACTTTTATAAATGCAGAAAGAAAGAATGTTACATATATTTAAACAAGATTTTAATAAAAAGATGAAAAGTTATATAAAGCATGCAAAATATCCCCAACATGCTAACAAATCTGTTTAATTTATAAGATTTATCAATTTTCATTTTGTAATACCCATAGTTAGTAATACTGTATTTTGTTCTCCTGAAATATTTATTTTAATTTACAGATTACTTTTTTCTAATCAACTTAATTTATTATTTTCTTTCTTGTGATTATTACTATTATTAAATATGGAAATTATTTAAGAGATAATAAATGGTATGTTAGCTTTAAATATTATTACCATTTTTAATTATCGACATTTTTAGTAACTTATTTCTATTAGTTTTATACTTACCATTATTATTATCAATAATTGTTAACTTAATTATTATTCCCATTATTTCATTAAGGTTATTATTATTATTTATTATTATTTTTAGTAAGAGTTATTGAATTTATTATTAGTACTATTTTGTATTTATTATTATTATGACTACTACTATTATTATGGCTTGCATGTTTATATTTTTAGTAGTAGCATTATTTCCTTTTCCTTGTATCCTTAATTCTACCCATACCCATTAGCTTTGATCCACCCATTTCAATATTCTATTACCTATTTGGATCCAACCCGTTAGCATAACCGCTACCCGAAACCCATTACTCATTAACTTGTTGATCCTTACACCCATTATGAATCCTGGTACCTAACCCGTTGTCTAAACCCAATGCCCATTGGTGATCCTATACCCTCAACCCGTTTGGATTCAAGACCCAATAACCATTACCCATTAGACCCAATAACCTATTCTATATAAATTATCTTTAACCTAAACCTAATCCTAATTATTCTCTTCCCAATCCCACACAGCCGCCTCCTTTTCTTGACCGGCCAAGTTTCCCCATGGCCGAGCACCTCGACCACCTCTTCTTCATGGCGGAGCGCGGTTTCACTCATCACCCCACAGCCACCACCAGAACATGACCGCACCCCCTGCAGCATCTCCCCCACGGCCAAGCAACAACCTCCCCATGGCCGGATCCTTTCCCTTGGCGTGTTGCTTAGCCGAGCAACACGGCAGCCATCTCCTTTTCATACTTGCAGCCCAGGCCGGCCATCACATCCAGGCCGAGCCCAGCATCCAGCAACCCCCACCAGCGCCCTGCTCCTCGCCAACAGCAGCCCCCTGTTGACAGGCCGAGCAGCACAGCCGCAGCAATTTTCTGGCGCCCCGGGTCGCTCTCTTGGCCGGATCTCTCCAGCGGCGAGCAGCCTTTCTTCCTTCTCTGGCAGCAGGACAGCAACCCATGGCCAAATCCCTCTTGATCAGATTCAGGCCACGGCGACACGGCTGTGCACCAGCCTTCGCCCACCAGCGCAACCAGCAGGCCGAACTTCCCCATTGGCCGTGAGTTTCTTTCTCCCCCCATACCCTTAATTATTTACAATGTATGTGTTTATATATATAAATATATATGGATGTTGTTGATAATTATGTTGTATAAGTTCTACATGTGGGAGAGGAGAATGAAGTTTATTGCGCACCAACAGCACTTGGCCGAGACCCTTGTGCCCATGAGCGTGAGGGCTTCTCCCCCAACCGAGCATCCCCATTGGTCGAGACCAACGTGAGTCCCTTCTCCCTCCTCTGTGAAATTATTTTGGGGTGTATGCTTTATAATGTGTGAGTATTAATTCATGGGAGAGTTTTATATTTATGTGCTTAATTGAAATTATGTATGTTTATTTCTTGTGCCGCCAAAAACCTTGCTCCGAACCATTTTCGGACTCTCCGCGGGATGCCGTTGATCGTCGTCGACGAGCGCGAACGCACCCCACGCCCTTCACGGTGAGTTGCTCTATCCAACGACACTCTCCGTAATCCCGGACGCCTCCGTCGGAGCCTCCATCGGTGCGCCACAAGTTGTCCCGAGGTTAGCTTTATTTTTTGTGTATAAGGGCATTTGTGTAATAATTGGGAAGTTGATAAATGTGTATGTTTGTGTGTGTGTGCGTGAGTGCCTTGGTATTTGAATGCATGTATGTTAATAATTATTTAATATGTATAGGTATTTATAGTTAATAATAGATATTTATTAATTTAGACATTTATGCATGGTATATATTATGCATGAATTTATTCTTTAATCATTTGTGTATATTTAGTGATTAATAATTGGGACTTAATTAAATGGATATGTTTGCATTAAATTAATGTATATGGGTATATGTGTAATTACGCATTAATATATATGTAAGTATATAATGTGTAGGCATGTTTATATAATATGTATGTATGTATGTGTATGCTTGTATACGTATGTATACGTGTACGCGTATATGTTCGTATGCACGTGTGGGTGTTTAGCGTGTATTTATGATTATTTGTATGTATTGGTTGCGTGTTACAGTATTTTGGATTTGTTTGGTGAGATCCGGACCAGCAGCCCAGGAAGGAGAGCAGCAGTACGGCAATCCAGAACCAGCGCACATGACGGCGAGCAGGCCGTTCTCCTGATCCACGCCAGGCCGTCGTCGGAGACCGGCACGGTGGCCTTCCCCAGTACCCTGGCTACCCTCCTATGCAGTCCAACATCGAAGAGCGGCACCACAGCGACCGTAACGACGACTCGCCCGGCGACGACCAGATTCCCCAATGTGAGTGTCTCTTCCTCCTCCTCTCTTTTATTAAGTGATTGCAGCTATTATTGTATATGTTATGTAATTGTTTAGTAGAATACTTAGATTACATGTTTATGTATGGGGATCTTTAAGTATGGTAGTGGATTATCTTTGCCCTTTATGTTACATGATGAATGCATAGAAACAGGAGATGCATATCTATGATGTTGGAATCCTTTAATTACCATATGAATGCTTAGATTTCTAGTGTAGTCATGTGTGTTGAAGAGTATGTAAGTACTGGAGAGAGTATGAGAAGGATAAGTGACGATGTATCTCTGATTTCTGTTCTGGCAGGGGAGTTAGTCGACTTGGCCCACTTGATTAGTCGACTATACTTCCCCCTAGTCGACTCGTATATAGCCTTAGTCGACTAATATGAGTCTGTAAGCTATGTATGTATAGACATCTGATAGATTGTGGACTTCACCCTTGGATTATGTATTGGTTATTGATGGATGTAGCATGAGGGTAATTGAGATGGATATTAGTGGTAATGATTGGATCTAATAGAACTTAGATGCATGTATATGTTGTGATATCGAGTATTGGGATATCATGTTTGATCTTAATAGAAGTGTGAACCCTTGAGGATTTGGGAATCAGATTAAATTGTTAGAGTGAGAAAGCTGAGCTGGATTATGGATATATGTTGGAATGACAATTATTATATCAGATTCTTTGATGTATATTGATACTTGACGATCACGTAACTATTGGAATATGAGTTGGTTGTCATAAATTGGGATTGATCTGGACTTATATTATTCACATAGAATGATGATCAGTAATTAGACCTGACTTTATTAGTTGAGTATTTGAGGACATATCAGATATGACTGGATTAGTTGAGTTGTGTCTTAGATTGATCTTGAGTTAGAAGTATCCAGAATCTTTATTCATTTCATTGGAGCCTGACTGATATTGAGATGAGATGGACATTGTTGGCATTTGGGATCTGATAGATGATATGTTGTTGATGTTGAGTATCAAGAGTAGATATTCTAGACTATAAGTTAATTGAGGATGATTCCCTTACTTCGATATGATTCAGTATATGTTGACTTGATGATCTCGAGGACATATTATATACTTCATGATTAGTTATTGACTATTTCAGTTATCAGAGATGACTTATTATGATAGTGATCTACATTTTTGGAGTTTGATAATAGTTATTAATTGATCTCAGTTGTTGAGGGTATAGGATTAGAACATATTGGTGTTGAGGAGAGGACTAATTACAGATTCATTGATATGATAGTCACCGTTTTGGATTGCACTGATACGGACTGATACTTAGTGATTCATGAGAATTGCATTGAGACTATAAGTTGATGGATTAGTTATTGATATCTCTTTAGCATGGATGGATGAGATTATGATCAGCTTTAGTTAAGACTGTTTATTGAGCAGTAGCTAGACTGTTACTGTTATTTTATCCATGTTATTGAAGTTACTGGGAAATGATTGTTTGACCGTAACCACGGTACAGTTCTATTGTTCATCGTATACACGGTTACTGTTACTGTTACTGTTACTGTTACTGATATTGTTCACCGTGTATACGATTACTGATTGACTGTTACTGTACTGATACTGTTACCGTCCAGTAGCATCCCAGTAATTGAAATGGCATAAGGTATTGATTGTTACTGATGGCATTACCTCACTGACTGTGCACTAGACACCTTTCACTGGACCTTGACATATGACTGTATCACTGTTACTTGACATCTGGACTCCTGTACCCGGTACCCATATCCCATGTACTATTGACCTGTTAATAGCACAGTCAAACGGCGTCCGGCGGTTTGCCGCCTGGTGTCGGATTGACGAGGATGTATCCCACAATCGTGCTAGCGTCCGGCGGATCTTGAAAGGAACTAAGTGCCACGTGGAGCAAAGTGCCACACCATACACATGGTGGGGGCCACCTCTTGAATCCACGGGGGCCACCTCTAGAATCCTGTTTCCTCAGAGCAAAGTGCCACACCATACACATGGTGGGGGCCACCTCTTGAATCTGTGGGGGCCACCTCTTGAATCTGTAGGGCTATCTATTGTACGTGACGCCTGGTGTTAGCGTGATATTGCATTCTCAGTGCCTATTAGCATCCACACGCACTTGTATGATGATAACCCCTAGGACTCTTGTTATTTGGTTCTCTTTCCCTATTCGAACAATGATACCCGCATATCGGAGTTCGGATGAGTTCTACTGGATGTGCGGGCTCCAGGGTGAACTGTCGGATGTTGTGGGACGCCGGTGGGAAAGTGATAAAGATAACGTAGAACATTACTGATTGTTATTGAATGAAATGAATGAACACATTGTGTTATACCCTGAATGGTTACCCTGCCTTATGACACATGACTGTATACATGATTGTAACCAGGACCAGACTTATGACCAGACTTGGATACCAGTTTAGTGACATGTGATGGATACCTATTTTGACATTGATTGCATATTTACAGTTGTTCCATTTGACTGCTATCTGTATTCATGTCTTCATCATATGAGTTACTGTTCAGTTATTTATTGTGTTATTTAGTCTTTCTATCTGCAGTTGTCCTTATTATTATATATGCACATGGTTTCTTCTGCACGAGTTGTTTTCCCTTTACACACACACTCATTATGGTCGCGTTCTGACGACCCTGGATTTGCACGTCCAGATATTGGACGAATGTTTCTAATGTGCAGGTATTTGATGAGACGGTACGCTTTGCGAGGAGCTTGAGTCCTCTTCCTTTGATTCTGGTACTTTTGCATTTTCTGTTCCTGCTATTATTCTTTGAATCTTGTATATCACACTTAGCCTGTCATTCTATTTCTGTTATTTCATGATACTATCCTTTATCGCTTTCAGCTGTCATATCCTTGTCATTATCCATTTGTTATCATGTATATGTATTGTTGCAGTGATTCGATGATTATTATAGTTCTGATTATAGCTTGTTCAGGTTAATTTAGGCTTAGCGTATATACGTGGGGTATTTTCCTCGCGTATATACGTTGCCATAATGTCTCCGTATCTTTAGGATCGGGGCGTTACAGAGTGGTATTAGAGCCTAGGTTCGACATAAAAGAGAACCTAGTTCCTGCCTGTAACCTGAGACAGTTATGTTGACACTGCAATATACATATACTTCATATGATAATAGTGACTCCATTTGGAAATTGATCGTCCTCTCTTTTGAAATTCCGTTCTTGATCTGTTGATATTCATGATTCAAACACTTCAATTAGAGTGATTTGGATGTCCATCTTGATTTCATTCTTCTTTCCTATTCATTCCTCCCAATTCTATCTCTTGAGATTGGTCTCTCCGTATTGAAGCTGGTAGCAGAGATCAGAGCGCGCAGCGAAATCGTGGTGTCCCAACGAGGCGACATGGATTCTTATTTGTTTCTCTCTTGGTCTTTGATTCTTTACCATTCCCTACCTTATTTGAATTTCGAGGACGAAATTTTTATTAAGGTGGGTAGAATGTAATACCCATAGTTAGTAATACTGTATTTTGTTCTCCTGAAATATTTATTTTAATTTACAGATTACTTTTTTCTAATCAACTTAATTTATTATTTTCTTTCTTGTGATTATTACTATTATTAAATATGGAAATTATTTAAGAGATAATAAATGGTATGTTAGCTTTAAATATTATTACCATTTTTAATTATCGACATTTTTAGTAACTTATTTCTATTAGTTTTATACTTACCATTATTATTATCAATAATTGTTAACTTAATTATTATTCCCATTATTTCATTAAGGTATTATTATTATTTATTATTATTTTTAGTAAGAGTTATTGAATTTATTATTAGTACTATTTTGTATTTATTATTATTATGACTACTACTATTATTATGGCTTGCATGTTTATATTTTTAGTAGTAGCATTATTTCCTTTTCCTTGTATCCTTAATTCTACCCATACCTATTAGCTTTGATCCAAACCCATTTCAATATTCTATTACCTATTTGGATCCAACCCGTTAGCATAACCGCTACCGAAACCCATTACTCATTAACTTGTTGATCCTTACACCCATTATGAATCCTGGTACCTAACCCGTTGTCTAAACCCAATGCCCATTGGTGATCCTATACCCTCAACCCGTTTGGATTCAAGACCCAATAACCATTACCCATTAGACCCAATAACCTATTCTATATAAATTATCTTTAACCTAAACCTAATCCTAATTATTCTCTTCCAATCCCACACAGCCGCCTCCTTTTCTTGACCGGCCAAGTTTCCCCATGGCCGAGCACCTCGACCACCTCTTCTTCATGGCGGAGCGCGGTTTCACTCATCACCCACAGCCACCACCAGAACATGACCGCACCCCCTGCAGCATCTCCCCCACGGCCAAGCAACAACCTCCCCATGGCCGGATCCTTTCCCTTGGCGTGTTGCTTAGCCGAGCAACACGGCAGCCATCTCCTTTTCATACTTGCAGCCTAGGCCGGCCATCACATCCAGGCCGAGCCCAGCATCCAGCAACCCCCACCAGCGCCCTGCTCCTCGCCAACAGCAGCCCCCTGTTGACAGGCCGAGCAGCACAGCCGCAGCAATTTCTGGCGCCCCGGGGTCGCTCTCTTGGCCGGGTCTCTCCAGCGGCGAGCAGCCTTTCTTCCTTCTCTGGCAGCAGGACAGCAACCCATGGCCAAATCCCTCTTGATCAGATTCAGGCCACGGCGACACGGCTGTGCACCAGCCTTCGCCCACCAGCGCAACCAGCAGGCCGAACTTCCCCATTGGCCGTGAGTTTCTTTCTCCCCCCATACCCTTAATTATTTACAATGTATGTGTTTATATATATAAATATATATGGATGTTGTTGATAATTATGTTGTATAAGTTCTACATGTGGGAGAGGAGAATGAAGTTTATTGCGCACCAACAGCACTTGGCCGAGACCCTTGTGCCCATGAGCGTGAGGGCTTCTCCCCCAACCGAGCATCCCCATTGGTCGAGACCAACGTGAGTCCCTTCTCCCTCCTCTGTGAAATTATTTTGGGGTGTATGCTTTATAATGTGTGAGTATTAATTCATGGGAGAGTTTTATATTTATGTGCTTAATTGAAATATGTATGTTTATTTCTTGTGCCGCCAAAAACCTTGCTCCGAACCATTTTCGGACTCTCCGCGGGATGCCGTTGATCGTCGTCGGCGAGCGCGAACGCACCCCACGCCCTTCACGGTGAGTTGCTCTATCCAACGACACTCTCCGTAATCCGGACGCCTCCGTCGGAGCCTCCATCGGTGCGCCGCAAGTTGTCCCGAGGTTAGCTTTATTTTTTGTGTATAAGGGCATTTGTGTAATAATTGGGAAGTTGATAAATGTGTATGTTTGTGTGTGTGTGCGTGAGTGCCTTGGTATTTGAATGCATGTATGTTAATAATTATTTAATATGTATAGGTATTTATAGTTAATAATAGATATTTATTAATTTAGACATTTATGCATGGTATATATTTATGCATGAATTTATTCTTTAATCATTTGTGTATATTTAGTGATTAATAATTGGGACTTAATTAAATTGGATATGTTTGCATTAAATTAATGTATATGGGTATATGTGTAATTACGCATTAATATATATGTAAGTATATAATGTGTAGGCATGTTATATAATATGTATGTATGTATGTGTATGCTTGTATACGTATGTATACGTGTACGCGTATATGTTCGTATGCACGTGTGGGTGTTTAGCGTGTATTTATGATTATTTGTATGTATTGGTTGCGTGTTACAGTATTTTGGATTTGTTTGGTGAGATCGGACCAGCAGCCCAGGAAGGAGAGCAGTAGTACGGCAGTCCAGAACCAGCGCACATGACGGGCGAGCAGGCCGTTCTCCTGATCCACGCCAGGCCGTCGTCGGAGACTGGCACGGTGGCCTTCCCCAGTACCCTGGCTACCCTCCTATGCAGTCCAACATCGAAGAGCGGCACCACAACGACCGTAACGGCGACTCGCCCGGCGACGACCAGATTCCCCAATGTGAGTGTCTCTTCCTCCTCCTCTCTTTTATTAAGTGATTGCAGCTATTATTGTATATGTTATGTAATTGTTTAGTAGAATACTTAGATTACATGTTTATGTATGGGGATCTTTAAGTATGGTAGTGGATTATCTTTGCCCTTATGTTACATGATGAATGCATAGAAACAGGAGATGCATATCTATGATGTTGGAATCCTTTAATTACCATATGAATGCTTAGATTTCTAGTGTAGTCATGTGTGTTGAAGAGTATGTAAGTACTGGAGAGAGTATGAGAAGGATAAGTGACGATGTATCTCTGATTTCTGTTCTGGCAGGGGAGTTAGTCGACTTGGCCCACTTGATTAGTCGACTATACTTCCCCCTAGTCGACTCGTATATAGCCTTAGTCGACTAATATGAGTCTGTAAGCTATGTATGTATAGACATCTGATAGATTGTGGACTTCACCCTGGATTATGTATTGGTTATTGATGGATGTAGCATGAGGGTAATTGAGATGGATATTAGTGGTAATGATTGGATCTAATAGAACTTAGATGCATGTATATGTTGTGATATCGAGTATTGGAATATCATGTTTGATCTTAATAGAAGTGTGAACCCTTGAGGATTTGGGAATCAGATTAAATTGTTAGAGTGAGAAAGCTGAGCTGGATTATGGATATATGTTGGAATGACAATTATTATATCAGATTCTTTGATGTATATTGATACTTGACGATCACGTAACTATTGGAATATGAGTTGGTTGTCATAAATTGGGATTGATCTGGACTTATATTATTCACATAGAATGATGATCAGTAATTAGACCTGACTTTATTAGTTGAGTATTTGAGGACATATCAGATATGACTGGATTAGTTGAGTTGTGTCTTAGATTGATCTTGAGTTAGAAGTATCCAGAATCTTTATTCATTTCATTGGAGCCTGACTGATATTGAGATGAGATGGACATTGTTGGCATTTGGGATCTGATAGATGATATGTTGTTGATGTTGAGTATCAAGAGTAGATATTCTAGACTATAAGTTAATTGAGGATGATTCCCTTACTTCGATATGATTCAGTATATGTTGACTTGATGATCTCGAGGACATATTATATACTTCATGATTAGTTATTGACTATTTCAGTTATCAGAGATGACTTATTATGATAGTGATCTACATTTTTGGAGTTTGATAATAGTTATTAATTGATCTCAGTTGTTGAGGGTATAGGATTAGAACATATTGGTGTTGAGGAGAGGACTAATTACAGATTCATTGATATGATAGTCACCGTTTTGGATTGCACTGATACGGACTGATACTTAGTGATTCATGAGAATTGCATTGAGACTATAAGTTGATGGATTAGTTATTGATATCTCTTTAGCATGGATGGATGAGATTATGATCAGCTTTAGTTAAGACTGTTTATTGAGCAGTAGCTAGACTGTTACTGTTATTTTATCCATGTTATTGAAGTTACTGGGAAATGATTGTTTGACCGTAACCACGGTACAGTTCTATTGTTCATCGTATACACGGTTACTGTTACTGTTACTGTTACTGTTACTGATATTGTTCACCGTGTATACGATTACTGATTGACTGTTACTGTACTGATACTGTTACCGTCCAGTAGCATCCCAGTAATTGAAATGGCATAAGGTATTGATTGTTACTGATGGCATTACCTCACTGACTGTGCACTAGACACCTTTCACTGGACCTTGACATATGACTGTATCACTGTTACTTGACATCTGGACTCCTGTACCTGGTACCCATATCCCATGTACTATTGACCTGTTAATAGCACAGTCAAACCGGCGTCCGGCGGTTTGCGCCTGGTGTCGGATTGACGAGGATGTATCCCACAATCGTGCTAGCGTCCGGCGGATCTGAAAGGAACTAAGTGCCACGTGGAGCAAAGTGCCACACCATACACATGGTGGGGGCCACCTCTTGAATCCACGGGGGCCACCTCTAGAATCCTGTTTCCCTCAGAGCAAAGTGCCACACGGAGCAAAGTGCCACACCATACACATGGTGGGGGCCACCTCTTGAATCTGTGGGGGCCACCTCTTGAATCTGTAGGGCTATCTATTGTACGTGACGCCTGGTGTTAGCGTGATATTGCATTCTCAGTGCCTATTAGCATCCACACGCACTTGTATGATGATAACCCCTAGGACTCTTGTTATTTGGTTCTCTTTCCCTATTCGAACAATGATACCCGCATATCGGAGTTCGGATGAGTTCTACTGGATGTGCGGGCTCCAGGGTGAACTGTCGGATGTTGTGGGACGCCGGTGGGAAAGTGATAAAGATAACGTAGAACATTACTGATTGTTATTGAATGAAATGAATGAACACATTGTGTTATACCCTGAATGGTTACCCTGCCTTATGACACATGACTGTATACATGATTGTAACCAGGACCAGACTTATGACCAGACTTGGATACCAGTTTAGTGACATGTGATGGATACCTATTTTGACATTGATTGCATATTTACAGTTGTGCCATTTGACTGCTATCTGTATTCATGTCTTCATCATATGAGTTACTGTTCAGTTATTTATTGTGTTATTTAGTCTTTCTATCTGCAGTTGTCCTTATTATTATATGCACATGGTTTCTTCTGCACGAGTTGTTTTCCCTTTACACACACACTCATTATGGTCGCGTTCTGACGACCCTGGATTTGCACGTCCAGATATTGGACGAATGTTTCTAATGTGCAGGTATTTGATGAGACGGTACGCTTTGCGAGGAGCTTGAGTCCTCTTCCTTGATTCTGATACTTTTGCATTTTCTGTTCCTGCTATTATTTTGAATCTTGTATATCACACTTAGCCTGTCATTCTATTTCTGTTATTTCATGATACTATCCTTTATCGCTTTCAGCTGTCATATCCTTGTCATTATCCATTTGTTATCATGTATATGTATTGTTGCAGTGATTCGATGATTATTATAGTTCTGATTATAGCTTGTTCAGGTTAATTTAGGCTTAGCGTATATACGTGGGGTATTTTCCTCGCGTATATACGTTGCCATAACGTCTCCGTATCTTTAGGATCGGGGCGTTACACATTTCTTATTTATAGTTAAAAAATTAATCTCAAATATACATTTTTTTTGTATCTCTATAGTGTGGATTACGCTATATATGTATGCAAATACATTGAGAGTAAAGCATTCTAAAATTCTTCAACAGTTGATGCTATAATAGATTCGACTGTATAGAAGCTAAGAGACGAACTTGCATACATGTTACTCGCAGACAACGAAAAAAGTTAGAATAAAGAAATTGAAAATAATAGAAGAATGATATTTGAAGATTGACATGCAATAATTTTTCTGTGTTATTAATGTACATGTAATATATTGTTTATTGAATTTTTTACATTTTTTTTTCAATTGTAATGTGGATTGTGACCATGGTGGATTTAATTAAAAAACTAGTTATAAAGCAGATCTGTTAGTCAACTTCAGTGAATTTTGTACATACTTTGCATAGGTGTTATGGATTGCGACCATAGTCGCAGTTATTTTACATAGGTATAAAGACCGCGACCATAGTCCCATTTATTTATTCAGTCGATCGCATCGGCTATCAGAAGTGCGACACAGGTCGCAATATTTATACATTTGTTTTCCATGGAAAATCAATTAAAGGGGGAAACTACAAAATTTTGAAGAGAAGTTACAAGTAATAAAAGAAAAATTAGAAGTATCTCTTCTGAGATTTTAGGAAAGTGTGCCGGTGGAAGTCTGATTAGCGCGCGATCACTTTGTTTCGTTGACGATACGATTGATTAAGTCTTGAGGAATCTTCTCGCTTGGTTCTAGAGATTCCTTGAGAGAGAAAGATCTTAGGGTATTGCCACCCTGAATTTAGAGAAATAATTCTCTGAATTTCTTGAAAGCGAGGGAGAGTTAACTCTTTCTCTGCACCAGCCTCTTGGTTGCTTGCTTTCTTTTTGCACAGCTAATTTGCTTATCAGCGTCTCCCCATGCTCATTCCAAGGATGAGTTATTTATAGGCTCCTAGGGAGTGGAACTACCCCTAATTTCAGCAAAGACTGATAATAGTTATTTAGCCTCATGCCAGAGGTTATTTGAGATCCGCATGAGGCTATAAAGCCTCATGCAAAGCTAAGTGTACGCCTTATGCGAGGCTAGATAGGTCGCACGAGCCTAAAACAGTCATTTGATCAGGTTGTCTCCACTTAATCTGGAATGAAGTGGGCAGGTGTAATGCCCACTTAAAGTGGCATTAACCCCACTAACATAGTGTGGTTAGTTCACTAAAGACCAGGTCAATGTTGACAAGCCCTCCCGCAGGGAGTGCGAAAAGTTTCAAGCGAAGCTAAAATTAGCTTCTGCGAAGCTAGCACAGTTCCTCAAGTGAACCTATAAGAAAGCTTCAGGCGAAGTTAGAATTAGCTTCCAGTGAATCTAGTATTAGCTTTAAGCGAAGCTGAAGGTTAGCTTCATGCGAATCTCATAAGAGAAGCTTCAGGCGAAGCTGTAATGAGCTTCAGGCGAAGCTGAGAGTTAGCTCTTTACAGAGCTGTGAAGAGCTTTGCTATCCTCTTGGGCAATACTTAGGCCTCTTTACAGATGATGCTTGGCTTACTATATATTTTACTGGATCAGTAAGTTTCAAGACATCGCTTGGTCTCTGAGGAGGGTAGAATCTGGTCGTCAGCTTGTCCGCATCTTGTCTTTTGCAAATGTCAACAAGTTTGGATATCGTTTGGACAAGTTGAAGTGCTACTCAGAGAGTTTGTCTTTTTGGAGTGTCAACAAAATCCCCTTCAAAGTTTTCATAAATCTGTAATGAAATGGTTCAAATTTCGAAATACTATGAATTGTATTTGATTATGGATTTAGCTTCGCTTATATGATTGTCATAACCTTGCCTTTAGACTGACGTAGCTTCGCCTCTAGACTGCCATGGCTTCACCTCAGGGAGACTGAAATAGCCTCGCCTTTAGACTGGCATAGCCTCACATCAGGGAGACTGGAATAGTCTCGCCCCTGGGAGACTGAAATAGCTTTGCCTTAGACTAAAATAGCTTCACGTCATGAAGATTGGAATAGCCTCGCCTTAGGGAGACTGAAATAGCCTCATCTCTAGACAAATTTTCTTGCAAGGTGAAGTCTTATCAACTCTGCCTAGTGCTAGCTTCGCATGTGCTATGAGGGATTACTCCCTTTCCTGAGGCTAAACACTCGAGTGCTTTAGCCTCGCCTGCGCTTCAAACCTTGAAGTGCCAGCAGGGAAGCTATGCCGTGGGACCTATAAATAGGACCTTACAGTCCTTTCTCAGAGAATTCATCTTCTCTTCTTTCAGAGAAGCTGCAACAAGGTTCTTCTTCTCACCTCTTTCGTTTTCGAAAACACTAGGGTCCTTACCTTCCTCATCTATCCAAAACGATTGGCATCTTCTCACCATCTAGGAAAGGAGGCTGAGATACCTGAGTTGACAGAAGCCTTCATTCTAGTCGTTACTCGACCTATAGCTGGTGAGCTTCGGTGTTTCAGAGATCCCACTAATCAATTGGTGATTTTTAGGGAATTTTATCTCCTTCAATATTACCTTTACCAGCTATTCTAGTGATTGAAAACATTTGACAAAATTTGGGGAAAGATTTTAGCCTTTCTATAAGCTTCCTGGCAAAGGTAAGACTTGTCTGTTTAGGCAAAGTTATCTTTCAGGCGAGGCTAACATTCCCATATAGGCGAGCGAGGCTATGCTTGGCCTTTTTTTAAGGCCTAGCTGGCCTTTCTGAGGTGAGGTTAGTCTTGCCATATTGGCCAGGACAGACCTTGGCCTTTTTTTAGGCCTCACTAGCTTTGCCACGAGGCTATGACTTGGCCTTTTTCTCTGTTCTGTACAAGCAAAGGTTCATGTACTTTTATTTTCTTTGATTTGTTGACAAGCTTGCCTTTTGCTTCTTTGGAGTACAGTATGCCCGGGTCCTTGAATAGCCTATTTGGGACAGTCAGAAGGATGGATGAGAATGTGTGCTTTCAGTTCAAAGGCCAGGCTTCGCTTCTCATGGACATGACTTCACCGAAAAGGGACGTTTTACTTCTTATGGATGATGAACGTATTACCCGAAACATATTAATCACCGCCCCTCTCGAAGGTCACAATCGTGTGCTATATAGAAAATCGGATTTCATATTTAGGGATTCAGCACTCGACACTGACCAGCAACTAGTAGCCAGGAAGTCCAGTGGATCTTCACTGTGAAAGGCGAGAAGTACTATCTTTCGTCAGGCAGGCGACACTTCCTGCTTTCGCACTTCCAATCAGTAACGGAGCCGCGGAAGATGAAATGGTCGTTGACTCGGTTTACTGATTCTATTCACGTTATAATTTTAACGCTGAACGACTATGACCGCTACGGGTCACCTAGGGCCGTACTTGGTAAGCAACCGGGAGAATAGGACAAGACCTTCCTGATGTGTGTGCTTTATATACATGTTTTACATCACCTTTTATGCCTATTATTTGCCACATTTATACTGCATGAGTTTTTTGTTAGTGTTATTTTACTGATTTTAGGTCAAGAATAAATTAGAAAAAAAGAGCAAAAATTGGCAAATTGACGATATCAAATAAACAAAAAAAATGCAGAACTAGAGATCTGAAGCAGAGTTAGAATATCTCAATAGAGCCTTCACGCAAAATCAAAAATTTCACAAAAATCTGGGGACCAAGAGTTCAGCCACCCACTCGTATATTTCGGCCAACTAGCAGTGGACCAGTCAACGAGAATGCCAACTCAGAGTTAACACGAGTCAAAAAGCAGAGCGCCAATATAATAAGAAGTTCAACCAGCCAGTCAAATTTTCGACCAGCTGGCCGAATTATAGTGGTACTTATGGATAGAATTTTCTCAGAAATTAGTGTAAATTAAGAAATCTAAGTTTTTGTATTAAACTAGGGTTTTACTGCTCTCTGTTCTATATAAACGCCGCCAAGCTTCTTGTAAAATATACAATTTTATTCTCTCTTTTATTTTGAGTAAAAATCAATAAAATTCTGCTGTTAGCTATTAATTCTTAGAGTACTTTCAGCAGGAAATTCGTCAAAGCTTCATCTTTATTGGTGCTCTCTTACCTTTATTTTACTTTTCTCTTTAATTGATTTTATTCTATGATCTATTCTAATATTATAATTTGTTTTATTTTCATAGTTATGAACTAATTTTTCATAATTAGGGGCTTGATGTAGGGATTGTATTGATGATATGAGATTATATTTTGTGCAAATTCTCTTATATGTTTTATAAAGTTTAAATCTTTTATATGCTAAGTTGTTAAATCTTGTGCTTTATGTTATAATTGGTACACCCAATCAATTAGAAAACTAGATTAGAGTCTGAGATGAGATAGCTTAGCAAAAGCTTCTAGGATCAACAACCATAAATCAAGACGTTAAGACGTAAGAGTTGTGCAGTTAAGTAGGAATATTCATCACAATTAATATATCTTCTGACTAGCAATCTACAAGATCGAGAGATTATGGATTCTAGATTTAGAAGGTAGAATTGGTATTGTTTGAGAGAAAGTACTTATTAGGATAGAAAATTATGATTGTTAGCATGAATAGGATGGATTAACACAAGTATAATATTTTATCTGATTACAATTACTGAAATCATTTTCGTAGTTCTTTTCTTAATTAAATCAAACTTCTTTAGTAGTACATTAATCACAACATCTTTCAATTAAATTAATTATTCAAATAGAACTAGGAAAGATTAAGTTGGTACTTGAAATAAAATCCTCATAGGAACGATACTCTGCTCACTATATATTACTTGAAAACGATTGGTACACATGCCATTCATATCTGCACATCAAGTTTTTGGCACAGTAGCTGGGGATTGTATAATTTTCAATATCAATAATATCGATTACTATTCTGATTTGAATTCTTTCTGCAGATCTAATATAAAAATATTTTTCTCTGCAGGTTACAGGAAGTCAACCTTAACATAGCATAAAGTTCGGGCAGGTAGCCGAAATTTCAGCCAGGTAGCCAAATTCCTGTTCTGAACAGAGTTGAGTTTTCTTCAGATTTACTGTTACTAGTAGATGAGACATCTTAGGAGTGCAGAACACATGGAACATGATCCAAAGATTGACAGAACCTTTAGACGCTTGCTTAAGGGGAGACGAGATCGAGAAAAAATAATGGCGGAAAAAAATGAGAGAGGAGCTTTGAGGGATCACGCTATCCGCTCTCTTACTTTAGCCAATTCATGTATCATTGCACTGACAATTAAGCAAACAACTTTAACTTTGAACTGAACTCGGGGTTAATTTAGATGGTGCCAGTGATAAGGCATACAAGTTTCTTGAGAAGATGGCCTCAAATAGCTACCAGTGATAATTAAATCGAGCGATGCCAAGGAAGGCAGCCAAGGTACATGAGATAGACGCAATCTCTGCAATACATGAACAACTTGCATTGTTAACAAAGAAACTTGATGCAACCAATGTAAGGGCCATCCAAACTCAAAACCCTCCATATGTTGAATTTGCTATAGGGCAACCAGCCAATGAAGGGCAAGTTGGCAACTTTGGGTTCCTTCAAACGAGGAGGCAAACTACGTGAATAACTTTCAGAGAAATAATAACCCCTATTCAAATATGTACACGCCAGCTCAGAGGAATCATCCTAATCTAGGATGGGGCAGAAAGAACAACAACAGTGCTCTAAGGGCGAATAACTTTCAGCAATAGCAAGCAAGGCCAAACACCACACAAGAGAAGAAGCCAAGCCTGGAGGAGACAATTCAACAACTTGACACCACTTCACAAACATTTAATCACCACAGACACTAACCTGAAGAACCAACCAACCAACATAGAGGTGCAGATGAGTCAAATTTTTAGCCTGATATCCAATCAACCCAGGGATCGTTACCAAGCAATACGAAGGTAAATCCCAAAGAACATGTCAAGGCAATCACGTTAAGAAGTGAAAAAGTGCTAGCACAGGACCAAGTCTCCAGAGAAGAAAGCCCTGCTCTAACAGGCACTAGAGATGAAAAATCAGAAAAAGAGAAGAAGACAGGAGATATACAAAGTCAAAATTCGGCCAGTCAGCCAAAATCTCAGCCAGGTAGCTGAACTCTAGGAGATTCTCAGGCTCTGCAAGGTCCTACAAAGAAGTCAGTTATCAAGACATATATTCCCCGACTTTCATCCCCCCAGAAACACAAGCAAAGGACTACAGATAAGCAGTTTGTTCAATTTCTAAACATGTTTAAAAAATTGCATATTAACATTCCTTTTGCAGAGGCCCTAGCACAGATGCTGAAGTACGCAAAATTTATGAAGGAGATCCTAAGAAATAAAAAGAAACTTGAGGATCATGAAACAGTGTTGTTGAATGAAGAATTAGTGCTATTCTGCTAAACAGGTTTCCTCTAAAGCTTAAGGATTCAGGGAGTTTCACTATACCTTGCACCATAGGAAATTCTTAATTTGAAAAAGCTTTATGTGATCTTGGTGCCAGTATTAACTTGATACCTCTTTCTGTGTTCAGGACCCTGGGGCTAGGAGAACCAAAACCAACTAGTGTATCACTTCAGTTGGCAGACAGGTCCATCAAATACCCAAGAGAAGTAATTGAAGATGAACTAGTAAAGGTGGAAAAATGCTATTTCCCTGCAGACTATATCATACTCGACATGGAGGAGGATAGGGAAGTACCTCTCATTTTGGGACGTCCATTTTTACAACGGGCAATACATTAATAGATGTGCAATAAGAAAAATTAACTCTTCATGTGCAAGATGAAGAAGTCACATTCAATGTCTTTAAGGTGAAGAAATATCTCTCCAGCCATAATGAATATCATTATATTGACATAATTAAGAAGGTGACGACAGAAGCGTTTGTGAGAAGATGACGACAGAAGCGTTTGTGAGACCCCAGCATTACCACTTGAGGCATGCCTCATTCATTCAGTAACCATCACTGAGGATGATTTTGAAAGAAGAGAGTGTGCGAACTACTTGAAAGCAATAACATCACTGCCTAAGTATGGGAGGTTTTAGATTGAAGAGCTTGGAGCAAGTACCTCACCATCTCCACTATCCATTTTGGAGACATCAAAATTAGAGCTCATGGAGTTACCACAACATCTAAGGAATGTATTTTTAGGTGAGAATTCCATACAACTAGTAATTGTTTCTTCTTCTTTCACAGGTGATAAGGAAAGAACTCTTGCATATGCTAAGAGATCATAAAACAGCGATTGGTTAGACAATTGCGGATATAAAAGGTATAAGCACTTCAGTTTATATGCACAAGATCTTGATGGAGGAGAACTATAAATTTTCAATTTAGTCTCAACGCCGCTTGAGCCCAGTAATGAAGGAAGTGGTAAGAAAAGAAGTATTAATACTTCTTAATGAAGGCATGATTTATCCTATTTCTGATAGTAATTGGGTCAGTCCGATTCAAGTGGTTCCAAAGAAATGAGGCATCACAGTGGTTAAAAATGAAAATAATGAGCTAATACCAATTAGGATAATCACAGGGTGGAGAGTGTGTATGGACTATAGGAAACTTAATACTGCAATCCGTAAGGATCATTTTCTATTACCTTTCATTGACCAAATGTTAGAGAGACTTACGGGCCATGCATATTATTGTTTCTAGATGGGTATTCAGGGTATAACCAAATTGCTATAGCACCTGAAGATCAAGAAAAGACAACTTTCACATGTCCTTATGGTACATTCACTTACAAGAAAATGCCCTTTGGTTTATGTAATGCACCAACTATATTTCAAAGGTGCATGATGGCTATCTTTCACGATATGGTTGTGCAAATTATAGAAGTATTCATGGATGATTTTTCATCTTTTGGCCCTTCTTTTGATACATGTCTACATAACTTAAATCTAGTTTTGCAGAGATGCCAAGATACAAATTTGGTCCTTAATTGAGGAAATGTCATTTTATGGTGTAGGAAGGAATTGTGCTTGGACATTGTATATCTGAAAAGGGAATTGATGTGGACCGTGATAAGATTGAAACCATTGAAAAGCTACCACCTTCAACAAATGTGAGAGGCGTGAGAAGCTTCCTAGGGCATGTAGGATTTTATCGACGATTTATCAGGGACTTCTCTAAAATTACAAAATCTTTATGCAATTTATTAATAAAAGGTACACCATTTAACTTTTTTAATGATCATTTGCAGGCATTCGAGTTATTAAAGGAGAAGTTGATGACTACACCAATCATAGTGGCACCAAATTAGAGTCTAACCTTTGAAGTAATGTGTGATGCTAGTGATATACGCACTAGGAGTTGTATTGGGACAAAGACGGAACTAGATTTGTCAAGTAGTGTACTACTCAAGTAAGACATTAAATGAGGCACAACAAAATTACACAACAATGGAGAAAGAATTGCTTACTGTGGTATTTGTTTTTGATAAATTTTATTCTTATCTGATTGGATCCAAAGTTGCTTTATTTACTGATCATTCCGCCTTCAAGTATTTGCTTGAAAAGAAAGAGGCCAAACCAAGGTTGATAAGATGGGGCTTACTTCTCCAAGAGTTCGATTTGAAAATTTGAGATAAGAAGGGGGTGGAAAATCTTATGGCAGACCATCTTTACTGCATTGAGCAAGAAAAGGAGGACTCCAACAAATTTTCCATTGATGATGCTTTCCCTGATGAGTATTTGTTAAGTATCACTGCCAATTCACCATCTTGGCATGTTTCCTTCACAAATTTCTTAGCATGTGGTGTTTTTCCTCCTGATCTTTCGTTCCAAGGCAAGAAAAAGGTTTCTAGCAGTTGTTAAATACTACCGGTGGGATGATCCAATTCTCTACAAATACTGTGCGGATCAAATTGTGCGAAGGTCTGTACCCGAGAATGAAATAGAAAGCAGTCTGTACCATTGCCATGCTAGAGAAGTGGGAGGTCATTTTGGTGCAACTAAGACATCAGCAAAGGTATCACAATCAGGATTTTATTGGCCTATGCTATTTAAGGATGCTTATGTTAAAGCATGTGATGAATGTCAAAGGATGGAAAATATTTCTAGGCGTAACGAGATGCCTCTCAACAACATCCCTTGAAGTTGAATTGTTTGATGTGTGGGGTATAGATTTCATGGGCCTTTTTCCATCCTCGTTCTCCAATCAGTATATCCTAGTGGCAGTTGATTATGTTTGAAAATGGGTAGAAGTTGTTGCTTTACCTTCCAATGATGCACGTGCAGTGACAAAATTCCTAAAGAAGAACATCTTTACACAGTTTAGAACACCAAGGGCGATCATTAATGATGGTGGGAAGTGTAGGATCTATAAATAAGGCAACACAAATACTAGAGAGGGGTGAAAAGTGTTTATAAACTTTTAATAACAAAAATAAACTACTTGCAGGAAAGTAAATGAACAGAATAAATCTCAAAAATTTCAAACGCAAACAAGAGAGATTTTATTCTGGTTCAGTCCTTGTGACCTACGTTCAGTCCCCAATTAACTCGCTTGAGATTTTCCTTATCTGATTTTAATACCCCCCAAAATCAACTCTTGTACACTACTTGACAAAACACCCTTCGTCAAATCTGTACAACTCTTCTTTTACACCAAGAAGATACTATCTTTAATGGATTACAATGTAGCCTATAAGCCTTGAAACTTGTACGTGATTATGAACAAGGAATCTTATAGGAGGACTCTCAGAATTTTCAGAAGAGAATTGGAATTGTGTGAAGAACAGAAAGTAGAGAATAGTTTAACTTTTGAACAGAGTTTTGGACAGAAAACTAATGATTTGAATTGTTGAATTTATCTAAGGACAATATCCTATTTACAGGTGAAATCAATGGTCTGTTAGGGAAGTCATCAACTCAAATTTGAAAATTAAAACATTGAAGAAAATACCAGAATATCAAAAAACTTATTAACAGTTAGAAACTGAACTTAGTCGACTAGGGTTGAGATTAGTCAACTAGTATAAGAAATTTTGCCTAGGTTAGTCGACTAACTTAAAGACCAAGTTGACTATATTAATCTGACAAAGGAAGCACTTTTGTAATAACCAATTCAAGATCCTTTTGTTTAAATATGGAGTAAAGCACAGTGTGGCCATACCACACCGCCTACAAACAAGTGGCCAAGTGGAAGTTTCCAATAGAGAACTGAAGCGCATCTTGGAGAAAACGATTAACACGTCATGACATGATTGGTCAGTAAAGCTTGATGATGCTTTATGGGCATATCGGAGTGTGTTCAAGACACCAATCGGGATGACCCTCTATCGAATGGTCTATGGTAAGGCATGTCACCTTCTACTTGAGTTGGAACACCAGGCTTATTGGGCAATGCAATTACTCAATTTTGACATGTGAGTAGCGGGAGAGAAAAGGATGTTGCAACTCAATGAGATGGAAGAATTTTACAGCAATGCTTATGAGAATGCAAGTATCTACAAGGAGCGGACCAAACAATGGCATGACAAGCATATTATGTCAAGAGGTTTCAAAAAAGGGCAGAAAGTACTACTCTTCAATTCTCGCCTCTGTCTATTTCCATGCAAGTTACGCTCGAGATGATCGGGTCCTTTTGAGGTAACTCAAGTACTATTACATGGGGCAATTGAAATTCATAGCTCAACAAAGGGGACGTTTAAGGTAAAAAGCCAACGACTCAAACCATACATGGAAGGCTGCTTTACCAAACGCAATGTTTCCTTCCTCCTTGATGAGGCACCTTAAACATGCAGCAGGAAGTCTAGCTAATGATTATAACTTAAAGCGCTTTTTGGGAGGCAACCCAAGTTTTCTAACTTACTTTTATTATTTTTCTATTTTTAATTTTCTTTGGTACTAACTTGTGTACTAACTTGTGTCTTATGTATGTTAGGTACCCTTTCTGTAGACTGATCTAATACTCCTAGATGAACCACAAAGTTACCACAAACATGAGTACCAGAAGACAGAGCATCAAAGATCAAAAGTTCAGCCTGGTGGCCGAACTCTGGTGGGCATTTGACCAGGAAATTTTCAGGTGTAAACTTTCTAAATTATCTATTTTTCTAGGCCTGTTTTCGAGATATGTGTTTTTTAAACTTGCTTTATAATGTGATAAATGAAATCTTGATTTAAATATGAATTTCTTTTTCAAATTTGAAAATTTTGGGGTGATTCTCAATCCTAATTTTGTGCATGGAGACATGCCAAGGTTTAGGTATAGGGGAGGGGTCTAGGATTTTTATTTTTATTTTATTTTTTCTTTATTTTTAGATTATAATTTTTTTATTTATTCCTTTTCTTTTGAGGTTTTTTTCTAGATTTTTCTTGTTCATTTACTAACTGAATTTTTTTTAATTTCAGTAAGTTTACCTAGTTGTAAGGGATTTAGTAACCATATAACTTGAATTGGATAAGGAATATCAATTTGATGGAATTTTAAAGTCGTTGAGTAGAGATGAAAAATTTTAAAATATTATCACCATCTAGAATTTGTTCATATGAATATGCTCTTATCTACACTAACACATTGGTTTAAGCTTAGAATAATGAGGATTACTTAATACTTGAAAAAAATATTATTGATTAGCTAGATACTTTAGCCTCAAGAAGCCATTGTATTTACGCGAAAGATAGTTATGTAAGTTGAAATAAAATATGTATTAACAAGTCTAATGATCAATTAGTTAGGTATCTTGGCCTCAAGAAGGCTTGATATTTACATGAAAGAGAATTAAATTAGTTATATATATGCAACAAAAAAGAAGTGCTCAAAGGGCAACGAAGTGGTAATACTTCAAAACTTCTATGAAAAAAATCATTTTTTTAAGTATGTAAGTTTGAATCAAAATCCCAAGTTAAGAACTATAACATTCATGAAGATGCATAGGAACAGAAAACTTTGGAAGGATGATGATATAGGCTAAGATTTGAAAATCTATACAAAGTAAATGATAGAATTCTTGATAAGAGATTGAACTTAATAATGAGAGTTTATGGTAACTAGAAAACTTATACATTAGTGATGCTTACCACTTCAAAAAAAAAAATTTGTCTTTTTTTATTTTTATCTTTCTTTTCTATTTTCTTTATTTTTAGTTATTCTTATTTTTAGTTATCCTTTTTATTTTTATCTCTTCTTATCTTTTAATTTTTTTCACCAAATTTTGTGGGTGTAATTTACTGAAAACCCTCACGAGACAATACTCGTCCACTAAGGTATCCTAGGAGTTTAACGGCTTGTTGCACATGCTAAGTGCAATCGTGATTTCTACGAAAGTGGTTTAGGATTTTTAATTTTTTTCTTTTTAGATTAGGATTTTTCTTGAGGACCAGCAAAAAATAGGTATGGGGGTGTGATGTGTGTTCTTTATATACATGTTTTACATCACTTTTTGTGCCTATTATTTGTCACATTTGATGTTGAATGGGTATTTTGTTAGTTTTATTTTGCAGATTTTAGGTCAAGAACAATTAGAAGAAAAGAGCAAAAATTGGCAAATTGGCGATATCAAATGAACAAAAGAAATGCAGAACCAGAGATCTGAAGAAGAGTTGGAACATCTCAACAGAGCCTTCAAGCAAAATCAGAAATTTCACAAAAATCTGGGACTGAAATGGACTAAGAGTTCGACCACCCAGCAGTATATTTCGGCCAAGCAGCCGTGAACCAGTAACGGGAATGCCAACTCAGAGGTCAATACGAGTCAAAAAGCGGAGTGCCAATACAACAAGAAGTTTGGCCAGCCAACCAGATTTTTGGCCTGCTGGCCAAATTATGGCGGTGCTTATGGATAGAATTTTCCCATGAATTGTGTAAATTAAGAAACCTTAGTTTTTGTATTCAACTAAGGTTTTACTGCTCTCTATTCTATATAAATGCCACCAAGCCTCTTATAAAATATACAATTTTATTCTCTCTTTTATTTTTAGCGAAAATCAATAAAATTCTGATGTTAACTATTAATTCTCAGGGTACTTTCAGCAGGAAATTTTTCAAGGCTTCATCTTTATTGGTGCTCTCTTACCTTTCTTTTACTTCTCTTTAATTGATTTTATTCCATGATCTATTCTAATATTATATTGTGTTTTATTTTCATAGTTATGAACTACTTTTTCATAACTAGAGGCATGATGTAGGGATTGTATTGATGATATGAGATTATATTTTGTGCAAATTCTCCTATGTGTTTTATAAAGTTTAAATCTTTTATATGCTAAGTTGTTAAATCATATGATTTATGTTATAATTGGTGCGCACAATTAATCAGAAGGCTAGATTAGAGTCTGAGAGGAGATAGCTTGGCAAAAGCTTCTACGATTAACAACCATAACTCGAGACGTTGAGATGTAAGAGTTGTACAGTCAAGTAGAAATATCCATCACACTTAATGCATTTTCTGACTAGCAATCTACTAATTTGAGAGATTGTAGATTTCAAATTTAGAAGATAGAATTGGTATTATTCAAGAGAAAATACTGATTAGGATAGGAAATTCTGATTGTTAGTAAGGATAGGATGAATTAGCACAAGCATAATATTTTATCTGATTATAATGATCGAAATCATTACCCTTATTCTTTTTATAATTAAATTAAACTTTTTTAGTAGTACTTTAATCATAACATCTTTTAATTAAATTAATTATTCAAATAGAACTAAGAAAAATTAAGTTCGTACTTGAAACAACAATCCTCGTAGGAATGATACTCTACTCATTACTATTTTACTTGAAAACGATTGGTACACTTACCATTCAAATCTGCACATCACTCCCCGTAGGAGAAAACTCAACGATGGCCTAAACTTTCCTGAATAAGTTCATCAAGGTCCACAACAGCTATTCAGCGAGGGATTTCAGAGCTTCCGGCTGGGTACATCTTTCCCATAAGCCGTGGTAGAGGAATTTGACGCTTTATGTCCTGGAACGCTTTGAGTCAGAGCTAATGAAGACCGGACTCCATGAAGCAGTCAGGGCCACAAGCTACGAGATAGAAATCAGTGTGCATAACTTTTTTGCCATCTTCGAGCTGTATTGTCCAGTCTCGGGGACCTTCTTCACCTTTGTTGGTGACTTAGGACTGGCGTTGCAGGAGATGTGGGAGATATCCAACCTCCCAATGGGCTCGAAGCCGTATGAAGAGTACTTCCCCTACACAATAGAGCTGGAGCGGATGGAGAAAGATGACCCAGAGATGTTCAAAACATATCAGAATTGATGTGCCATTTCTACATCTGCATGGACGTTCATAACACTCACAGGAATGCAAACGAAATAAAAGTCTGGGTAGATTATCTGTTACCAATTTTGGACGGTGCGACAAAAGACATTCAATTCCTGATTTCGGACGATGATATCCACCAAAAGATGATGTCCAGTGCTCATGAAGATGTCATCCTAGAGGTGGATGACGAGATCTATGAAAATGGTGACAGGTTTAAGAGCTTTCATCGTCAGGCGAAGCACCCTACATCTCGAAAAGCTCTCCTCGCTACTTTCTATCGACTTGGTTGAAGAAATGTGTCGTTCCATCTCCTTCATGTGACAAAATCTTATCGTGGGTGCTTCTCCTTGCTGTCCAGCTTGCCTATTGCAAATCTCTTGGGTTGCTTCTTGCCATGATCCCTGGCATCCAAGATCCCTGGCATCCAACGTGGTCTTCGGGCATTGACAAAAGCTTTCTGTAGGCCACTGGCCACTAAGAGAGGAAAGGGTCAAGTGCTTCCTCGCAATGGACCCTGCCCCAGAGTGGAAATGCCCAACACATGTCTGATGGCGTGGTTCTTATTACACTGTCCCACCATTATCCAACCCGGAGAAGAGCCGTCGGAAGGTGTACGCTTTGCGCATCTTAGTTGTCATTTTGAGGGGTCATAGTGGCTGCGAACCTACATAGCCTGGGTATGAAAACTGGTACGTCGTTAAGATGCGTACAACCTTTACAGATGCTTCCCCTCTATTAACGGTGCTGGATATGGTGAAGAATTCCAAGATGTGGGGGGCAGAAGATCTTCACTTGGAAGGCCATATTTAAGTGGCTGGTCAGTATCCGGCCATTTTACTTATTGTACTGGTGCATAGATATCTGTTATCTAGAGTCTTACATCCAAGCCACTTTGCTCGTCAGTTTGGATATGACCAACTTTACGTTGGTAATCCTAATCCTCGTCTGGCATTTGTAGGGAGTTTGATAGATGGAGCTAGAGCATGGAGACACTTCATTATCGGCTGCACTGAGGCCCGATTTTGCATGCCATACTTAACCTAATCTATTGACGTCGCTAGAGTTTTAGCGATGGTACCGGACCTCCAACTCCAACCTTTTAGTTCAACATCAACTTAATCAGGACCAAGCTCATCTTTAAGCGGTTGAAGCAGAAAGCGGCAGAGCAAGCACAGGGGAAGCAAGAAGGTCCCAGGTCTCCCGGAGTTCTTGGCCAAAGCTAGAAGTGAAGCTTCAGATGTTGAGAGTCCTCGATTTGAGGATGTTGGTGGTGAAGAAGTCACTCCAGAAGCTCCTAGCAGAGTAGAAAAAGCTCCTCTTAGGGAAAAGGAAAAGGAAGAAGACCGCCACACACACTTCAAGCAAAAAAAGCCAGATCCAAAGGAGCCTACTCCTAAAGAACCGACCGGAAGGAGCCTCACAAGAAACAAGAAGTGAAGAAGGCTCGCCGAGATACTCAAAAAGCCTCTACTGCTGCAGCGAGTGAGTCGGTAGCGAATGTCCCGCCTCCTTTAATCGTCAGATTGCCTAGTCGGAAAGAGACTCTGAAGGAGCCTGTTTAGGTTCCTGGTAAGCTTGATTTTCTTCATATCATATTCTTTTATTCTTTTTACTTCTGTGATTAATTGCTTTGTTTCTTAATCTCAGATGCAGGTCAGGAATTCAGGGTGAAAGATAGGAAACATTTGACGATCTCTTCTTCTACAAGGAGGGGGATAAGCCAACATATTTGTCTCTAAAGGCCCTGGGGATCAAGAGCTGGATGTGTGGGCCTTCTGGTGGGGCCGCCACTGCCTTAGAGAAGGGTGAGATTGCCCCTCAGGGATATGAATCTGAAGACATGGAGATTCTGAAAATCTCTAAAGAAAGACGACCAATCCCTGAACCCACAACTAACAAACCAGCTGCTGGGGAGGCTTTTGCTGAAACTACCACTGCTGCACGTACAATACCCATTGAAATTGCATCGGAGGAGGTGTCAAGTAGCAAGGTGGGATTCCCCTATGAGCCCTACCATCAAGGTATCTTTAGCTGAAATTGTTGCTGCTAGGGTCACCTCTCACATGGAGGCTGCTTCTGTGGTGACGATCAGCACTGTAGTGACTACTGCTGCCACCTTAGCTCCTCCATGTAATGATCATAAGAATTCAGCAATCAATTTTTCATATATTGTGTTTTACTCTTAACTCCAAAGCTTTTTTTGTAGAAAACTTAGTGCTGACCGTTCCCACCGCGGGGCCATCTCAAGTGGAGGCAACTGCTCCCATCACATTGGACATTGCGGGGATCGATGTTCTTTACCATAGCATCATTCAACGTTGACCCTTTTCCACTGATGATTTGATGATGACTGACGAGGCAGTGTCCGTGACTTCTACTATACCAACCTCATAGCAGACTAGACTTCAGCTTGAGCCCTCTAGCGAGTCGATTTCCACCCCTGCCACATCTCTAATTCCGGTCGCTACTGGCTTAAAAGTAATTATCAGTCCAGACTCTCCAATGCTGGTTATTGAGCTGGATTTCATGATTACTAGCCTTACTTCTCTAGTAGCCAACATGCTTGTTTCCATGAAGACTCCTCCGCTGCTACCTATTTTCTCAGTTGTGCTGACGACTACCCCTGTGACATCTTCGACGATCATGACCACCAAACTCACAGAGACTCCTCCCTCATAGCTTACTCGCTTGCTTGGAGTGATTGAAGTTGAGAAAGAGTTTGTAGCGGAGATGATTGACACCTTCTACAAGAGTCAAAAAAGATGCATCTCTTTGGCATTGAAGGGTTTCCGTTCGAGTTTTTGAAGGCGGTCCTTATGCGAAACATTGAGACCGTTAGAGATTTTGGGAGAACCGATCAAGCCGCTTCTCTGGAATTAATAGTGGAGGATCTCGAGCAAGATGTGGATGACTGACGTCACTTGAATAGCTCAGATCAGACCCCACTTGTTGAAGAGGAGGTCAAGCATCTTTTTGAGCATATGCAGAAGACTTATGTAGAGGCGCAACAGGCACTGGAGCAGAGTCTCAGGAGTTGAAATCCCTAGAGGCTAAGAAAATCAAAATTATCGATGTAATTGATGCATCCGACAATGCACTCGTTGATACTAATGAACAGATTGAGAAGGCTGAGACAATGATAAAGAGGGCAAACTTTCTTATATCCAAAGCTGAGCAGTTGTGCGTGGAGGAGACAACTCGGGTAGAACAACTAAGTGTTCAGAGTGATCAAGTCCTCAAGTTGGAGGCAGAGAGAAGGAGGCAATAGCAAAGACTCAGGTTCGTTTAGCTCAGCTTGCGGCTGTCAATCATGAAGATCTTAAGTTGCAGGCTCCTGCTAGGACTGAGGAGAATAGGAAACAAAACTGACTTCTCTTGAGAGTAAACTCAATCATACGAGAGACCAATTTAATGTATCTTTCATGTTATTTGGACACATATATTGCATAAATATTATTACATCCTACATATATTCTGTAATAAATATTGCAAGTAACTTATCTTAATGTCCTAATTCATGCAGGGTATGATAGGGAGAAGATAATCATGAAATTTATCCAATTAAATTCAAAAGTTCAATAGAAAGGGGATCGATTCAAATCCAAAGGTTTTAGAAGCTATCTTATCTGAAAACTGGATATATCAGATAAGATAATATCATCTAATTTCAAGGAATAAATGGATTGTTTAAAGACCCTATCGATTTTACTAAAAATAAATGTATATCTTATCAGTTCTAGAAGACAAACTAAAAATCAAAGAGGATAAATGGATAGAGAGAAGATCAACAGATGAGATGAAGTAATTTAAATTCAGATTCAGGTTGGATATAATTTAGCATTTTAATCATAACTTTTGCTATCAAAATTCAAATCTAATGATTAAAATTTCTACAGAAAGAAGACTTAAAGGGCTACAATTCTTCTGTTGATCACTCGTTCCAATTCTATCTTTTGATAAGTGATATTCAACAATCAACACGCCAACAAGCTGCAGATCAGAATTGAATTTCTGGATAAATCAAATCAAGTTTGAAGATAAGGAGAGAATTAAAATTCAGAAATATACAACTCTTCCTATCTTCATACGCGTTCTATCCCTCTGGTTTTCTCCTATAAATACCATCATACCTCGAAGGCAGAAAGAAAGGACACCATTTGAGAGAGCTTTACTTTTGATTTTTCTTTTCTTCTTCAATGTAATTTTTTATTTTTCTTTTATTTTCTTTTTAGCTTAGATTAGAGAGAGTTACATGATTAAAAGTGATGAAGAGTTATTATAGAGTGACACTATTATAATCTTTTCTTTAGAAACTTACATTGAAGGTGACAATCAATGGAGGTTTCTCACTTTTCTTCTTTGTGCTCGATCTCGCCGAAGCCTTGCTTTCTTTTATTTTTTTTCCTATTACTTTGCTTTACTCCATGCTAAGGTAAATTTCATTATGGTTCAATAGTAGAGGTAAATACTCTTTTTGTTTTCTTTTTATTTTTGATTTTTGCATCAACACTTTTTTATCTCTTTTTGTTTCTTTTTTTTAATAATTAAAACAACACCACCACAATCTCTTCTTCTACCATCTCCTTCTTAACTTAACATAATAATTTTATTTCTTTTTATAAAATTGAGAAGATAAATATTAACTAGTTTTAATAAATTAAAATAGAGAAACTTACATAATGCTTCCATCCCTGTCCCTCCCTGTGGATCACGACCTGTTAGCCCTAGGCTACACGGTAGAATTGAGGACCTAGCACTGTTCTAAATTTTCGTATTTTTTTGTGCAGGTTTGGCTCGATCAAAATTTTGGCGCCGTTGCCAGGGAGGGATGGTAAGCTTCCTTTACATTAAATTTACTTTAACAAATTAATCTCTTTTTTCTTCTTTATTTTGGTGTACAGGGGCAAATTACAGAAAACTAGGAGCTGCAGTGGACATATTGCTACTTTGTGCCCCTATCCAAGAAGGCAGAGCATCAGAGCCACAACTATGGTGAACTACTAACTGTACTCTCTTGCAGGTTACTTTACAGAGATTAGCTCTCTGTAGTTATTAGTTTATCTGTTTAACTCACTCTGTACATAATTCTAATCAACAGTAACTTGTTGCTTTGTAAATGCTAAAAAATGTTTAGATTCTTGCATCTTAGGGCATCTGTCTATTTCATTTCTTTACATTACTGCTGAAGAGTGCTGGAGCAAAGGTATGTATGCATTGTATATAGTTTAAGAAACATATTTTGAGTGATTCATATTGCTTGAATGTTACCTTTTGCTTTATAATTGTACACTGCACTAAAAGGGCTAAGGGCATATCCTTAAACAAGATAAGGTGGGGAAGTCATTACTCTTCCTTAGCCCAAAAACTATCTCCTCACTCACTAACCCAGCCTAACATAAAATTGAGTAGAGTTGGCCCTAGGGACATCTCGGACTCAAATAGGGATTGACCTAAGGGGAAAGTTGTTAGAAGTTAACTCTTGCCAAATCGGTGTCTAAGGTTGGGGATTGAGGGGCGAAATCCTGAAGGTTGGTTGTTTGGCATAATTAGGCTCGTCGCTTAGGCTCAGATATCTCCCACCAATCTTGCCCCTACCTGGCCGATTAACTTGTGGTCAGGTTCTGCAATATACCTCTTGTGGATAATCAATAGTTAGGAGTCGTCTAGGTCTAAGCTCTACCCTAACATAAGCTAGATTTTCTTTATTTTCTTTTTTGTTTATTTGTTTGTTTTTGTTTGTTCTTATGAAAATGAATTATAATTACAATTATTCTGATTATAACTCAAATCCATATTTCACCCCAACCTCTTTCAATTCGAATATTACCAACCCGACATTACATAGCTCTAACCAACCAAGTATGCCAGATTGGTCTTATCCAAATCAATATATGCCCCAATCCTAGTATTATGAACAAGAATAGGACAATCATCACCACTCTTCACCGAGACAGTGGGGATATAACTCCCCCTGTCTTATTATCAACAACCTTACCAACAAACAGCTTCATATAATCCATACCAAGACCAACCTATAGAAAAGAAATCTTCTTTAGAAAAAAACTTTTGAAGCCTTCCTTGAGTCTACATGATAAGTACAAATCATAGCGGACTCAATTCTCTCAAAAAATTTCAAATTCAAGATCCTTACTCTAATTTCCAAGTCCAACCACAACGAGAAGAACCTGTTAACTTAGAAAAGAATATGGAATTCATGATTCAGTCCCAAAATGATTGTTTTCAATCCCAAAAGGATTGTCTCAAATCTCTAATAGGCTAGAAGTAAAAGTGAGTCATTTGGTCAACACAATTAATGATAGGAATGAGAAAACTCTACCTAACACATTTTCGACCACTCCTGATTCTCTTAGCCATATTGATGAAGAATCATGGTATCTTGGAGATTTTAACCAAGATTTAATTTCACCACATAATTTTAAACTTGACCAATATCAACCCAATGATAAATTGGCAAGTTTTTATTTCAATGAGATTGAACTTGAAGATGAATGTGACACCGATTTTCAATATTGTGATTCAGTTTCACTTTTTGAATCTATGCTGACTCTGGTATCCTTACCCGATTTGGACCCAATTCTAGAGCCAACACTGATTCCTATCCCCGTAGAGCTTGAACATGAACCAACTATATTGGATAGTCACATTCATTGTTGGGAAATGAATGTGAACTTGAATTCTATGATTTGGACAAAACTCATGAACCAACTCTGACTCTCGAGCCTAAACTTGATTTGAGTTTTATTCCCGAATCAGTATCGGCTCCTATTTCTTTCATTGTTGAGCCTAAATCATCCATTCCACAAAACCACATTCCACTGTTGGACTAAGATTTAGATCAATAGGACTCCGTGATGATATCCCAAGATTGGTCATATAATCAAAAAAATTCATGCTAGGATCTTCCACTATCCTATTCATATTGAGGAGTATAAATACTAATAAGAAAGAGAAAATAAAAGGTGGGTTCTATAAAAATCCATAATATCTAGATTGGGTACAAACGCTTGGCCAATGAGACCCACCACCGAAACTATCACCTTGAGGTGACAATTTTCCTTCCCTTTCTCCATTTTTCATGTATTATTGCATTTCATTCATACATTGAGGACAATGCATAAGTTAGGTGCGGGGGAGAGTTTACTAACATGCTAACTTCACTAATTTAAAAAAATAAATCTTTCTTTAAAACTTTTGAAAAGAAAATAATACTTTGACTTATTTTTATAAAAAATTAAGTTAATTTTAAGGAATAAGAGGATCATAATTAGGATTTCTTATACTTGGTCAAATAAAATTATTTTGTTTGATTTTGAGGTTAGAAAAAATTGAAAAAGTAATTTAGTCTTGATTTTTACCTTAATGAAATATGCATACTTTATACACCTACACACTTAGGGTTCTAAAATAAAGATTCTTATGCGTTATATAAATATATATATATATATACATATATCGAAAAAAATCTCTGATTAAGCTGGGTATTTGTGCCTCATAAAGCATAAGTATTCACACCCAAAAGTGGTTCATATAAATAAAAATCCTTAGTTTTGTGGCCTTGTTTGCTCGAGTCCTAAGTCCTTGGGGCGTTTTCTCACCCGGTGCCCTAAAATCGTCTGGCTTGGGAGTCACCAACTAAGGTTCGTTACATGGGCGAATTAGAAAGCCTAATAGAGCTAAGGGATATTACCGCCATAAATTAAAAAAAAGAAAATAATAAAGCATAAGAGTTAGAGCTGAAGAATCCTGAGCCAAATTTTCTCGGTCACAAGATGTATATGACTTAGGGTAAAATATAGACTAGATGAGAAAATACAGTTTTAATCCTTACCTTGATTGAAAACAAGTTTTTGAATAAGATTAAGTTTATGAATGACTGAGTTTTGATAATCCTATGACTTATAAATTACTTGAAATTTTACATTAATACTTCAAATATTTTTTTCCTTTCAAAATGCATTTTCAAAAAAATATTAATAATTCATTTCTTTTTCTTCGTGGATTTTGTGGGTGCAATCCACTGAAAACCCTCACGAGACAAAACTCGTCCTCTAGGATAACCTAGAGGTTTAATGGCTTGTTGTACGTGCTACGTGTAACCGTAATTTTTACGAAAGTGAGTTAGGTTTGATCAGTTTAGTTTTTCTTTTCTCTTCGTTTTGCTCGAGGACGAGCAAAAGATAAGTGTGGGGGTGTGTTTGGACACATATATGCATAAATATTATTACATTCCTACATATATTTTATAATGAATATTACAAATAACTTGTCTTACTGTCCCAATTCATGCAGGGTATGATAGGGAGAAGATAATCATGAAATTTATCTAATTAAATTCAAAATTCAATAGAAATGGGATCGATTCAAATTCAAAGGTTATACAAGCTATCTTATCTAAAAACTGGACATATCAGATAAGATAATATAATCTAATTTCAAGGAAAAAATGGATTGTTTAAAAATCCTATCGATTTTGCTGAAGATAAATGTATATCTTATCAATTTTAGAAGACAAACTGAAAATCAAAGAGGATAAAAGAAGAGAAAAGATCAACGGATGAGATGAAGCAATTAATCGGATTCAGGCTGAATACATTTTAGAATTTTAATCATAACTTTTGCTACCAAAATTCCAATCTAATGATTCAAAATACAACAGAAAGAAGACTTAAAGGGCTACATTCTTCTGTTGATCACTCGTTCCAAATTCTATCATTTGATAAGTGATATTCAGCAATCAACACCCAACAAGCTGCAGATCAGAATTGAATTTCTGGATAAATCAAATCAAGTTTGGAGATAAGGGAGAATTCAAATTCAGAAATATACACACTCTTCCTATCTTCATACGCATTCTATCCCTCTGGTTTTCTCCTATAAATACACTCGTACCTCGAAGGAAGAAGGACACCACTCGAGAGAAAGCTTTACTTAGATTTTTTTTTTCTTCTTCAATGTAATTTTATTTTTCTTTTCTTTTTCTTTTTAAATTAGGTTAGAGAGAGTTACATGATTAAAAAAGAGGAAGAGTTATTGTAGAGTGACACTATTATATTCTTTTCTTCAAGAAGCTTATATTGAAGATGACAATCAATAGAGTTCTCACTTTTCTTCATTGTGCTCGATCTCGCCGAAGCCTTACTTTCCCTTATTTTTTTCAATTACTTTGCTTTACTCCATGCTAAGGTAAATTTTATTATGGTTCAACAGTAGAGTAAGTACTCTTTTTGTTTTTTTTTTTTATTTTGATTTTTGCATCAACACATGTATCTCTTTCTTTTGAATCAATAAAAAATTTCCTTCGACTCATTTTCTCTTCTCCATGTTTTCTCTGTGTTTGTTCAAGTACCTATAAGTTTTCTATAGAAGAAAACTTAGCAAAAAATTCTTTTTGAAAGAACTAAAATGGGTGAAAGTTCACCAAGTTAAAGTTCTAAAGAAATACAAATGGACTGAGATTATTCAGAGGTTAAGAACATGATAAAGTTAGTCAAATATAAAAATCTACTGGGGATTAAAAGAAGCTATATTTAGGAATTCGTTTGGAATCACTAAATCCAAAAAGATTAAGTCTGGTGATTCGCAGTTAAGAGAAGACAATTTGGACATAACTGATTATAATCATCAGACATGAGACTTTGTCATTCAGCGGTGATAGACTGGGCATAACGAAAAGATGGGTGAAATTGGATAATCATTGGTTCAAAGGTGACGAACTGGACATAACTGATTAAAGATTACGAAACACAAAGTGTTTACTGTTCAGAGGCGACTAACTGGACACAACAATAAAAAAATTGGAGACTTCGCTATCTGTCAGTTCAGAGGTGATAGACTGGACATAACTGTTGGCCCAAAGGCTCATCACTCTAGTTTTGATGATGATTAACTCATGTAGTCATAGTACTAATGATCTTGTGTTTATTTAGTCTCAGATTTATGATCAGGATCTTAGTTGGTGTTTAGCTTCAACAAAGGATTTAAAGTCAGTTTTGGAGCTAACACAGTTTGATTCAAGAGCCTATGCATCAAGACCACATCAAGTACTCAAGCGGAGTCCAGCTCTTTGGATCAAGTTTAGACCAAGTCAAGAAGATGAGAAGACTTCAAGTGAAGACCTTCAAAGATCAAGACTTGTGTCTAGGTTTGTTTTATTAAGATTTTATTTTTAGCTTAAAATGTAAAGGATAGAATAGTTGGTGGATTGCTCAGTATACCATACACACACACACTCTTGATTTAGATGAGTTTTTCATAAAGAGTTTTATTTGGAAAAATACAAAAGAGTTTTTCCTTTTGGAAAAATACCGGTTTGGTTTTGGTATTCAAAGTATACATGTCTTTAACCAAACTTATTTTTAGTGCTTATTATCAAAAACATAGATATTTCATCATGTATGTGTAGTGGATCATATCCATACACACCAAGCTTTAAAAGAGTTTAAAATATCTTGTTTT
>JAVJIF010003527.1:0-92500 GCA_038442645.1 Agave tequilana
ATATATATATATATATATATATATATATATATATATATATATGAGAAAAATGTATATCAGCCCGCGGGCTGAGAGTACTCTCTCAGCCTGCGATGACGTGGCTCGAGTTGTCACCTCACTGACTTGCGGCCCGCTTTTAGGGAGAAGTTAAATTACCAATACCCCTTATGATAACTTTTCCTTATTGTTTATTATTATTTTTCCCCCTTTTATTTTGCCGCTCTTTATAGGATATAAATTAATTTTCGCCTTATTTCTTTACCTCTTTTTGAAAGATGTAGTTTCTCCTTTTCAGCCTGGGATAAATTTTTTTTGAAAATATAAAATCTTTTCAGATCCATGTTTTCAGCCTGCGATAAAATTCTACTTTATAGTTTAATTTTTTTGTATATAATGTAGTCAGAGTCTTGGTCGCATTGTACATTTAAACTGCGACCTTAGTCAAAGTCTTTGGTCGCAGTGTACATGGTGAAATGCGACCAAGGTCGCAGTGTTTTTATTGATAAAGATAGCCAGCAACTGCAATCTAGGGTTGCATTACATGGACTGGGACTTTGGTCGCAGTACGTTAAGTAATTATTTTTTTTGAATATAATTTATTCAGAGTCTTTGGTCGCAATGTACATTTAAACTGCGACCTTAGCCAAAGTCTTTTTGTCGCAGTGTACATGGTTAAATGCGACCAAGGTCGCAGTGTTGTTATTGATAAAGATAGCCAGCAACTGCAATCTAGGGTTGCATTACATGGACTGCGACTTTGGTCGCAGTACGTTAAGTAAGTGTTGTTTTATTAAGTGTTGTTTTTTGGATAATCTAAATGAAAAATGAAAAGTTGTCTGTTGTCTGATGCGACTTGGAGTCAGTCCGTGAGACGCGACCTGTCATAAAGATTTTATGAGATCTTTTAACGTCAAGTCTATGTTGACGAACCCGCACCATTCGTTGTTTCCCGAAGCGGTTGTCTACGCGTCGGTTCTTCATTGGGTTTAGGCGTTAATGTCTTTTAATGCCAAACCGGCGCTGGCGGTTGGAGACGATTAATGCCGATGATTCTGATTAATGAACCATTAATTATGGTTATTATGGGCTGCCTATAAATAGGGCTCACCCTCTCCCTTTAACAGTCCTTAATTAGACTGTTTTCTTTCGAGAGCAATTGCTCTGAGAATTTTTGTCTTCTTCAGAGTCTCTAACAGGTGCCTGCCTCCATGGATGAAGATGACCCTATTGACGAACTTGATCGATGTTCGTCCACAAGGGAAGAAGTCATAGACCTCATCGTCCACAAGGGAAGAAGTCATGGTCCTCGTCGTTCACAAGGGAAGAAGTCATGATCCCTGACGAGGACTTAATCCTCACCGAGATCTGCTCTCACTTGATGCACCAGTCAAGCTTGCTGGTAACAGATGGTCAGAGTGGGTATGGCGGCGGGGGGATGTGGTGGGTAGCATTCCTTGTGAGGTCTCAAAACCTCCTCTCTTACCCCAGAAGTGACATCGAGGAAACTCCATGCTCACTGGATAATCTTCTGGTGAAGAGATGTTCATAAACGAAAGATTCTGCTGCCACCAGACCTGCAGGAGAAGATTGCTCTTAGTAGTCAACAAGGGCTCTTCTTGGCTCTTCTGATGTTTTGTCTTCTTGGCTACTTTGATGTTTAGTCTTCTTTGTAACACTCAATCTTATTGATTCTGCTGCCACCAGACCTGAAGAAGAAGATTTCTCTTAGTCAACAAGGGATTTTTTGATGTTTAATCTTCTTGGCTACTGTGATGTTTAGTCTTCTTTGTAACACTCAATCTTATTGATTCTGCTGCCACCAGAGCTCAAGAAGAAGATTGCTCTTAGTCAACAAGGGATTTTTTGATGTTTTAGTCTTTTTGTACTGCTGTATTTGTAACACTTCAATCTTATTGTATAAGAGATCGTTTTGTATCATTTGCACATTCCTGGAGATAAATGCCTGGACATAAATAAAAAGCATATTTGTTTTTTTAATAAACTACGAACTTTTTTCGCAGCCATGCATTGCAAAGAAAACAACTATGATCATAGATGACACTGCGACCAAGGTCGCATAAGATACATTGCAAACAGTAACTACTGTGACCAGGGTCGACACTGCGACCAAAGACTGCGACTAAGCAACTGTTGCGGTGACGTGTCACATCGTCGCAGTGTTGTTGTTGATTAAGACTGAAAACCAGCAATAGCGACCAAGATTGGAGATTATTTTTAAGACTGCGGCCATCAACTGCGACCAAAGTCGCAGTGTTGTTGTTGATTATTTATAAAGACCACCAACTGCGACAAGGTCGCAGTGATGTTGTTGATTCGTAAAGACCAGCAACTGCGACCAAGGTCGCTTTGTATTTTATTAAGACTAAACACCAACAACTGCGATCAAGGTCGCAGTTTATTTTATTAATATTAAGGTCAGAAACTGCGACCAAGGTAGCAGTGTTGTTGTTGAGTAAGACTAAAGTCCAGCAACTGCGACCAGGGTCGCAGTGTATTTATTAAGTCTGCGTCCAGCAACTGCGACCAATGTCGCAACCTTTCATTTTAAAATTTTTAAGGTTGAAGTAATATAATTATTAACTGCGACCAAGTCGCAGTGTTGTTAAGGATAAAGATGGTCGCAGTGTACATGGTTAAATGTGACCAAGGTCGCAGTTTGTTGTTGATAAAGATGGCCAACAACTGCAGTCTTAGGTCGCTTTACATGGACTGCGACATTGGTCGCAGTACGTTAAGTAAGTGTTTTCCTTTAGATTAACATGCATAGCGACCAAGGTCGCCGTGTTCTTGTTTTATTAAGTGATGTTTTGGATTAAGTCATTTTTTTGAATCTAAATGAAAAATGAAAAGTTGTCTGTTGTCTGATGCGGTCAGAAACTGCGACCAAGGTAGCAGTGTTGTTGTTGATTAAGATTAAAGACCAGCAACTGCGACCTTGGTCGCATTGTATTTTATTAAGTCTGCCTCCATGGTCGCAATATTTCAACCGATACATAGTAGTAAAAAATGTAATTCACACAATAACTTTAGAAAACAGATTTATATATATTTAAAAAGAAAAACTTCCATAAATAACTCAATTTGATTTATATATATTTTAAAAGAAAAACAAAATACAATTTTTTAAGTTCTAATCGTCGTCATCACCATAGTAATCAGATTCGTCGTCAAGAGTCATGCTTTCGTCTTCTGTATCTCTTTCGTCTTCTGTCTCTTCCTCCTCTTCAGGTACAGTCTCATCGTCGCTTTCTTCCTCTTCATGTTTGTGTTTTGGTTCATCAATGAACTCCCAGAAAGGTTCGTCTGTATCAAGCTCAGATTCTGACCCATAGCGAGACATTGTTTCAGAACTAAACATAAAATCATCATTTGATGATTGGCTTCTTTCTGGTGAAGACGGTGGTGATGGTGAAGACATTGTTTGAATGTATTGGCTTCTTTCCGGTGAAGAGGATGGTATGTTTTATTCCTTTGCTCATGACCCTTTATATATTTTTAATCCCGGAATTCCAAAAGGTTTAAGCTCTCGGACCACGTGAATATCTCTCAATATATATTTTCTATCTTTTCCCAAAAATTGTATACTTCCTAGGTGACTGTTCAGTTATCCAAAACAGTTTAAAAGTTAATACACTATAACTTTAAATTACTTTGAACTCCAAAACAGTACATTATTGCGACCAAAGTCGCATTGGGAACTGATAAATGATAAACTGCGACCATAAGTTGCATCCGTAGTAGGATTGCGACTATGGTCGCAGTGTTTAAGAGCAGCAGTCGCAGTTTGGATATGTAATTAAAAAGAGCTTATAAGTTAATATATTGAGAAAGACACTTTACAAAAAAATAGAATTAAAAGCTTTTTAAAAGAAGACAAAATATAATTGAATATCAGAAGATCAGGAAATCCTAATCCTCGTCATTATCACCATCATAAGCAGATTCATCGTCTTCATTCTTCTGCTCTTCCTCTTCATCACTTATTTCCTCATCATCTTGCTGGTTTTGAGGTTTTTTTTGTTTCACCGATGAACTCCCAGAATGGATCGTCTCTATCAATCTCTTCGTCTGACCCGTTGCTAGGAAGCGAGCCTACAGCATCAGAGGACATGCTTTCATCAAGCATGTCTCCGTCAAGTGGCAGAGAATAATGTCTTCTTCACTAACCCACATGAAAAATTCATTATCATCATGAATAGGAGGATCAGTTAATACATTATTTGATGTAGTGAGATAGTCAAAAGGAGTGAAGTCCAGACTGGTATCAGATTCACTAGAATATCCTAAAGACAAAGGACGGTGGGGGATTGATTGAAGTTGAATTCTGAGTGTTCAGAGGAAGAAGATGGGGAAGACATGATTCAAGAATGAATTTTTTTTTGGAAGTTTTTGAAATCAAATTGAAAAGGAAGAGCAAAATTATAGTTTTTAGGTATGAGGTAATATATTAGTTACAAGCTTTATATAAAGGTGAATATTGTGGAAGAACATGAATAGTAATAATAATTGTTACAGGTGAGGGTTGAGTATGGTAGGAAGTGGTAAAAAAAATTAAATATTTAATTGAAGACTTATTGCTGGAGAATCCGAAGTACAAATTAACTTTTTATAGAATTGTTTGGCTATATCTTTAGATTACGTATGGTGCACATCTTTCCTTTCTCGAGATTAACATTAGTGCATATCTTTTTTTCTAGACTGGTGTTGTATCACGGTAGATATAATATTAATTACTTCTTTTACAGAAGGCATGAGAAAGAAGATTGCGAATTTGGTCGCAGTACCGAAGGAGGTCGCATTGCTATGCGATAGCATTTTTTTGTCTTGTATTCTTTATTCTGTATTAAGTCTGCGACCATTGAATGTTTTTTTACTATTGAATGCTAGAAGTCGCAGTCGTCATTTAAAAGGGGTATTTTTGTCCTTTTGATTCACGATTGTTTAGGCGGGATTTTTTGATTTTTTGTGGCGCCCACACTCTGCGACCGATGTGTGGCCTATATTCAGCCACGTCCCGCAGCTGAGAAACTCTCTCAGCCCGCAGGCTGAGGTACAGATTCCTCTATATATATATATATATATATATATATATATATATATATATATATATATATATATATATATAATATATATATATGTGGGAGATATTTTGTGGGTGGGGATGTGCCACGTGACAAGCCCAAGAGCGGGTAAACCCAAATTAAAATATTAAATTAATATAATGCGACAAAATTTGAGAAATTCAGAACAATTCTCAAAAATACTCAGAGATAACATAGCTCTGAAGAATAATATGAAATCGATTTTTAGAAATTCAATCCTGTTTTCAAATTAAAAATCTTGGAATCAACTGGTGATACCGACTGATACCAAATCCGATCGAGCTTTGATAAATACAGAAAAAAATTTCCAAAAATACATAAAGTAAAAAAAATGTGATTTTAAGAATTAATGTGAAAGTGAATTTTAGAAAGTCAACTCTGTTTATAATTAAAAATCCTATAATCGACCAGCGATACCAGTCGACACTAATTTGAATATTTTGAAGAATATTCAGAAAAATTTCAGAAAATCATGAAAATCTAAAATATTAGAAATAATATTTAAAACTAAAATCGGTCAAATCTGATTACCAAAAAGTCCAAATTAAGCAATACACTAGGATCGCGTCCCTAGCTCGGACTAGGACTGACTCTGAGTCCATGAATTCAGACTCGAAGCAAAACAAATGCATAAATAATCAAAAAAACAAAACCAAATATGAAAACAAAATTGAAAAATATGATTAAAAAAATCAGAATACGTATCTAAGTACGTATTTCAGGAATGGAGTGTTGCAAGAAGAGAGAATGAGATGCAGGAAAGAGAGAAGAAAAGAAAAGAGAGAGGGTTTGAGAGAGAAATAATACAAAGGAGGGAGAAAAAGAAGAAGAGAAGAGAAGAAGAAGAAGGAGGAGAAGAAGTAGAGCAGGGGATTGCGGACGTGGGTGGCTGGCATGTAGGTGGAGGGGAAGAAGGTCGGCAGCCTCGCGCAAGTGGCAGGGCAGCGTCTGCATGGTGGAGGCCTACGAGGCGAACGGGGGAAGTGGTCTGATTGAGGTTGAACCTGCACATAAAAATATAGAATTTCAGAACTAAGAATGAAAAGTGCAAGTTACTCAATTCTACCGCAATAGCAAGTGGCTATGCGGGTCGTGATCCACAAGGAGGGATTAGCGATGGAAGCTTTTCTAGTAAGTTCTCTTTTATGCTACCATTAATAGTTAAAGTTCTTCTTTAGTTCTTAAAAAGAAAATGAAAAAAAAGAGTTAAAGTCAAGTTAGGAAGAAAGTGGTAGAATAAGAAGGTGGAAAAACTAGAAGTGGTATGTACAAATGAAATTGAAAAAAAGAGTGATAAAAGAAGTATTGGATTATGGTGTACTAAACTAAAGAATTAAAAGAAAGAAAACTCAAAGAAAAACTTACCTCCTTTGGTTGATGACTTACCTGGAACCCTTGCATGTTTTATCGTGCTTCGGAGGCGATCAACGTATAATTCATAAGATCGAGCTCCGTCCCCATTCGCATTACATTATCAAGACGAACAAGAATGAAATGATACGGAATCTTGAGGAGGAGAACATCATCATGAAATATCGGTGGCACTCACACAAACATGGCTATACTGATGCTTCTATATTCACTTGGATACTCATCAAAACCAAAAGTGGAAAAGTAGAAAGAAGAAGAAGAAAACAAAGTAAAGACGAACATAAAAAAAATACCTTTTATTGCTTGCAGAAACGATGGAAGAAAGGAGGAGGAGGGTACTCGGTGTCACTCTCAACATAAGCCTCTCTCTAACTTACATGAATCTCAATCTAACCTAAGCTTACAAAGAAATAAAAATTACACAAAAAGAAAATAAAAACCTACACTAAAAAGAATGAAAAACTGGCCTAAAATCTATCTCTGCTTGGTCGTCCCCATTTACAGTTAAATACCTGCCTTTTGTAGGCAAGAACCCAGAAGGGAGAGGCGTGAGAAGATAGGGGGAGCAAACGCTCCCCAACAAATATTAAACTGTCGCGAAAATGCAGTTTTGGCCGCGTTTTCGCGGTCATGGTGTGGCCAGGTGGCCACACCAGGTTGGGGCAGCTTCTTCGTTTGGAGATTTTTCCTTATCTCCTTCTGGTTTTCCCATTTCTGTTTCAGAATTTGATAAAACGGTCTTGATTTGGGATGATTCATTTCAACCAGTTTTCAACCTCTCTGATTTGCCAAGATTTGCCCTGATTCGCTGATTTCAAATTTATTCTGATTTAATTCAGAATTTGTGGGCTTTTGGGCTCATTTTTCTTCACTCTCCTTTAGGAATGGGCCTACAAAATAATTTAAACAATAATTAGGAACAAGCATAGTTTATTTAATAATAAGTATGAGAATATGATATTAATGTGCAATCTTAGCGACCGATCATGGTCTGGGCTCATCGTGGGTGCAAGTGGTGGCAGGCTGTGCATGGGACAACAGCCGAGCGTGGGTGGAAAGGAGGTGGGCCGAGGTGGCTGCTGCAGTGGTGGAAGGTGCGGTGTGCACAAGGAGGTAGAGGGTTGGGTGGTGTTGTGCATGGATGCGTAGGTGATCTTACATGCGAAGGACAAGAGGAGGAGGAGAAGAACAAGGACAAGAAAAGAATGAGAGAATGAAAGAGATGAAGGTGTTGGGGTGTTGCCCGGAGGACATGCGGCGATCGTGCTGGGCTATCAAGCTCGGTAACATGGGTGATCGTCGGTGTACACGTGGAGGAGATCGACAATAAGGATGAGAGGAAGAGAGAGGAGGAGATAAACACGACAACGTTAACGCGGAGGTTGCGAGCGGGGTCTCGTGGTGGCGATGTGTTAGTATCAGGGATGAGATGGTGGTTCCAAGGGCTGCCGAGAGTGGTGCTCGATGGTCTATGGTGGTGGAAAAGGGGGCACGGGGCATGACGGCCGCTAGAGTGATTAGGGTTACAGGGTGAAGGAGGATGAGAGCGAAGATGTTATTGTAAATCACCTAGAGGGGGGTGAATAGGTGATGGCTAATCTAATGGTCACTTAATGTGGAATTAAATACTATTTAATGCAAACTAAACTTCTTAAACTAAACACCACGTATAACACAAGAGTGTAGCCGAATTCTCCGTGAAGGGCTCTGGACTAACTCCTCAAGATTCCTCTAAATAAGAGTTGAGGTGCTGCGTTCGCTCTCTTAGTTGAATACGAGTGTTAGCAAATAAACCCCAAGCATATAACAATATGAGCACGAATGTATATATCTAGCAATTAAAGTTGAAAGAAATAGAAGCATGCAAGATATAAACAAGTAAGAGATAGAGAGAGCAATCGCAAATAAGGGAGATTTGTTTCGAGATTCGAGCACACTTGCTCTACGTCCCCGCCTTCAACACTTGAAGGATTTTCACTATAAACCAATCCCACCGGATCACTCGGTGCCGCAACACCTACAAGGCGAGTTCACACTTGAACTCCTTGGACTCTCTAGTCCCGTACACACCGCAAGCCCACAAGCTCGCCGAGGCCGCACCCTCAAACACCAAGTTCTCACTAGAACCCGAAACACCGCGAACACACGCGTCCGCCTCCTCAAAGTACAAGAAAAAACTCTTGGTGATCTCTAAACACTTTGATCACCAATAAAAACTCTCACAATAACACTCCTATAGGTAGATATAGCAATGGATAGCTCAAGTGTTTGTGTGAGAAAACTAGGATTGAAATAGTGAAGGAAAACTCAAGAAAATCACTTTGAAATCACTCTTGATAAACTACCCTTTAATTGGAAATATTGACTCTAAAACAAGTGGAGAAAACCTCTTAATCGAGTAGGAAAAACTGGTGCAAAATCCACTTGAAAATCTTGTATAAAACAGCCCCCAAAAACCCAAATTTATAGGGCTAGAAAAACTAGCCGTTGGGAGCCAGACTGGCCTGTCGGTCGACCACCCGGTCGACCGGCCAACGATCAGAATTCTGACCGTTGAGCCAGCAGTTGACCAGCCGGTCGACCGTGGCCAGGATACAGAGAGCTCAGCTCTCTGCCGGTCGACCGGGGCACTTTCCAGAGAGCAGCTGCTCTCTGGCGGTCGACCGACCGGTGGACCGGCTCTAACTGGTCGGTCGACCGCCAGAGCCTAGCAGGCTTTAATAAGGGATTTAAAATGTTGGCTTTTTAGCTTAAATAAAATCCAAAAATTCACGAAAAATCTACAAAAATAGGTTCAGTATTATACTTTGATAAACAAAAATATTTGAATAAAATAGAGACATGTTACAAACAATTTGAACTATTTTTGTAACTTGGAAATTTTGGCTAAAAATGAAAACTATATTTTTCCAAAATTAGTTTTTCCAAACCTCTCCAAATACAAAAACAAGATATTTTAAACACTTTGAAAGCATAGAGTGTATGGATATGATCCACTACACATACATGGTGAAATATCTATGTTTTTGACTTTAAGCTCTAAATTTGATTTTGGTTAAAACATATATACTTAAATTCCAAAAACCAAACCGGTATTTTTCAAAAAGAAAACTCTTTTGTATTTTCCAAAATAAAATTCTTTTATGAAATACATATAAATCAAGAGTGTGTGTGTAAGATATACTTGAGCAATCCACCAACTATTCTATCATTTACATTTTAATCTATAAACAAAATCTTATAAAAAACAAACTAGACACAAGTCTTCTTCTTGAAGTCTTCACTTGAAGTCTTCTCATCTTCTTGACTTGGTCCAAACTCGATCCAAAGAGCTAGACTTCTCTTGAGTACTTGATGTGGTCTTGATGCATAAGCTCTTAAATCAAACCGTGTTAGCTCCAAAACTTGACTTTAAATCCTTTGCTGAAACTACACACCTACTAAGATCTTGATCACAAATCTGAAACTAAATAAACACAAGATCATTAGTACTATAACTACATGAGTTGATCATCATCAAAACTAGAGTGATAGACCTTTGGGCCAACAATCTCCCCCTTTTTGATGATGACAAAACTCATGAAGTTATATATGCATGGATTAAAGTAAAGCTTCAAAGAAGCTCCCCCTTAACTCATGCATAACAATAAACAAATAAATATGCAATGAAAGCTCATAAACATGTATGCAAATACAAGGAGATAAACATGCCAATCAAGCACAAAACTCATCAAATACTTTTTCTCCTATTTGTAAAATAAAACATATATGCATAAACATAAATCCTTCTCTAAAACATGCATATATACTAAAATACTTCTCCCCCTTTTTGTCAATCATCAACAAAGGGGTTAAAGTAAAAATAAAATGTTCTCCCCCTTTTTGTCAAAATCAAAAATCAACAAAGGGGTGACATTAAACAAATCAATAAAAGATATATGCGATATACATTCATGAAGAGAAAGACGCTAAGTTAACTTCCCTACATATATACATTACATGAAAGAGGGATGACAAGCCTTAATTCATATAACGCATAATATGCAATGCATAAGTGGAGATGTGAAGCTCCCCTACACACGTGTATCGTATAAAGAAGAGTTATCAAGCTCCTCAATATAAGATACACTAAATATAAATCTATATGTAGGAGAGATGTTAAGCTCCCCTTACATATAGGCAATACAAATCAAAACATTTTTAATATTTCTTATTAAAACAAAATTTTGAATTTTCTCAATAAAACAAGTTTTAAGATATCTTAGAAAATCAAATTTTAAGATATCATATAAACAAAAATTTTAAAGGTACCACTTGTAAACAATCAAATTTTAAGATACCAATTGTAAATAAACATTACAAATTTTGAATTTTAATCAAAAATAGAATCATATTGATACCAATTGAAGACTATTGCACATATTAGATATCAATAAAAATACCAATTTTAAAAATAATGCATAAGCTTATTAAACAATCAATTGAGATACCAATTGAAAATAAGGATTTGAATCAAGCTTAGCATAAACATACTTTGTGCTTTAAACATGTAAACTTATTCTAAATCAAGCATAAATAGATCATATATATGTATGAAAATGAAAATACCAATAGAAATTGAAATTCTTTGAAATGAAGCATACATATATAGGAAACAAAATATGAGTATATACAAAAAATATCAATTGAGATCAAGTATATAACTCATAACCTACCACCCTTTTATGCATAAGGTAAAAGATTTTCAATAAGGTTTGCAAGGCATAATCGCCCATCCGACCACCCATTATGGGGTTGGAAGGGGTTTTCAAAAATATGGTTTGAAAATATTTTAATAGTGAAAATCACTACTAAATTGAAGAATAAATAACTAGTTAAATTAATTTTTGAAAAACTAGTTAAAGATCCTTCAAAAATATGAAACCAAATCATGTGTCTTTCATGAAACATACTAAATACACAAAATTCAACACTCAAGGTCCATGAAGCTCAAAATGATCATGAAACATAATCATGAATAAAGAAACGAATAAAGTGTGAGTGCACAAAAATTATGTAATTAGCATTTTCCATGAAGATAATCAATGAAACTCAAAACAAACATGAATATTATTTTATCAAACAAATCATGAAAGTTTATTTTTTTCATATAAAGATGAAAATCATAAAAATTCATTTTTCATCTTAAAAACAAGCTTCTAGGTATATGTATGTTTTTATTCAAAACTAACAATATTCATACATATCCCAAACATAAAATGAGTCCATAAAGTAAATTGCATGAAGGCAAATGACTCATGGGGTATACATGTATATTTATTAGATTTGAATACAAACTACATAAACATGAAGTAAAACATGAAAATAGACAAACAAGTGTAAATGAGAGAATCATTAAAACTAGGCTATACATGTGCATATAGTGAGTACAAATGAACAATGAAATGCAAACATATATGAATCAATTTGTTGCTCACTACTTGTACATGTATTAATTCAAGTTTTAATAAAATCTACATCTAAACAAGTTATATACCTCATGAAGTACAAAAACATGAACATGCTAAAGAAATCATTAATGAAAAGCATATAAATAAACTTAGGAATTTTAGAGATAGTTACCAACACATGAACTATACTCCAAATCTCCAAAACATAGTGGTCGTCCCACCAAACCTCCTTGATAGCGGTGCATCAAAAATGTGTCCATCAAGTCCATGTGCAACCACCACCAAGACACCATCCCTCTCGCATTTTGTGAGAGCCCGCACCTACATCAAATACTAAAGGTGGAGATTTTGGTACCCATTTTCTTTTGGGTCCTTGGGGGTTAGTTTTGCAAGAACCCAACATTTTTCTTATTAGCAAAATTTAAGCATTTATCTTATCATAAAAAAATTTTGCTAAATGGCCTTTGCGGCCACAATGTGTACATTTGTACACTCTAGGATGCATATGAGTATGAATGTGGTCATGACGTGCAAAGTGTGCATATGCATGATGTGGGTGATGTGCATGAATATGTGGAGTTTGTTTCTTTGAAAATAAGGACTCCAATCTATATGGTTAAATGCACATGTGCTCAAAATTGAGCTCAAACAATTTATTTTATTTTTAAAAATTTAACTTCATTTTTATCAATAGTTGTGGCATGAAGAGCATGATCAATAGTCTTTTTCTTTTTAGAAACATTTGCTTTTTCTTTTTCAACCATTTTTCTTTTTAAAGAAGTGTTTTCATTTAAAGCAATTTCATTTTGTTTTTCCACCAAAACAATTTTGTTTTTCAAAGAAGTATTTCCTTCACAAAGATCATTTAATTTAGAAATCAAGGAAATATTCTCATTTTTTAAATTTTCATTTTCTTTTTCAATGCATGCAACTTTACTTTTAAAAGAATCATTTTCTTTTAACATGCAATCAAATTTCTTTTTCAAATTTTTGTTATCCTTTTTAATCAATTCATATTTTTCAAGAAGTTGTTGACAAAATGAAGTAAGCTTATCATAAGACATGTCAACATCTTCATCTACTTCGGATTCGGTAGTTACCTCAAGGGGTTATCCCCTTGGACCATGTAGCACACGTTGGAAGCGTCACTTCCAACATCCGAGTCGCTCGCCGCATAGTATTGTACTTTTTCGCCAAGGGAGATGATGGTGTTCCAAACTACAAAAGCCGAGTCAATGTTAGCAACCCTACATAAATAATCATTGTTTAGGGTACTCTTCAAAGCATGAATGGCTTTTGAGTTAGCCTCAATATACTTGCTATTATTAACATATGAATCTTTAATAGTAGCAAGATAAACATGAATACCTAGGCAACATATGAATCTTTAATAGTAGCAAGATAAACATGAATACCTAGGCCGTTTAGGTACAAAGACATCTTAACTTTTCATACTTGGATGTTAAGAATGTCAAAAGTGGGAGGTGACATGAAATTCATAGTGTGTGTACAAATATTGTGATTAGCTATAAAATGAGGATCTTTAACTCTAGGTTGTAAGACCCAAATCAAGAGCTCTTGGCTCTGATACCAATTGTAAATCACTTAGAGGGGGGTGAATAGGTGATGGCTAATCTAATGGTCACTTAATGCGGAATTAAATACTATTTAATGCAAACTAAAACTTCTTAACTAAACACCACGTATAATACAAGAGTGTAGCCGAATTCCCCGTGAAGGCTCTGAACTAACTCCTCAAGATTCCTCTAAATAAGAGTTGACGTGCCGCGTTGGCTCTCTTGGTTTGACACCTGTCAGTATTTTATTGATAACTTTCTAATAAAATATGATATTGAGTTGATTTCAGTTGCATTAAAAAGAAGATTTAAAGATCTACAAATTATTCTTATATACCTAATTCTGAATTCAGACGTTTGTAGACCGAAAAATGTGCTCAAAATTAACCAATCTGTCAGATTTGCAGTAATGGCAAATTTTCTGGAGGCTGATTTTTAACATGTTTTTAAAACGTGTTTAAGTTTTAAAAATATGGTTAGCTGTATTAGAGGGACAATTTCTTCCTCTTTTATTTAGGACTTCCTAAATCCTATATAAAGGGGTCATTAGTGTAGAGGTTTTCACAACAACAAATTCAAAGATCAAAAGTTTTGAATTTTCTTGAGAAAGAGCTTTGTTTAAGTTCTGGGCTATTATTTTCAAAAGTTTTCTGAAAGTTTTTAGTTCTTAAAATCTCTCTTCTATTTTTATATCACTTACAAAATCTTGAGCTTCAATCTTATATATTATTCTCTAGGGTTTTTGTAAAGAAAGTTTTTAAGAGAGAGTTTGTGGTCTTTTGATCATCCAGTGATTATTGTAATTGTGGCTCTACAACCTCTGGACTAGAGGAGTGTGATTGAGGAGTTGGGTACTCCCTAGTGGTTGTAATCCTTTGTGGAAGTTCTAATGGATCGGAAATCCTTCTGGGTGAAGGCGGGGACGTAGAGCTGGGTGCTCGAACCTCGAAACAAATCTCTGTGTTTGCGATTGGTTTACTTGTGTTATTTACTTTCTATTTATTCATTCTTATATTGTCGATCAATACTCTCACAATAAGATTGCATTGCGCACCTCAAACTCTTATTTAGAGGAATCACGATGAAGGAGTTCAGAGTCCTTCACGGGGTATTCGGCTTCTAATCTTACTTTGAGTGATCATTGCATCATCTCATTTTAAATTTGTGCATTGATTAGCATTATCACCTATTCACCCCCCCTCTAGGTGATTTCAATTGGTATCAGAGCCTACGCTCCTGATAATTAGGTTTAACCACCTAGGAGTGTGATCTTGGTTTGCTAATCTTCATTTGCATTTGCATTTGCACACATATAGTTTGCACTCGATGTTCCTCCCAAGTTTGATATCTCTAGACTAGACATATGGAAGGTTCTTATAAGTTGTCATTTAAAAGCTCTAGGCTTACATGTTTACCTTGCCATTACAAAAGAATCCTACCCTAATGATAGCAAGCATATAGAGGCCAATGCAATAGCCCTAAAGGCACTTAGAGCATCTCTTCACAAAGAATATTTACATGTGTTTTCTCACTATGATTCAGCTTTTGCAGTATGGAGCATTTTGACTTCTACCGAGCTACCAAAGATTATCAATAAGCAGAGGAGATCTAGGAGAGACAAGTCCGACGAACATTACTTCATGGTCCAAGGGAATGACTCCTTTGAGGTACAATCGGAAACTCAACTAGATGCTAATTCTAATTCCTATTGCAATGAGTGTATGGAGGCTCAAGCCATAAATAATGAACTTTCTAAAAGGTCTGAAAAATTACTTGAAAAATATAAACTTTTAAAAAAGGATAGTATTGGTTTAAAAGAAGAAAATAAAAACTTATCTTCTACACTTGGGAATGTTTTGCAAGAGAAGGAAGAGATTTCAAGTGAATGTAACTCACTTAAATCCTAACTAGACCTTGCCCTAAATGAAAATGAGTTTTTAAAAAATAAAAATGATTGTAATGATATTTTAAAGAAAATGAAAACTTGTCTTTAAAACTTGATTTTGTTATACAAGAGAATGATTCTTTAAAAATAAAAATTGATTCTATTTCAAAAGATTTAGAAGTTTGCTTAAATGAAAATGAATCTTTGAAAATTGATATTGATTCACATGTTTGCCATGCTAGTGTAGCTTCATCACCTAACTTACCTATTGCATGCACCTCTTCTAAGATTGAAAATGATATATCTTTGCTTAAGAAGAGTGTTGATTGTTTGGGCTCCACTTTGAGCCAATGTGCTTTAAATCATACACGTTTGGAATCCATGTTTCACAAGAAACAAATTCCATCTATGCATGCACATAAACCACGGCATACACATGCTTCTCACGGTCACACCATCACACATCATGTGTACACTTGTACACATTGTGGACGTAAGGGGCACCTTACTAAATTTTGCTATGAAAAGATACATGATGTTAATTTAGCAACTAAATTTGTTTGGGTTAGAAAATGAGCTAACCCTCATGGACCCAAAAGAGTGTGGGTACCAAAAGCCATCCCTATGATATTTGATGTAGGTGTGGGCTCTCACATGACGTGAGAGTGATGGTGCCTTGAGGCGGATGCGTTTCGAGCCTAATGGAGACCTATTTGGATGCATCGCTTTCAAGGGGAGTTTGGTGGGAGGACCACCTTAGTTTGGAGAACTAGAGAGGTGCCTTCATTTTTTTGGTATCGATCTCTAACTCCCGATTTTATTTACATGTTTTTCACATTATTGAGTTTTAGCATATTTTGATTAGTATGTTAAATGCCATGATTATTAGACCATTGACATGCATGTATAGCATTTGAGATTACCCATGTTTATATGGACCATCATTTTTGTGTTCTCGCATATGTTTAGCTATCATGTTTATCATAGCTCTAATAGCATGTGGATTTACATAATGATCGTATCTATATTTATCATGTTAATTATGTCTTGTTTTATGCTCCATGATTTGATTACATGTTTAGATGTTGGTTTTCATTAAAACTTGGATATACACTTGTACATCTAATAAGTCACAAATAGACTTTTATATGTTTGTGCTTACATGCTCATTTGTGCTTGTTAAATGTACTAGTATAGCCTAACTTTGATGATTCATGCATTTTAACGTGTATTCCCCATCTTGACATGTTTTATGATCATGTGTTTTCACTTCATATATATATCTATTTGGCCAAACCTTAAGATATACATGTATACCCCTTGAGTCATTTGCTTGTCTTGCAAATCTTTATTATGGACTCAATTATATTTAGGGATATGTATGTATACTTCTTGCTTTATCAAAACATACATATGTCTTGAGGTTTATTTTGTTTTGATGAAAATAAAACTTTTATGTTTTTCATGTTTGTAAAAGAATTTGATTTGAGCTTAAATGCCTTATTTTCATGATTTTGTTGATTACATGATTCTTACACTCTATATTTGGTGTTTACTCATGACTTTATTTTCATGAGCTTATATGTGCTTTAAAGACTTTGAGTGTCAATTATTATGTGATTTTCATGTTTTCATGGGATGTATAATTTGGTTTCATATTTTGAAGGATTTCTTACTAATTTTAAAAAATATCCTTAAAACTAGTTTCTATTCTTCAAATGGTAGAGTTTTTAAACTATGCCTATTTACTTTCAAATCATAATTTTTGAAACCCCCCACCTTTTAAGGGCAGTTGGATGGGCGATCATGCCTTGCATATCCTTCTCGAATATCTTTTAAACTTGTGCATGTTAAGGGTGTAAGTATGAGTTATACACTTGATCCTCATTATATTTTTATTGGTATCATAATTGATATTTCATATGTTTGTATATTCATATGTGTTTTCTATATATGTATGCCTCATATTTCAATTAGTATATCCATAAATACATGTATATGATTTGATTGTACTTGTTTCACATGTCTTTACAATTTTTTTTAAAAAAGCACAAATTATATTTGTAAGCTTGATTTAGTTCATCATGTTAATTATTTTTAATTTGTATCTATTACAAGCTTATGTATTATTTCTTTTAGTATTTCATAAAGAGGGAGAAAATTCTTATTTTTAAATTGGTTTTATGTAAAATTGGTATTGGTTATAAATTCAATTTGTATCAGTTTTCATTTCAAATTGGTATCTTACTCCCATCATTTATGATGTAAAATACTTTAGTTTGATATATGCTAACATTTTCAATATTAGTATCAATGATCTTAAATTGATATTATTCTCTATTTGGTATCCTTGTTGCAAAATAATTTTAGTGTTTATCTAAAAATTTAGTTTTTACCTTTGTTGATGAATTGACAAAAAGGGAAGAGATATTTGAGTTTATGTATGCATATATGCATGTTTATATCTTGTTTATGCATATATTATTTATTGGTTGTTTCCTAACCCTTTTTGATGTATGACAAAAAGGGGGAGAAGTATTGGTGGTTTCATGTTTTGTACATGTTCATATATGTATATATTTTCATGTTTTGTACATATTTATCTCATATATGTAGGTTTCATATTTTGTACATCATATATGTATATGTTTTCATGTTTTATACTTGATAAAATAGAGCATCATTTGAGGGGGAGCTTTTACCTCCCTCCTATATTTTGTTTTATAGCTTATATGTTTTGTCATCATCAAAATGGGGGAGATTGTTAGCCCAAAGGTTACAATCCCTAGGTTATGTGTTTTAAAGATAACAAACTATATAAAAACTATTTGGTACTAATAGAAGTTTAAGAATAAATTTCAGGTTGATACAAGTATTGATGGATCAAGAGTTTTCAAGCATGGGATATTAGGGTCTAGCTCAAACGTTGCTCAACATCAACTATCAGAGATTCCTGCTTGTAGACTCATATAGTTTATTTTGTTAAAGAATAGTATATACGTTTGAAGCTCAAATACACACACACAAATTCAATATGTTTGGTTTTTGGTTTAACCGGTTTTGAATTTCAAGTACATATATCGGTTTTAGATTTGAACCAGTTTTAGTTCTGCTGATCTGCTTAATACCCTTTTATATTTATTATCATAACTTTTTATTCTTATATTCAAATAACATGATTTAACATGCATTTAAAAGATAACTTTCAGATCTAAATTTTTTCTTCAATAATAATTTTCAGATTCAATTGTTAAAGATATCAATATTTGGTTGAACTCTATTCTTGTTCTGAAAACAGCTTACAGTTTCTGATTTGATACCTGTCAGTGTTTTATTGATAACTTTCTAATAAAATATGATATTGAGTTGATTTTAGTTGCATTAAAAAGAAGACTTAAAGATCTACAAATTATTCTTATAATCCTAATTCTGAATCCAGACGTTTGCAGCCTGAAAAATGTGCTCAAAGTTGACCAATCTGCCAGATTTGCCGTAATGACAAATTTTCTGGAGGCTGATTTTTAACATGTTTTTAAAACGTGTTTAAGTTTTAAAAAATATGGTTAGCTGTATTAGAGGGTCAATTTCTTTCTCTTTTATTTAGGTAAAAGTTTTCTATATTTACTCTTCCTAAATCCTATATAAAGGGGTCATTAGGGTAGAAGTTTTCACAACAACAAATTTAAAGATCAAAAGTTTTGAGTTTTCTTGAGAAAGAGCTTTGTTTAAGTTTTGGGCTATTATTTTCAAAAGTTTTCTGAAAGTTTTTGGTTCTTAAAATCTCTCTTTTATTTTTATATCACTTACAAAACCTTGAGCTTCAATCTTAAATATTATTCTCTATGGTTTTTTTGTAAAGAAAGTTTACAAGAGAGAGTTTGAGGTCTTTTGATCATCTAGTGATTATTGTATTTGTGGCTCCACTGCCTCTGGACTAGAGGAGTGTGATTGAGGAGTTGGGTATTCCCTAGTGGTTGTAATCCTTTGTGGAAGTTCTAGTAGATCGGAAATCCTACTGGGTGAAGGCGGGGACGTAGAGCTGGGTGCTCGAACCTCGAAACAAATCTCAGTGGTTGCGATTGTTTACTTGTGCTGTTTACTTTCTATTCATTCATTCTTATATTGTCGATCAATACTCTCACAACAAGATTGTATTGCGCACCTCAAACTCTTATTTAGAGGAATTACGAGGAAGAAGTTCAGAGCCCTTCACGGGGTATTCGGCTTCTAATCTTGTTTTGAGTGATCGTTGCATCATCTCATTTTAAATTTGTGCATTGATTAGCATTATCACCTATTCACCCCCTCTAGGTGATTTCACTATTCTATCCATTACATTTTAATCTTAAAACAAAATCTTATAAAAAACAAACCTAGACACAAGTCTTCTTCTTGAAGTCTTCTCATCTCTTGACTTGGTCCAAACTCGATCCAAAGAGGTAGACTCCTCTTGAGTACTTGATGTGGTCTTGATGCATAGACTCTTAAATCAAACCGTGTTAGTGTTGGCCCAAAAGGTTACACTCTCTATTTGTTTAAGTTTTGATGATAATAAAACACATAGAAGTTATTTGGTACTAATAAGTTGTTTAGAATGAGTTTCAGGTTTGTACTAGTCATGATGGTCTTATTAAGCATATTACAAAGATAATGGCGCTAAATGGCAAATGACGCAAGAGGACGTTTTCATAGGAGAGAAGGCTCTAGCTCGGCAACGCGGTTCAGAGACACCTTCCTATAAAGTTTTTATATTTTTAGTTTGTTAAAGAATAGTATATACGTTTGAAGCTCAAATACACACACATAAATTTAATATGTTTGGTTTTTGATTTAATCGGTTTTGGATTTCAAGTACATATATCGGGTTTTGAATTTGAACCAGTTTTAGTTCTGATCTGCTTGACACCCATTTATAGTTATTATCATAACATTTTATTCTTATATTCAAATAACATGATTTAATTTGCATTTCAAAGATAACTTTCAGATCTAAATTTCTTATTCAATAATAATTTTCAGATTCAAATTTTAAAGATGTCAAATATTTGGTTGAACTCTGTTCTTGTTCTGAAATAAGCTTACAGTTTCTGTTTTGACACCTGTCAGTATTTTATTGATTACTTTTTAATAAAAAATGATATTGAGTTAATTTTAGTTGCATTAAAACGAAAACTTAAAGATCTACAAATTATTCCTATGTACTTAATTCTGAATTCGGACGTTTACAGCCTGAAAAATGTGCTCAAAGTTGACCAATCTGCCAGATTGACAGTAATGGCTAATTTTCTGGAGGCTGATTTTTTAACATGTTTTCAAAATGTGTTTAAGTTTAAATAAAACGTGGTTAGCTGTATTAGAGGGTCAATTTATTCCTCTTATATTCAGGTAAAACTTTTTTATGTTTACTCTTCCTAAATCCTATATAAAAGGGTCATTAGGGTAGAGGTTCACACAACAACAAATTCAAAGATCAAAAGTTTTGAGTTTCTTGAGAAAGAGCTTTTGTTTAAGTTTTGGGCTATTATTTTCAAAAGTTTTTTGAAAGTTTTTGATTCTTAAAATCTCTCTTCTATTTTTATATCACTTACAAAACCTTGAGCTTCAATCTTATATATTATTCTCTAGGGTTTTTATAAGGAAAAGTTTTTCAAAAGAGAGTTTGTGGTCTTTTGAACATCCAGTGATTATTGTATTTGTGGCCCCACTACCTCTGGACTAGAGGAGTGTGATTGAGGAGTTGGGTACTCTCTAGTGGTTGTAATCCTTTGTGGAAGTTCTAGTGGATCGGAAATCCTTCTGGGTGAAGGCAGGGAAGTAGAGCTGGGTGCTCGAACCTCGAAACAAATCTCAGTGTTTGCATTGGTTTACTTGCTTCATTTACTTGCTTTATATTCATTACTTTATTTACTTGCTTCATATTCATTGCCATATTGTCGATCAATACTTATACAACAAGATTGCATTGCGCACCTCAAACTCTTATCTAGAGGAATCACGAGGAAGGAGTTCAGAGCCCTTCACGGGGTATTCGGCTTCTAGTCTTGTTTCGGGTGATTGTTGCATCATAACATTTTAATTTGTGCATTGATTAGTATTATCACCTATTCACCCCCCTCTAGGTGATTTCAATTGGATCAGAGCCTACGCTCCTGATAATTAGGTTTAACCACCTAGGAGTGAGATCTTGCTAGCTAATCTAAGACTTGCATTTGCATACTCTTTGTTTATACACACTTATGGATCCCCTTGCCCCTCCCATGATTAATGTTTGTGATTTTGAAATATGGAAGATAAGAATGATGTAATGTCCCTAATCTAATAATACTGTATTTTTATTTTTCTACAAGTATTTATTTTACTAGTTATTTTAGTATTATTTGCTAACTTGATTTATTATCATTATTAGTATTAGTATTATGTATGACTTGTAGACTCTTATTGCTTATATTTAATTATTTTAAATTATTATTAATGGGTATTATTATTATTTTCATTCCAAGCCCAATAAGCTCAAGCCCATTATTCTTTTCATTTCATTTTATTTTCTTTTTATTCTAAGCCCACATGAGCTAAGCCCACATGCCCAATATCTATTTTCTTATTTCTCCATATTTCTTATTTCTTTTAATTAAAGCCCAAAACCCATTATCATGAGACCCTTACCCATTAACCCTAAATCCAATCTTAATCCTAATTCAAATCTATAATTTCAAATCTAAATCAAATCTCTTTGAGATTTTTCTACAACTTTCCATTCCTATCTAGATTTCTAATCTAGCCAAATTAGAGTCCAGGTTCAAAACTTTGAGATTTTTCTACAACTTTCCATTCCTATCTAGATTTCTAATCTAGCCTAATTAGAGTCCAGGTTCAAGAAAAATCTCTTTGAGATTTTTAGCAACCTTCAATTCTTATCCAATCTTACTAAATTAAGCCATTTAAATCTAATTAGAATTCATATTTCTAAAATATCTTATATTCTATATAAACACCCAAACCCTTTTTCCCTTCTTCCTCAAGAGAAACCCTAATCCAACTTTCCCCACTTTCATCTTTCTCTTCTCCTCCAAACTCTTTTTTCTCTTCTACTTCCAAAAGAAAATCCTGGCCCAACTCTACTCATCTCCTTCCTTCTTTTCTCCTCATGAACAAAAGATCTTGAAGTACAAATTGAGGAGCATGTTAGGGGATCACAAATCAAGTAAGTAATTTATTTTATCAAAATTTATTTTATCAAAATTTATTGGATATAAATTGTTTATTAAAATCATGTCTCATTATAATCTCCATGAATATGTTTATACATCAAAACTCACATTAAAAATCCAATCTAAAATCCCACTAAAAATTTGATGAAGGTCAAATAATTTATATTTACATACTTTTAAAGTTTTTATAAAGGATTTAAAAGGAAAAAAAAAAGGATCTTTCTTTGGCTGCTCTCGGCCATTGGCCGAGAGCCTGTGCCGCACAGACCCAGGTCTGGGTCTGTGCGGGCCTATCCAGGTGCACAGTGGGCTGGGCGGCCCACTGTGCACACTCCCCTCATTTTTAAAAAAAAAATTTAAAAAGGGCCGGACCAGACCCGGCCTGGCCTGGGCAGGCCTGGCCCGGGTCTGGCCGGGCTGGGCTGCACCAGACAAGCCCAGAACAAAAAAAAAATAAAAATAAAAATAAATAAATAAAAAAATAGATAATCCCGGACCAGGCCTGGGCCTGGCCTGGTCCGGCCTGAGACTGGCCGGGCCTGGGCCTAGCAGTACAGGGCCAGGCCTGTGTTTATAAAAAAAAAAAAAGAAGAAAAAAAAAAAAGAAAATCTGAACTGGGCCGGGGCCTGGGCCTGGGCCTGAGGGCCTGGCCTGAGGGCAAAATAAAAGGAAAAGAAAAGAAGAAAGAAAGAGAAAGAATTTGTATATTTAATTAATTGATTAAAAATATCAAAATAAAGTAGAGAAAAATATAAATACTATTTTACAACACTTTTACTTTCTATGATAAAGTTTTAGACATATAGCAACATGAAATTAAATTCAAATCCCCCACTTTAAAAATCATTTCTCCTTGATGATAAATCTAGAACCGTTAAGTACTTTAATAAGTTAAAAGCCTATTAAAAATCAAACAAAAATTAGAAATTGGTTTAAATTAAACCTACTAAATTCAGTAAACCTAAAGAATCATATTTCTTACCCCTAAACAAATTAATCAAGATTAAATCCCTTATAACTCCCAAGTAAAATATCTTTTTAAAAATCTAACAATTCTTATTGAATAATTCATGTAGATTTATCAAGGCCTTGTAATCTCAGTGCTTCGGACTTGGGATGGATCTCAGGTGAGTGTTACTTCTTTATTTTGTAAATGTCTTATTTCTCTAGTTTGTGAGTGTTCGTTATTTTCTTATTGAATATTTCGGTATTATTTTTGAGTGTTTGCTCTTGTACTATTTTCTTTATTCACCATTCTCAGTAGTGTTTTATATGTTACTTACATGTGATCGTCTTCTTTATTTTATCAGTTTGATTTCCTATCTCATTCCAAGTGATATTAAGGACCGTACATCTTATTTATTTAGTTAAATTGAGAGATTGTTATCATTTCATGTGTTGGTAGTTATCACTGTTGACTTAGGCCTAGTATTGGATACCCTAGACTGTGACTTGATTTGATCTACTATCACTTGAACTACATTATATTCGAGGTTAGAGGGCATATATTAGGCATAGTGTTTATTGGCAGTTGTTGGTGATTATCCTGACTAGAATTTTCGTGGACATCGAGGAAGTGTTAGATATGACATTGCTTTACCAGTATATTGATTTACTGATACTTGGACTGGCATTGACTTAGTTAGAGTTGGAGTTGACTTATGATATATTTATATTGGATCTTGATCAGTTTATAGAGGAGTTGATCTTGTTAGATTGTCATTACGTATTGTGTGTATGGCTTACCCTTGATATAGATATATAACATGATCTTGATTTTAGATTATTGAACCAAAGACTTTCGGACTTACACTAATTATAGTAATTGAGTAGAGAGGGTCTAGATTTCTTATAGAGGACGTTACTTTCCTTAATTACGATTATATCGAATATGTTACCGAGTTTTGGGATCTTATGATTGACTTTGAAAGAGTGAGAGTGTGTGCTAATCTTGATCAAATTGAAACGTAAGGAATTGATTGTGTATCAGGACATGTAGTATTTTAGTTATTGAGATTTAGATATATCAGTGAATCAGAAAGATATATATCGATGACTTGAGCATCAGAGTAGATTGATATGGCGAGAGAACTGGTTATTGATTCATTAAACTTGTGGGTTACTGTACCGGAATACTTTGACATGGACTGATATTTGACGATCAGGATGACTATTGAGGGCAGGTTCAGGATGACTATTAAGATCGACTATTGTTATATGCAGTACATGCATGTGAGATATTGACCAGTTCCAGATGAGACTGGCTATTGAGTATTATCTAGTTCTGTTGTTGTATAAATCTGTGTTATTGAAAGTTACTGAGAAAATATTGTCAGATCGTAACACATTCATTGTTATATTGTTCTAACGTTTACACGGTATTATTGTTCACATTGTTATTGTTATATTGATATTGTTATTGTCACTGTATCGTCCCAGTAATCGAAATGACATGGATATTGATTGTTATAAATAATAATATAAATTGACAACTTACACCGGGATTGGGAAAATTGATGGAGGATACAGCGTCTGTATTTTGGGTGGACCTAGGATACAGGTTGCGCAGCTGAGATACGGTTCCACTGCAGGGTTCCGGGGGATGACTGACATCCCGTATTGTTCATATTGTCATTGTATTGACACATTGTTATTGTTATTGTTATTGACTACCTAGCGGTAGGACCTGGTTCAGCGCCAGGTGATTGGGCCGTGGTTCCGTGTATGTACGGAACCCACCTAAAGCATGGACAATGTCTCTTCTGTTAATTTCAATAACTTAGGACTCCGGTTGACACGAGTAGTAGGCGTAGTATGGGATGCGTCTATTACAAGTGACAATTGGTGTTCGCTGACATAATAAATGAAAATAAACTGTTAATGTATTGTGACTGACTATATCACCTGACTGTACATTTATATCACTGTGATAGACATGTAACTATAACCCTGACCAGACTTGGATGCCAACCTAGTGACACGTGATAGATTACACGCCTTGACATTGATTGCATATTTATAGTTGTGCCATTTGTCTGCCACCTTATTCATGTTTTTATCATGTGTTACTGTTCAGTTATTTATTGTGTTATTTAGTCTTTCTACTTGCAGTTATTTCTTACTATTATATATGCACATGGTTTTTCTGCACGAGCTGTTTCCCCTTTACACACACACTCATTATGGTCGCGTTCTGACGACCCTGGATTTGCACGTCCAGATATTGGACGATTGTTTCTAATGTGCAGGTGTTCGATGAGACGGTTCGCCTGGCGAGAAGCTTGGGTCCTCTCCCTTTGATTCTGGTATACTTGCATTTTATTCTTGTTATTATTCCTTGATTCCTGTATATCACCTTTGACTTCTATTCAGCTGTCATTTTCTTCCTGTTATTCATTGCTATCATGTGTAGTCTTATATGTATCATTGCAGTGATCCTTACTTATTATAGTTCTGATTTATAGCTTGTTCAGGTTAATTTAGGCTTAGCGTATATACGTGGGGTATTTCCCTTGCGTATATACGTCGCCGACTCTCGTCGCGACTCCGTTTCCGCGTATTTTTGGGAAGCGGGGCGTGACAGGGTTTTCTTGGTATCAGAGCCTAGGTTCGACTTGCGATCTTGAATTTTGACTTTTGTTTCGCAAGAGAGACCTAATTCTTACCGGTAACCTGAGACAAGTTACAATTACACTGCAAAATACATATACTATTCACATGATAATATTGACTCCATTTGGAATTGATCGGTCTTTCTTTTGGTATTCCATTCTTGATCTGTTGATATCCATGATTCCAACACTTCAGTTAGAGTGATTTGGATGTCCACCTTGATTTCATCCTTCTTTCCTATTCATTTCTTCTAATTCTATATCTTGAGATTGGTTACTCCTTGTTGAAGCCGGTACCAGAAATCAGAGCACGCAGCGGAAGCATGGTGAAGTCTTGATGCAGTGAGAAGTGGTGTGGAAGCTTCATCTTCTTCCTAATTTGATTTTTATCATTCCCCGCTTTATTGAAATTTCGAGGACGAATTTTTTATTAAGGTGGGTAGAATGTAATGTCCCTAATCTAATAATACTGTATTTTTATTTTTCTACAAGTATTTATTTTACTAGTTATTTTAGTATTATTTGCTAACTTGATTTATTATCATTATTAGTATTAGTATTATGTATGACTTGTAGACTCTTATTGCTTATATTTAATTATTTTAAATTATTATTAATGGGTATTATTATTATTTTCATTCCAAGCCCAATAAGCTCAAGCCCATTATCCTTTTCATTTCATTTTAGTTTCTTTTTATTCTAAGCCCACATGAGCTAAGCCCACATGCCCAATATCTATTTTCTTATTTCTCCATATTTCTTATTTCTTTTAATTAAAGCCCAAAACCCATTATCATGAGACCCTTACCCATTAACCCTAAATCCAATCTTAATCCTAATTCAAATCTATAATTTCAAATCTAAATCAAATCTCTTTGAGATTTTTCTACAACTTTCCATTCCTATCTAGATTTCTAATCTAGCCAAATTAGAGTCCAGGTTCAAAACTTTCCATTCCTATCTAGATTTCTAATCTAGCCTAATTAGAGTCCAGGTTCAAGAAAAATCTCTTTGAGATTTTTAGCAACCTTCAATTCTTATCCAATCTTACTAAATTAAGCCATTTAAATCTAATTAGAATTCATATTTCTAAAATATCTTATATTCTATATAAACACCAAACCCTTTTCCCTTCTTCCTCAAGAGAAACCCTAATCCAACTTTCCCCACTTTCATCTTTCTCTTCTCCTCCAAACTCTTTTTTCTCTTCTACTTTCAAAAGAAAATCAAGTATCTTGAAGTACAAATTGAGGAGCATGTTAGGGGATCACAAATCAAGTAAGTAATTTATTTTATCAAAATTTATTTTATCAAAATTTATTGGATATAAATTGTTTATTAAAATCATGTCTCATTATAATCTCCATGAATATGTTTATACATCAAAACTCAACATTAAAAATCCAATCTAAAATCCCACTAAAAATTTGATGAAGATCAAATAATTTATATTTACATACTTTTAAAGTTTTTATAAAGGATTTAAAAGGAAAAAAAAAGGATCTTTCTTTGGCTGCTCTCGGCCATTGGCCGAGAGCCTGTGCCGCACAGACCCAGGTCTGGGTCTGTGTGGGCCTATCCAGGTGCACAGTGGGCTGGGCGGCCCACTGTGCACACTCCCTCATTTTTTTAAAAAAAAAAATTTAAAAAGGGCCGGACCAGACCCGGCCTGGCCTGGGCGGGCCTGGCACGGGTCTGGCCGGGCTGGGCTGCACCAGACAAGCCCAGAACAAAAAATAAATAAAAATAAAAATAAAATTAAAAAATAGAGAATCCCGGACCAGGCCTGGGCCTGGCCTGGTCCGGCCTGAGACTGGCCGGGCCTGGGCCTGGCAGTACAGGGCCAGGCCTGTGTTTATAAAAAAAAAAAAGAAGAAAAAAAAAAAAGAAAATCTGAACTGGGCCTGGGCTTGAGGGCCTGGCCTGAGGGCAAAATAAAGGAAAAGAAAAGAAGAAAGAAAGAGAAAGAATTTGTATATTTAATTAATTGATTAAAAATATCAAAATAAAATAGAGAAAAATATAAATACTATTTTACAACACTTTTACTTTCTATGATAAAGTTTTAGACATATAGCAACATGAAATTAAATTCAAATCCCCCACTTTAAAAATCATTTCTCCTTGATGATAAATCTAGAACCGTTAAGTACTTTAATAAGTTAAAGCCTATTAAAAATCAAACAAAAATTAGAAATTGGTTTAAATTAAACCTACTAAATTCAGTAAACCTAAAGAATCATATTTCTTAACCCCTAAACAAATTAATCAAGATTAAATCCCTTATAACTCCCAAGTAAAATATCTTTTTAAAAATCTAACAATTCTTATTGAATAATTCATGTAGATTTATCAAGGCCTTGTAATCTCAGTGCTTCGGACTTGGGATGGATCTCAGGTGAGTGTTACTTCTTTATTTTGTAAATGTCTTATTTCTCTAGTTTGTGAGTGTTCGTTATTTTCTTATTGAATATTTCGGTATTATTTTTGAGTGTTTGCTCTTGTACTATTTTCTTTATTCACCATTCTCAGTAGTGTTTTATATGTTACTTACATGTGATCGTCTTCTTTATTTTATCAGTTTGATTTCCTATCTCATTCCAAGTGATATTAAGGACCGTACATCTTATTTATTTAGTTAAATTGAGAGATTGTTATCATTTCATGTGTTGGTAGTTATCACTGTTGACTTAGGCCTAGTATTGGATACCCTAGACTGTGACTTGATTTGATCTACTATCACTTGAACTACATTATATTCGAGGTTAGAGGGCATATATTAGGCATAGTGTTTATTGGCAGTTGTTGGTGATTATCCTGACTAGAATTTTCGTGGACATCGAGGAAGTGTTAGATATGACATTGCTTTACCAATATATTGATTTACTGATACTTGGACTGGCATTGACTTAGTTAGAGTTGGAGTTGACTTATGATATATTTATATTGGATCTTGATCAGTTTATAGAGGAGTTGATCTTGTTAGATTGTCATTACGTATTGTGTGTATAGCTTACCCTTGATATAGATATATAACATGATCTTGATTTTAGATTATTGAACCAAAGACTTTCGGACTTACCCTAATTATAGTAATTGAGTAGAGAGGGTCTAGATTTCTTATAGAGGACGTTACTTTCCTTAATTACGATTATATCGAATATGTTACCGAGTTTTGGGATCTTATGATTGACTTTGAAAGAGTGAGAGTGTGTGCTAATCTTGATCAAATTGAAATGTAAGGAATTGATTGTGTATCAGGACATGTAGTATTTTAGTTATTGAGATTTAGATATATCAGTGAATCAGAAAAGATATATATCGATGACTTGAGCATCAGAGTAGATTGATATGGCGAGAGAACTGGTTATTGATTCATTAAACTTGTGGGTTACTGTACTGGAATACTTTGACATGGACTGATATTTGACGATCAGGATGACTATTGAGGGCAGGTTCAGGATGACTATTGAGATCGACTATTGTTATATGCAGTACATGCATGTGAGATATTGACCAGTTCCAGATGAGACTGGCTATTGAGTATTATCTAGTTCTGTTGTTGTATAAATCTGTGTTATTGAAAGTTACTGGGAAAATATTGTCGGATCGTAACACATTCATTGTTATATTGTTCTACCGTTTACACGGTATTATTGTTCACATTGTTATTGTTATATTGATATTGTTATTGTCACTGTATCGTCCCAGTAATCGAAATGACATGGATATTGATTGTTATAAATAATAATATAAATTGACAACTTACACTGGGATTGGGGAAATTGATGGAGGAGACAGCGTCTGTATTTTGGGTGGACCTAGGATACAGGTTGCGCAGCCGAGATACGGTTCCACTGCAGGGTTCCGGGGGATGACTGACATCCCATATTGTTCATATTGTCATTGTGTTGACACATTGTTATTGTTATTGTTATTGACTACCTAACGGTAGGACCTGGTTCAGCACCAGGTGATTGGGCCGTGGTTCCGTGTATGTACGGAACCCACCTAAAGCATGGACAATGTCTCTTCTGTTAATTTCAATAACTTAGGACTCCGGTTGATACGAGTAGTACGCGTAGTATGGGATGCGTCTATTACAAGTGGCAATTGGTGTTCGCTGACATAATAAATGAAAATAAACTGTTAATGTATTGTGACTGACTATATCACCTGACTGTACATTTATATCACTGTGATAGACATGTAACTATAACCCTGACCAGACTTGGATGCCAACCTAGTGACACGTGATAGATTACACGCCTTGACATTGATTGCATATTTATAGTTGTGCCATTTGTCTGCCACCTTATTCATGTTTTTATCATGTGTTACTATTCAGTTATTTATTGTGTTATTTAGTCTTTCTACTTGCAGTTATTTCTTACTATTATATATGCACATGGTTTTCTGCACGAGCTGTTTCCCCTTTACACACACACTCATTATGGTCGCGTTCTGACGACCCTGGATTTGCACGTCCAGATATTGGACGATTGTTTCTAATGTGCAGGTGTTCGATGAGACGGTTCGCCTGGCGAGAAGCTTGGGTCCTCTCCCTTTGATTCTGATATACTTGCATTTTATTCTTGTTATTATTCCTTGATTCCTGTAACGCCCCCGATCCTGCGGGTACGGAGACGTTACTGCAACGTATATACGCAGGTCAGAAATACCCTCGCGTATATACGCTAAGCATCAGTACAGGTAAGAATCAGAGTACGGAAGCAAGTGGTGCATTATACATTCCAACATAAGAGTACAATTACAAAGTTATCACCAGAGGTGATCCAATTTTACATGAATATTACACCACTGATATGCGCAATTGCGAGATTACAAAGATATGTACAAGAGTGAACAGTAAAAAGGGCACTCGCGAGTTTACTAAAGGAAAACTCGAGAGGCACACAGGGGGCCTGGAAGGATAGAGCTCCAGATGGTCTGATGGAGATCCACGCTACAGCTGCGCCACTCTGATCAGCAACTGGGAGAATCCACACGCTCCAAGCTCCATGACCTGGACATGAGGATCCAGGGGAGTCAGATGAAACTCCCCAGGCGAGTGGTGAGGCGAAAGCCAAGTGGCGAGCAAGGGTAAGCACATGTATAGCGATAAAACCAAATAAGCCGAGGACGAGCAAATCTGATCGTATGGTTTCAGGTCACGGTTTCATGAGATTAGTACTTCGAAGGAATAATCCAAACAACGAAACCCTCATCTATATACCTTTACCTCATGTCACCATAATCCAAGCACATACAACCCGATTGTACTCAGGGCATGATAAGATAATGAACAAGAGGCAAGTGGATACAAGGGATAAAGCAGAGTATGAGCAGTTAATACGATAATACTCATAAAGCCGAAAATCCGAAGTAAAATCCAGGACAAGCAAATATGGTAAGGCATATCACAGATTCATAGCCGTTTAAGTTGCAGGCTTTAGTATGCGTCCCATTCCACATACCTCTACTTACAACTTAAAGAGCCGGTTATCATCTTGGCACTTTATTATTATTATTACTCGTCTTACCCTGATATCTAGATATGTGAACTAGCGTCCCAGCACACATATATCCATATCTGAGTAAAGCAAGGTTGTTATTGGAAACCAGCGGGGGTATCAACGAACTATGTTTACAGTGGGTCCCGTACATACCCGGGACCACGGCCCAGGATTGTTCCGTTGCTTGGTGGACGGAACCAGCCGCAAGGCTAACAGGAGGGACTTATGTATGCCCTTATCATGATGGTACCAGGAAGGAGGGAGCCAGCACTCCCCTCGGTCGCCTGGAGGCCCACAGGTCAGACCGGAAGTTTTAGTTGCACAACATGCCTAATACCACTGTAAACACGAACACATATTGATAGCCGCAAGTTTCCCCGACCCGATGCAAGTTGTTCCTTTTATGAATTATTAGATGATTATCAGATTCTGGGAATGAGCAAGAGCAAGTCAGGAATATCAGGAATGCAGATATATCAGGAGTACTGTACATACTATAATGTATCACATGTGTATCAGGAGTACATTTGTACTATCAAGATGTCAGGTCATCATTCCCGTTATCGTGATAATCATGAGAGTCAAGTATATCATGCTGGGTGTCAAGTGATAGCATGACAAGAGGATGATATTTGGCAGGTGACCAATCATGTCAAGAGATTGATATTAGTCCGGTGGCAAGTCATGTCATAACAAGAGGTCTTGCCAAGTAGCAAGTCGGGTGTCAGGTGATGGTACAACAGTTGTCAAGTAATATAAACAGGTGATAGGCATTAGCATGCAGATGGTAAGTATCAAGCAAAAGCATGTCAAATATTAACATATCAAGTTTGTCAAGTAATAGAATAATAGTTGAACACAATCAAAGAAGGCGTTAGTTCCAAACAGCATAAGTCATGAATAATACAAGTCGACCGATGAAATAGGAAAGTCAAAGGGGAAAGCGAGAACACTCGCATAACCAATAAAATAGTAAGGCAAGAGGATAGCGAGATCACTCGCCTAAATCTTAGTGAAATCTCTGATATTCGGAATCCAGGAAATCGACGCGTCAGTGCGTTAGAGAGAAAGTAAGGGAGAAGTCCAGGGAGAGAGAAGTATATGGAATTGGAGTGTGCACAGGGAAATGCGGGTTTGAGCATGGGATGCGAGGGTCGCAGACGCGGGAATCGCATCGCGAGAAATACCAGACGCAGGAATAGCAGACGCGGAAGTCACAAACGCGGGAGTCGCGTCGCGAAGGTGCCCAAACGCGGGGTTCGAGACCCGTGTTCAAATCAGGACGCGAGGAGAACGCGGACGCGAGTATAAACTCTGCGTCACGACAAAATGAATAGAACACAGACGCGGGCATGGGATCCGCGTTAGGAAACAAACAGAGAGAAGGGAAGGTGATATTCGTTAAGTGACAAGTCTTGTAATAACAATATATGATGCAAGTCCCGAGGATAAGGTCCATATAGAAAGAAGTGTTTAATCACGGCAAACAGTCAAGATTAGTCGACTAGGGAGATATAGTAGTCGACTAATGAAAGAGTTAGTCGACTATAGATAAGGGACAAGTCGACTAATAGGACTGCGTTATGGGAGAGCTGCGTTTCAGGAAGAAAGTTAGTCGACTAGGGGCAAATGCCAAGTCGACTAGCAAGGTTGCGTTTTCAGGAAGGGCGCGTCTTCAGAAGGAGGTTAGTCGACTAAGGGAAACATGTAGTCGTCTAACAGAGTCGCGTCCCAAGAAATAAGGCTGCGTTTCAAAGGGGTTAGTCGACTTACAGTTGGGTCAAGTCGACTAATCAAGTGCAACAGAGAACAGAGTTAGCTTTTTGAGAGTTGTGGTTGTTGATATAAAAACACAAGTATATAAACGAGTTATCCAAGTCTTTGGCGAGTAAAATTACTCGCCTACAGGTTCCTTGCTGCGTCCGACGAAGGGAAGTTCGGCCCCAATCCAAAAGGAGGGTACCGGCCCTAAGTCTTGCCAGCGGAGAAGAACGCGGCCCCAATCCAAAAGGAGTGGCCGGTCTTCACAAGGTGATGGAGAGAGGTTGAAGGTGCAAGTCTAGTTCACTTTGCCAAAAATAGGATTTTGCAAACGGTGCCACGGGGAGCGACAAGTTGGCTAGAATGAAAGAGCTCGCCGAGGAGGTGAAGATGGTATACTTGGTGGTGGCTACGGTGGTGTATATGATGGTGGAGAGGGTGGTGAAACTTTGGAGCTTAATGGGTTCATGGTGGAGAAATGAGGAAGAAGAAGATGGTGGAGGTGGTGTTGTGGTGGTTTTTGTTGTTAGAATGAAGAAGGAGATGGAGGGGAGAATGATGGTGGAATTTGGGGTGAAAATGGTGGAGAAATGATGGAGAAATGGGTGGCCATGGGAGTAAGGGCTGCCATTTTCGTTCTCAGCAAGCTTGCTGGAAACAAGGGAGGAGGAGAAGAATAAATGAATGCAAGAGAGAGAAGGAAAGTGGGGTATATATAAAGGTAAAGGAAAACATTATAATAATGTTGCACTTTTCAAATCAAAAGGACACACAAGAAGACTTGCGTTTCCCTCTCCAAAACGCAGCCCATAGACCTGCGTTTAGGTCTAAATGAGCCAAACGCGGAATTTAAAGACGCGTCCGGGGAGGATGCAAAAGGCTGCGTTTCAACAAAAGGACAAAAGTCATGATGACTTGATTGGGATTGATTGGCAGTGCATTAAATGCAGCATGGAGAGGATCTCCGCATTAAATGCAAAATCCCAGGAGTGAAGCTCGCGTTTGGCGAGAAGAGAGAAAAAGTGGGAAAATATCTGGACACTATTCCGGTATCTGGGAAAACACCGAAAACTCCGGAAAAGTCCCAAAAATAAAGTAACTTGAAAAACTTCCCAAAAATTCTCAAAAATAATAAATATTATAAAATAATTTTTGGTGAAATCGGTTTTCAGGAATTCAATCTCATTTTCAAATTAAAAATCATAAGGTCAACCGCCGATACCGGTCTACACCGGGTCGGCCGGATTTTGATAAATTCTGAAAAATCCCAGAAAATGTCTGAAAGAAGAAATTATAATTCTAAGTAATATGAAAGCGGAATTTAGAAATTTGATTCCAATTGTAAATTAAAATTCCTCGAATCAACCAGTGATACTGGCCAACACCCAATCTAGTGAAATTTTGATAAATTTAGAAAATTCTCAGAAAAAGTGTTTATATAGAAAAGGTGATTTTAAGAAGTTACTGGAAAGCCGTTTCTTAAAATTCAACTCCGTTTGTAAATTAAAAATCCGAGAATCGGTCAGCGGTACTGGTCGACACCGATTTTGAAGATTTTCAACTTAATTCAAGAAAATTCTAGAAAATCATAGAAAATCTAAAATATTGGAAAACAGTATTTAAAACTGAAATCGGTCAATTTGGAATAACAAAAAGATCAAATTGAGAAATCTACTAGGATCGAGTCCCCGGTTCAGACTAGGGCTGACTCCGAGTTCACAAATCCGAATCCAATGCAATACGATCATATGAATAATTCATAATACAAAACAAATACAGGAAGTAAATCAAAAATACGATCAGAAAATACGAATACGCAACTAAGTACGTATTCCAGGAACGGGGTGTTACACTCCATCCACCTTACAAAAAATTGCGTCCTCGCAATTTCGATAAGGGGTGAAATGAACACAAAAAGATGGGAATGAGGATTATGCCAATCAAGATATGGATAACTATGAGCTGTCCTCCCAGACTGAACGGCTAACTCAAGACAGAGGCATCCGCCCTTCTGCCGTGTATACATCCTCTGACGGTGCCATACTGATCTGATGTCTGCTCATAAGGGAACGCTGTCAGAACTTCAAAAGACTACCCCATTCTGAATGATTTAAGGTGAGCTGGCTTGGTAAGATAATCAATAACACTTCGATCAGACTGTGGGCCAAAAATGATGAAATCCTTAGTGTTGGAGTCCATAATATAATATAAAACCCTGCATGGTAAGATGTCATCCTTTTGCAGTAGAATCACTGACGGGCTGCATACTGAGCTTTGCTAACTCTGAAAGACGTAGCCAAGAATATAAAATAACTGTGAAGAATTCGGAATACTGACTTATGAATGATAAACCGACTGCAGATGAAACAGGAAGAAGATATCTGAGCCCTGTAAGATTTGTGGAGTGGATCATTGATAAGGGCCATGGCGATAGCTCAGATATAGTGATGGAACTCTGTTCAGCAGATCCATGAAAGCACGCTAGAAGAAATCCGAGGAATGGCTAGAGTGCCAAGCACTGAAGGGACTAGCCACGGATGAAAACCAAGCCTAGATGAGGTTATCGCGTAACACAGCTCAGGTGTTAAACATTAGGGTGCGGCGAGGCTAACGCTCTGCGAGACTCGCATATGGCGAAGCTCACGCGACGAAGCCAGCGCGTAACACAACGCTAAGTGCTAAGCACCAGGGTGCAGCGAAACTCACACCTGGTTAGGTTCACGGATGACTAGAACACGACCCTCGCTTAGCGAGGCTAGCAGAGCCCAGGTTCTGCCAAGTCAATAAGGATTACCAGAATTTCGTGGCTCTGAGAACATGATCAAGAAATTATAATAACCGAAACATGTCCCGAATGTTGTCTTCTAAGTAATAATCTGACTGTAAATCAGCTCTAAGAATATCCGAGTTCCACGAACATAGTTGAAGAAATCATGACCGCTATTGGAGGAATAGGAATGAAAAATATCATAACTTTGTCTGCCAGAAGTCTTGATTCTGAATTACTGTTATATACTGATACTTCAAATGTAATGATACAGTCTACCTGATTATATAAGCGATGACTACTCCACTTGACGTACCGGTCTCCTAGGATGTATCCATAAATACAAGAATATAATGCGAGGCCGAAGATCTGCCCAGTATAAGATAATGTGATATACCAGAATCGAGGAATGCCAGAACATAATGAGAGTGACTACATCTGCCCTGCTATTACCTCACTAGCTACGCATATCTTAAGTTGGCATAAAGGTTATAAAAATCAGAATAGCAAAAATAGGAGAGATAGGAATCATGAAATAGGGAGAGAGATAGGACGGACTAGGATTGATGGTGATAGTGCAATGAGGAGGATATGATATAGAGAAGTTTACCAACTCCGGACATGCTAAAAATGGGGATAAATAGTTACGGTCAGTACTTTCAGGGCTCCTTTTACAGATATTGAGCATCCCTTCTTGTTCTCACCCCATCATATTGAGCATCCCGACTTCCTCTTTCGTCAGATTATATGTTTGCCTCCCTTCATCATGTGCCCTAGTTCTCGGTCTCTTTTGTATATGACTCCATGCTGGATGCTGGGGATGAAGTGAGGTTATTCTGACAGTAGGTCCTGGATTCCCTCACAACGGTGATACTGGAAGAGTTGATCTGATCGGTGTAATGTTCTCTGCTTTCTTGAACAGACAGTCACTTTTCAACTAATCTCTGAACCCGCGTACGACATAATTCGTAACCTTTCTGGTGGTTGTGTTGTAGGTGCCCGGCTTCAGACAATATCCGCATATCATATGTTAAGGGCAAGGTTGGAGGGATGACTTAGCTAGTAGGGCATCCAGAGGCCTGTCTGAGCCTTTACTTCCATTAATTAAGAGGGTCTCTTCACCAACTTCATCTGCAACTCATCCTAATCTTTCTTCTCTGGGTCCATTCCACTTCCCGGATGATGACAAAAGAACTTGAGAATACTCCTTGGGCTGCTTGGGGATAAGAAACATCCTGCTCTTCATCTTCATTTCTCACTTAAGATATTGCTTGCTCGATTCTCCTTGTCGGCCACCATGTAAAACACCGACCGACTCTGCCTTAGGAATTTTGCAGTGTACTTATTTACAATCCAATCTCCCTACCGCAATTTGATAAATCATTCTTTCATTTCTTCCTGGGCTATTACAGAGAAGAATCTTCCTATAGAAATCCTTCGAGAACTAGTCCCAAGTGTTGGGCTTTCCCAGTCTCGCTGCTTCCGCCAGCTACTACATCCAGGCTACATCTTCTAACTGAATCTTGATCATTTTCACCTAGTTCTCGTCAGGGACCCAAGTTGACTTAGAAGATTCATCAGGTTTACTGACCACTGCTATGCATCCAGGGCTTCTCCATGCTTGAAAAGATTGCCGGCTGTAATTTCCTGAAATCTAACATGTCGCCTGGCTTCTGTTCCCGGAGTGCAACCAATGATCCTTGGTGCGGGACCTTCGTCTGTACTTGACCGTGTCTCATCATATCTTGCAGAAATAGTCTCAAATCAAGATTTTCTCCGTTAGGGTTACCCTAGGAAGAACCAGAACCGTTATGATTTTCCCATCTTTTCATGTCCGAGTTGGTCCAAGAATAACAAGAAACTGAAGTATGAAAGGATGGGAGAACTTCAGAATTCAAGGATAAGATTATCAAGAGAGAATGGATAACTTTGTACTTATAGTTGGATTGTACAGTTGCAAATTTCTTTACCATTAATTTGCCGACTGGTTGTACTGAGGATGTGAGAGCCTAGGCTCTGATACCACCCTGTAACGCCCCCCGATCCTGCGGGTACGGAGACGTTACTGCAACGTATATACGCAGGTCAGAAATACCCTCACGTATATACGCTAAGCATCAGTACAGGCAAGAATCAGAGTACGGAAGCAAGTGGAGCATTATACATTCCAACATAAGAGTACAATTACAAAGTTATCACCAGAGGTGATCCAATATTACATGAATATTACACCACTGATATGCGCAATTGCGAGATTACAAAGATATGTACAAGAGTGAACAGTAAAAAGGGCACTCGCGAGTTTACTAAAGGAAAACTCGAGAGGCACACAGGGGGCCTGGAAGGATAGAGCTCCAGATGGTCTGATGGAGATCCACGCTACAGCTGCGCCACTCTGATCAGCAACTGGGAGAATCCACACGCTCCAAGCTCCATGACCTGGACATGAGGATCCAGGGGAGTCAGATGAAACTCCCCAGGCGAGTGGTGAGGCGAAAGCCAAGTGGCGAGCAAGGGTAAGCACATGTATAGCGATAAAACCAAATAAGCCGAGGACGAGCAAATCTGATCGTATGGTTTCAGGTCACGGTTTCATGAGATTAGTACTTCGAAGGAATAATCCAAATAAGGAAACCCTCATCTATATACCTTTACCTCATGTCACCATAATCTAAGCACATACAACCCGATTGTACTCAGGGCATGATAAGATAATGAACAGGAGGCAAGTGGATACAAGGGATAAAGCAGAGTATGAGCAGTTAATACGATAATACTCATAAAGCCGAAAATCCGAAGTAAAATCCAGGACAAGCAAATATGGTAAGGCATATCACAGATTCATAGCCGTTTAAGTTGCAGGCTTTAGTATGCGTCTCATTCCACATACCTCTACTTACAACTTAAAGAGCCGGTTATCATCTTGGCACTTTATTATTATTATTACTCGTCTTACCCTGATATCTAGATATGTGAACTAGCGTCCCAGCACACATATATCCATGTCTGAGTAAAGCAAGGTTGTTATTGGAAACCAGCGGGGGTATCAACGAACTATGTTTACAGTGGGTCCCGTACATACCCGGGACCACGGCCCAGGATTGTTCCGTTGCTTGGTGGACGGAACCAGCCGCAAGGCTAACAGGAGGGACTTATGTATGCCCTTATCATGATGGTACCAGGAAGGAGGGAGCCAGCACTCCCCTCGGTCGCCTGGAGGCCCACAGGTCAGACCGGAAGTTTTAGTTGCACAACATGCCTAATACCACTGTAAACACGAACACATATTGATAGCCGCAAGTTTCCCCCGACCCGATGCAAGTTGTTCCTTTTATGAATTATTAGATGATTATCAGATTCTGGGAATGAGCAAGAGCAAGTCAGGAATATCAGGAATGCAGATATATCAGGAGTACTGTACGTACTATAATGTATCACATGTGTATCAGGAGTACATTTGTACTATCAAGATGTCAGGTCATCATTCCCGTTATCGTGATAATCATGAGAGTTAAGTATATCATGCTGGGTGTCAAGTGATAGCATGACAAGAGGATGATATTTGGCAGGTGACCAATCATGTCAAGAGATTGATATTAGTCCGGTGGCAAGTCATGTCATAACAAGAGGTCTTGCCAAGTAGCAAGTCGGGTGTCAGGTGATGGTACAACAGTTGTCAAGTAATATAAACAGGTGATAGGCATTAGCATGCAGATGGTAAGTATCAAGCAAAAGCATGTCAAATATTAACATATCAAGTTTGTCAAGTAATAGAATAATAGTTGAACACAATCAAAGAAGGCGTTAGTTCCAAACATTATAAGTCATGAATAATACAAGTCGACCGATGAAATAGGAAAGTCAAAGGGGAAAGCGAGAACACTCGCATAACCAATAAAATAGTAAGGCAAGAGGATAGCGAGATCACTCGCCTAAATCTTAGTAAAATCTCTGATATTCGGAATCCAGGAAATCGACGCGTCAGTGCGTTAGAGAGAAAGTAAGGGAGAAGTCCAGGGAGAGAGAAGTATATGGAATTGGAGTGTGCACAGGGAAACGCGGGTTTGAGCATGGGATGCGAGGGTCGCAGACGCGGGAATCGCATCGCGGGAAATACCAGACGCAGGAAATAGCAGACGCGGAAGTCACAAACGCGGGAGTCGCGTCGCGAAGGTGCCACAAACGCGGGGTTCGAGACCCGTGTTCAAATCAGGACGCGAGGAGAACGCGGACGCGAGTATAAACTCTGCGTCATGACAAAATGAATAGAACACAGACGCGGGCATGGGATCCGCGTTAGGAAACAAACAGAGAGAAGGGAAGGTGATATTCGTTAAGTGACAAGTCTTGTAATAACAATATATGATGCAAGTCCCGAGGATAAGGTCCATATAGAAAGAAGTGTTTAACCACGGCAAACAGTCAAGATTAGTCGACTAGGGAGATATAGTAGTCGACTAATGAAAGAGTTAGTCGACTATAGATAAGGGACAAGTCGACTAATAGGACTGCGTTATGGGAGAGCTGCGTTTCAGGAAGAAAGTTAGTCGACTAGGGGCAAATGCCAAGTCGACTAGCAAGGTTGCGTTTTCAGGAAGGCGTCTTCAGAAGGAGGTTAGTCGACTAAGGGAAACATGTAGTCGACTAACAGAGTCGCGTCCCAAGAAATAAGGCTGCGTTTCAAAGGGGTTAGTCGACTTACAGTTGGGTCAAGTCGACTAATCAAGTGCAACAGAGAACAGAGTTAGCTTTTGAGAGTTGTGGTTGTTGATATAAAAACACAAGTATATAAACGAGTTATCCAAGTCTTTGGCGAGTAAAATTACTCGCCTACAGGCTCCTTGCTGCGTCCGACGAAGGGAAGTTCGGCCCCAATCCAAAAGGAGGGTACCGGCCCTAAGTCTTGCCAGCGGAGAAGAACGCGGCCCCAATCCAAAAGGAGTGGCCGGTCTTCACAAGGTGATGGAGAGAGGTTGAAGGTGCAAGTCTAGTTCACTTTGCCAAAAATGGGATTTTGCAAACGGTGCCACGGGGAGCGACAAGTTGGCTAGAATGAAAGAGCTCGCCGAGGAGGTGAAGATGGTATACTTGGTGGTGGCTACGGTGGTGTATATGATGGTGGAGAGGGTGGTGAAACTTTGGAGCTTAATGGGTTCATGGTGGAGAAATGAGGAAGAAGAAGATGGTGGAGGTGGTGTTGTGGTGGTTGTTGTTGTTAGAATGAAGAAGGAGATGGAGGGGAGAATGATGGTGGAATTTGGGTGAAAATGGTGGAGAAATGATGGAGAAATGGGTGGCCATGGGAGTAAGGGCTGCCATTTTCGTTCTCAGCAAGCTTGCTGGAAACAAGGGAGGAGGAGAAGAATAAATGAATGCAAGAGAGAGAAGGAAAGTGGGGTATATATAAAGGTAAAGGAAAACATTATAATAATGTTGCACTTTTCAAATCAAAAGGACACACAAGAAGGACTTGCGTTTCCCTCTCCAAAACGCAGCCCATAGACCTGCGTTTAGGCCTAAATGAGCCAAACGCGGAATTTAAAGCCGCGTCCGGGGAGGATGCAAAAGGCTGCGTTTCAACAAAAGGACAAAAGTCATGATGACTTGATTGGGATTGATTGGCAGTGCATTAAATGCAGCATGGAGAGGATCTCCGCATTAAATGCAAAATCCCAGGAGTGAAGCTCGCGTTTGGCGAGAAGAGAGAAAAAGTGGGAAAATATCTGGACACTATTCCGGTATCTGGGAAAACACCGAAAACTCCGGAAAAGTTCCAAAAATAAAGTAACTTGAAAAGCTTCCCAAAAATTCTCAAAAATAATAAATATTATAAAATGATTTTTGTGAAATCGGTTTTCAGGAATTCAATCTCATTTTCAAATTAAAAATCATAAGGTCAACCGCCGATACCGGTCTACACCGGGTCGGCCGGATTTTGATAAATTCTGAAAAATCTCAGAAAATGTCTGAAAGAAGAAATTATAATTCTAAGAAGTAATATGAAAGCAGAATGTAGAAATTTGATTTCAATTGTAAATTAAAATTCCTGGAATCAACCAGTGATACTGGCCGACACCCAATCTAGTGAAATTTTGATAAATTTAGAAAATTCTCAGAAAAAGTGTTTAGATAGAAAAGGTGATTTTAAGAAGTTACTGGAAAGCCGTTTCTTAAAATTCAACTCCGTTTGTAAATTAAAAATCTGAGAATCGGTCAGCGGTACTGGTCGACACCGGTTTTGAAGATTTTCAACTTAATTCAGGAAAATTCCAGAAAATCATAAAAAATCCAAAATATTGGTAAATAGTATTTAAAACTGAAATCGTTAATTTGGAATAACAATAAGATCAAATTGAGAAATCTACTAGGATCGAGTCCCCGGTTCAGACTAGGGCTGACTCCGAGTTCACAAATCCGAATCCAAGGCAATACGATCATATGAATAATTCATAATACAAAACAAATACAGGAAGTAAATCAAAAATACGATCAGAAAATACGAATACGCAACTAAGTACGTATTCCGGGAACGGGGTGTTACAATTCCTGTATATCACCTTTGACTTCTATTCAGCTGTCATTTTCTTCCTGTTATTCATTGCTATCATGTGTAGTCTTATATGTATCATTGCAGTGATCCTTCTTATTATAGTTCTGATTTATAGCTTGTTCAGGTTAATTTAGGCTTAGCGTATATACGTGGGGTATTTCCCTTGCGTATATACGTCGCCGACTCTCGTCGCGACTCCGTTTCCGCGTATTTTTGGGAAGCGGGGCGTGACAAATGAGTATTTATTTAAAATCCCTAGGTTATTTTGTTTACCTTGCTACTACCAAGGAATCTTTTTTTGGTAATAGCAAGTATAAAATGGCTAATGCTCAAGCCCTAAGGGCTATTAGAAACTCACTAAGTAAAAAATATTTATCTATGATTTCTCATTCTGATTCCGCCTTTGCAGTGTGGAACATATTGACCTCTCCCGAGCTTCAAACACAAATCAATGTGGAGAAAAAAATCTAGTGGAGAAGAATCCGACCAACGTTGCTTCATGGTCCAAGGGAATAACTCCCTTGAGGTATATTCGAAAACTCAACTAGATAATAGTGTTAGTTCTTCTTGTGGTGATTATATAGATGCACATGCTTTATATGAAGAACCATTTATAGTTAATGAAAATTTGATTTCTAAATACAAATTTTTGAAAAAGGATAATCTTGTTTTAAAAGAGGAAAATAAAAATTTATCCTCTAGACTTGAAAATGTTTTGCAAGAAAGGGATGAGATTTCGAGTGAACTTGACTCATTTAAATCACAACTTGATCTTGCACTTAATGAAAACAAAATTTTGAAAAGTAAAAATGATTGTGAATATATTTTGATGAAAAATAAGGATTTAACTTCAAAATTTGATTTTGTATTAAAAGAGAATAATTCCTTGAAAAATAAAATTGACTTAATTTCATAAGAATTGAAAGAGTGTTTAAAGAAAAATATTTCTTTGCAAAATGATTTTGACACTCATGTTTGTCATACTAGTATAGCTTCACCTAGCTTACCTATTGCATGCTCCACTTTATCTTCTAGTATTGAAAATGATATAAATGATTTGAAGAAAAGTGTGAATTGTTTGGGCTCCACTTTGAGCCGTTGTGCTTTGAACCATACACGCTTGGAATCCATGTTTCGAAAGAAACAAGTTCTATCTATGCATGCACACCATACACGGCATACACATGCTACTCATGTACACACTCATAACACAATGTATGCTCATGTGTACACTTGTACAGATTGTGGACGTAAGGGCCACCTTGCTAAATTTTGTTTTGATAAGATACATGATGTAAATTTAGCAAATAAATTTATTTGGGTTAGGAAAGGAACTAACCCCCATGACCCAAAAGAGTATGGGTACCAAAGACCACCCCTATTGTATTTGATGTAGGTGTGGGCTCTCGCATGATGTGAGAGTTATGATTCCTTGAGGTGGATGCGTTCCGAGCTTAAAGAGAACATTTTGGATGCATCACTTACAAGGGGAGTTTGGTGGGAGGACCACCTTGTTTTGGAGACATGGAAAGTTACCTTCTAGGTTTTGGTAACGGTCTCTTACTCTTTATTTATATTAGCATGCTTTTCATGTTCATCGATTTATAGCATGTCTTGGTTTATATTGATTATTATAATTATGCATGATAATTAGATTAGTGATATACATGTTTAGTTAATTGAGACACCCATGTTTAATATGGACTTATATCTTTGTGTTCTCACTTTGTTTTAAAACTAATATGTATGTCCTAGTCTAATGCATATGCATATACATAATGATCATATGGATGTTTATGATTTTTTTTTTGATGCTTCATGTTTTAATGTTTATAGATTATTATGTTAAATGCCATGATTATTAGTTCATTGACATGCATATATAGCATTTGAGATCACCCATGTTTATATGGACCCATATGTTGTGTTCTCACTATTGTTTAGCTATTATGTATATCATAGTTCTAATAGCATGTGAATTTACATAATTTATGTTTATCATGTTGATTTATGTCTCGTTTTATACTTCATGATTTGATTACATGTTTGAATGTTAGTTTTCATTAAAACTTGAATATATACTTGTACATCTAGTGAGCCATAAATAGACTTCTATATGTTTGTGCTTAAATGCTCAGTTGTGCTTGTTAAATGTACTAGTATAGACTAGTTTTGATGATTCATGCATTTTAAACTTGTATTCCCCATCTTGGACATGTTTTATGATCATGTGTTTTCACTTTATGTATATGTTTATTTTGCCAAACCTTAAGATATACATGTATACCCCTTGAGTCATTTGCTTTTCATACAAATCTTTATTATGGACTCAATTGTGTTTAGGGATATGTATGTATACTTCTAGTTTTGTCAAAACATACATATGCCTTGAAGTATAAATTGCTTTTTAATGAAAATTTCGTTTTGATGATTTTCATGTTTTCATGTTTTAAAAGAATTTCAATTGAGCTTGATTGCATATTTTTATGATAATGTGTTCCACATATATCTTGTACACTCACCCCACTTATTATTTTCTCATGATTTTGTTTTCATGAGTATGATATGGGCTATATAGATTTTGAGTGTTTAATGATCATGTGATTTACATGTTTTTCATGAAATATAATTTTGTTTTATTCCTTACTTGAAGGATTTCGTACTAGTTTACAAAATTTTCTTTTAACTAGTTCGTAGTCTTCATTTTGGAAGAGTTTTCAAACATATTCTATTTTAAAACCTATTTTGAAAACCCTTTCCATTAAAGGGTGGTTGGATGGGCGACCATGCCTTGTATACCCTTCTTGAATATCTTTTAAACTTGTGCATGATAAGGGGTGGTAAGTATGAGTTATACACTTGATCCTCATTATATTTTTATTGGTATCAAAATTGATATTTCATATGCTTGTATACTCATATGTGTTTTCTATATATGTATGCCTCATATTTCAATTAATATATCCATAAATATATATATATGATTTGATTGTACTTGTTTCACATGTCTTTACAATTTTTTTTTGAAAAAGCACAAATTATGTTTGCTAAGCTTGATTTAGTTCATCATGTCAATTATTTTTAATTAGTATCTATTACAAGTTTATGCATTGTTTCTTTTAGTATTTCATAAAGGGGGAGAAAATTCTTATTTTTAAATTGATTTTATGTAAAATTGGTATTGGTTGTATTTTCAATTTGTATCAGTTTTCATTTTAAATTGGTATCTTACTCCTACCATTTATGATGTAAAATACTTTGGTTTAATATATGCTAACATTTTCAATATTAGTATCAATGATCTTAAATTGGTATTATTCTCTATTTCGTATCCTTATTACAAAATGATTTTATTGTTTATCTAAAAATTTAGTTTTTACCTTTAATTAGTATCAATATTTTTCAATTGGTATTAATATATTTATCAAAAATTTTAAATTGGTATACAAAAAAAACTTAAGTTTTGATCTTTAAGATTTGATGATATAACAATTGATTGTTTTTTCCTTAGCCCCTTTGTTGATGCATTGACAAAAAGGGGAAGAGATATTTGAGTTTATGTATGCATATATGCATGTTTATATCTTGTTCAAGCATATATTATTTATTGGTTGTTTCCTAACCCTTTTTGATGTATGACAAAATGGGGGAGAAGTATTGGTGTTCATGTTTTGGTTTCATATTTTGTACATGTTTATCTCATATATGTATATGTAGGTTTCATGTTTTGTACATATTCATATATGTATATGTTATCATGTTTTATACTTGATAAAATAGAGTATCATTTAAGGGGGAGTTTTTATATCCCTTTTATATCTTGTGTTATAACCTATATGTTTTGTCATCATCAAAAAGGGGGAGATTGTTGGCCCAAAAGGTTACACTCTCTATTTCTTTAAGTTTTGATGATAACAAAACACATAGAAGTTATTTAGTACTAATAAGTTATTTAGAATGAGTTTCAGATTTGTACTAGTCATGATGGCCTTATTAACCATATTACAAGGATAATGGCGCTAAAAGGCAAATGACGCAAGAGGACGTTTTCATAGGAGAGAAGGCTCTAGCTCGGCAACGCGGTTCAGAGACACCTTCCTATAAAGTTTTTATAGTTTTAGTTTGTTAAAGAATAGTATATACGTTTGAAGCTCAAATATACACACACAAATTTAATACGTTTGGTTTTCGATTTAATCGGTTTTGGATTTCAAGTACATATATCGGGTTTTAGATTTGAACCAGTTTTAGTTCTGCTGATCTGCTTGACACCCTTTTATAGTTGTTATCATAACTTTTTATTCTTATATTCAAATAACATGATTTAATTTGCATTTCAAAGATAAATTTCAGATCTAAATTTCTTATTCAATAATAATTTTCAGATTCAAATTTTAAAGATGTCAAATATTTGATTGAACTCTGTTCTTGTTCTGAAATAAGCTTACAGTTTCTGTTTTGACACCTGTCAGTATTTTATTGATAACCTTTTAATAAAAAATGATATTGAGTTGATTTCAGTTGCATTAAAACGAAGACTTAAATATCTACAAATTATTCTTATATATCTAATTCTGAATTCGATCGTTTATAGCCTGAAAAATGTGCTCAAAATTGACCAATCTGCCAGATTGACAGTAATGGCTAATTTTCTGGAGGCTGATTTTTTAACATGTTTTCAAAATGTGTTTAAGTTTAAATAAAACGTGGTTAGCTGTATTAGAGGGTCAATTTATTCCTCTTATATTCAGGTAAAACTTTTCTATATTTACTCTTCCTAAATCCTATATAAAGGGGTCATTAGGGTAGAGGTTCACACAACAACAAATTCAAAGATCAAAAGTTTGAGTTTCTTGAGAAAGCTTTTATTTAAGTTTTGGGCTATTATTTTCAAAAGTTTTTTGAAAGTTTTTGGTTCTTAAAATCTCTCTTCTATTTTTATATCACTTACAAAACCTTGAGCTTCAATCTTATATATTATTCTCTAGGGTTTTTGTAAGGAAAAGTTTTTCAAAAGAGAGTTTGTGGTCTTTTGATCATCCAGTGATTATTATATTTGTGGCTCCACTACCTCTGGACTAGAGGAGTGTGATTGAGGAGTTGGGTACTCCCTAGTGGTTGTAATCCTTTGTGAAAATTCTAGTGGATCGGAAATCCTTCTGGGTGAAGGCAGGGACGCAGAGCTGGGTGCTCGAACCTCGAAACAAATCTCAGTGTTTGCGATTGGTTTACTTGCTTTATATTCATTACTTTATTTACTTGATTCATATTCATTGCCATATTGTCGATCAATACTCATACAACAAGATTGCATTGCGCACCTCAAACTCTTATATAGAAGAATCATGAGGAAGGAGTTCAGAGCCCTTCACGGGGTATTCGGTTTCTAGTCTTATTTCGGGTGATCGTTGCATCATAACATTTTAATTTGTGCATTGATTAGCATTATCACCTATTCACCCCCCTCTAGGTGATTTCAGTTAGCTCCAAAACTTGACTTTAAATCCTTTGTTGAAGCTACACACGTACTAAGTGAAATCACCTAGAGGGGGGTGAATAGGTGATGGCTATATGATAATGGCAATTATGCGGAATTTAAAAATTTAACTCTAAACAATTAGCACAATACAATATTTCTTGCAAGTAAAGGACAATGTAAAATTGCAAGTAATAAAAGAGATAGAGTTAGAGAAATTTGAGCAAACGCAAACACGCCGATATGTTTCCGAGGTTCGAGCCACGCTCTACGTCCCCGCCTTCACACTTGAAGGATTTCCACTATTGAGGATCCCACCGGATCAACAATACAAGGACAACACTTGTCCGTCTCCCGTGATGACACTTCACCACCTTGAGCACACTAGCTCGCCTTGAGGCCGATGCCTCTACAACTTCACTCAATTACAATGGAAGTGATCACACTTGATCACTTTTACAAATAGCTCACTAAGCACAATCCTAGAACCAAATAGTAGACTTAGAGTATGGGATTGTGTAGTGCTAAACTAGAGAGAAGTAGAGGAATAGGCTCCAAGAAAGGTGATGGAAATTTAGGCTTTGGAGAGAAAAATCTTTTCTTTTGAAAACTTTGGAAATCTTTGAAACTCTTGTCAAAGTTCACTTGATATCTCTAAAATCATTAGTCATATCATATGAAGTGACCACCTATTTATAGGGGTCAAAAACTGCTCAAGAGATTCGTTGGAGACAAATCCCAAAAGTCAAAAAGTCAGAAAAAATAGCTGTTGAGTCTGTCAGACTTTTTGACAGACTACCGGTCGACCGGGTCGGTCGACCGCCAACGGTCAAAAATCCGACCGTTGGGGCTCACCGGTCGACTGGGTCGGTCGACTGGCATTTCCAGAGAGCAGCAGGTTGGGGGCCGGTCGAGTATCGGTCGACTCCCGGTCGACTGATACGCATATGCACAAATGTGCATGTCGGTCGAGTGCCGGTCGACTGCCGGTCGACCGGTCACTGTGAATTTCTGAAAAATCAGAATTCACAGACCTGGGCAATTTTGGGTTTTGGTTTTGGGTCTTGGATAAAATGTTTTGGTCTTGAAAAATCATAGAGTATGAGCATGTGTCATACTACTATCAAGGTAAAATACTTGGTAAAAATTCTTTTGATAAAAACTTGATTTTCAATGAAAATGTTTTTCCCAAAAACTAGTCTCTCTAAAAACGTATTTCCAAAATAGATATGTTCAACTAAAACTGAGTTTGGAAATAGAAATAGAAATTATTTTGAAGCCATAAACCACTCTAGAAAATGTGTGTGTGTGATATCCCATATCTCTACTTCTACTATTTAGTTTTGACAAAATATTCTAAAATGAAAATAAACAAAGTACAAAACTTGGATTTTTAAGCAAGTCTTGATCTTCTTCTTGAACTTTTCTTCAACGCAAATTCCGAAGCTTCCTATGTGCTTTAGCTTGGGAATGCAAATGTTGGGCAAACTCCAAATTTGTGAGTCTTTTAGCGGAGTTGTCAAAATCTGTTTCTTGAACCTGAAATACTTTAAAATCAAGAATATTAAATACATAACTAAATATGTTTTGCTATCATCAAAATAACCGGGATAATGGCCTTTGGGCCAACAATCTCCCCCTTTTTGATGATGGCAAAACATATGTAGTTATCACAAGATATTTTGGGTGGAGTCTTCAAATGAAGCTCCCCCTCAACATATGCATATATAAAAAATCATACTCAGGCATACTCAGGCATATTATCACAATTGCTAAATCATAAACATCATATATCCATGCCCATAGAAAATATCAACCACACATGTCATATCATAGATAAAAGGAAATGAGTCTCAACATGACACAAATACATACCACACAAGACATGTCCACAACACAAAAATAAAGGTGTCCAAAATAAAGGTGTCCAACACAACAAAATAAGTCACATACATAACAAAATATCTCTCTCCAAATGTCTCTCCCCCTTTTTGACATCATCAATAAAGGGGAGGTCACACATCAGCATCACTCAGTCGCCTCGTCATCCTCCTCCTCGTCATCATCTGAGCCCTCGGCCATCGTCTGGTCATCACCATCATCTGAGGAAGAAGAGGAAACTACCTCCTCTGTATCCACGGCATCAACTCTGGGGCGCGGTGGTGGAACAGAGACGCGAGCTCTGGGAGGGAAAGGAGGACCAGCAGCAGGGAGACGACGAGCACCCGGAGTCCCATCAGGAACGACTATGTCCAATTTAGAGAACAGAGATTGGAACTGAACATCCACAAATCTCATGGACTCAGCCATATATGACAAGTCGTTTCGGACCTCCGCCCGAAAAGCAGCATCCATAGCAGCACGAGCCTCCAAATCTGCCCGAAGAGAAGCATCACGAGCAGCCATATCTGCACGAAGTGCAGAGACTTGCTCACCGACCCAGGCCTGATGTGCCTCGATCTGCGAGCGGACCTCAGAAGCAGAAGCACCCTGAAACTCAGGAGCAGGAAAAACAGGAGGTGGAGCTGGAGCTGGATCAGGTGCAGGAACAGGTGGTGGTTGCACAGCTGCGTGTCGACGCAACTGAGCTTCCATCATCTTTAAGGCAGCAGCATTGAAATCTGAAGAGGGTTTTGAAGGGGCTTGACCAGAGAAATCAAAATCTAGAGCCCTAAGCAAATGGGTAATGAGCATGCCGTAAGGCAGACTCCTACCAGCAGTACGAATCTGATCACCACTCATGTGAGAAGCGATCACTCGAGGGAAATTTATCTTAATGCCTTTAAGGAGGCAATAGATAATCAAGGGAACAGGACCTCGAGCATGGCTAAATTCACCGGATTTTGGCACGATGTTATGAAAGACAATCTTAGCAAGGACCTGAGATTGGAGGGTATACTGACTCACAATCTCATTCCTCACTAGATCGGGATTGTCATCCTGGTGAAGAAGAGTGGATGCGGTGAGTGAAGACTCACCCTCCGGATATTCAGGAAAATCATGTAGGTCATAAGAGTAAACATCTATTCCATCAGTGGAAAGATGAAGAATTCTAGCAAATTGACCTAGGGAAATGTTTATGTCCCTACCCATCACACGGGAGATGATCCGGTTCCCACTAAATTCAAAATTGGCATAGAAATAGGGAACCAAAGAAGTGTAAACTTTCTCCCTAATGGAGAGAAAATCTACAAGATTGTTGGCACGAAGTATGTGGGGGATATCTAAATGTTCAAAATCATGCATAGCCACATATCTACCCGAAATAGTATTCCTAGGGGCTAAATGTGTGTAACGATCAGAGGCAAGATCGTTACGGAACACAGGTTCAGTCCTAGGGGCTTGAGATGAGGATTGGGCAATGCCCTTTCCCTTCTCAGAACGATGTCTTTTTGGAGGCATGATAAAAATCCAATTTTTAGGTTTTTGCAGTTAATGGCACGATCTAGATGATCAATCAACCTAATATGAAGACAAAGGAAGTGATAGATCTAAGCTAGAAAGGAAGAACAAGTGAAAAATTCGAAATTTTTACCTTTGAGAAAAACTGAAACCCTAGCTTGAAATCCAGAAATTCTGAGAATCTGACGGATGGATCGGCTTGAGATTGAAGATCCGAGTTAGAAATGAGAAGATTAAAATGGGTTTTGAAGGAATTTGTGATCAGGTGAACGGATTTGTAGAAGGAAATTTTGGAGAAAAGGGGCTCCTTCGGTCGCTGTGAGAGGAAATGAGAGAGAGAGTGCGAAACAGTGGGAAAAAGGTCAAATATATGCCAGAATACGACTATCGGTCGACTGGGATTGAGGGACCGGTCGACCGAAAAGAAACAGAGAGTCCTGCATCTAAATCGGTCGACTGGTCCTATACCAGCAGTCGACCGGTAGCACAAAAAAATCAAAAAATTTTTCTCAGACAGAGCCGGTCGACTGGGGTTAGGGGCCAGTCGACCGGTAAGTCTGAAAAATCTGCTACCATATTCTGACCAAAAAAATTTTTTATAAATAAACATTATAACAAATAAAAATATGTTATATTATAATAATCAGGGATAACACAATTATTTTTAAATCTTCATTTAGTGATCATATCAACAAAACTTCACACAAAATTATTTAATTTTATTTTACATATTTAAGCAAAGGTATAAAGATGTTGAAGCCGAATACCCAGTGACGGGTTCTGAACTTCATCCTCTTGATTCCTCTTGAATGAGTTGAGGTGCGCAATTGCCATCTTTAAGGTATTTGCTCAACTATGAAAATTTTCAAAAAGTTTTATTTTATTTATGAAAAATAGGTCTATATGTATACAAGTATATAATCACAAAATCTAAACTATACATATAGATACACAAAAATTGGACATGTGGACAAGTATGACATAAGGCATAACAATACAAGATATGAAAATTAATACAAGGCATGTACACAACATGATAGAAAGGTAGTTCTATATAAGTATGTATCAATAATGAATTAAAAGCAAACTAACCATTCTACACATATGTATACATGTCAAAAAGAAATCAAAATTGAACATGGCATATACAATCATGTTAGAGTTGCAAGTTTATACTAATCATGTATCAATGAAGCATAAAACTAAACTAGCAATCCTATAACAATTGTATATACAAAATTAAAAACTCTTAAATGGAGATGTTACCAATTTACGGTTAGTCTCCAAAAATAGGTGCCTCCACGATAGCGATGCAAGCTAGATTTGAACTTTGAGCTTAGTTGCATCTACCACCCGGGCACCGTCTCCCCCTAAGTCTTGGAGGAAGTAGATCCACCTGTGTCACCTACATTTGGAGGATCTTTTGGTACCCAAATCTTTGAGGGTCCTTTGGGGTTAGTACCGGGGCGAACCCAAACATATTTATTCTTAACATTGTTCTTAGCATAACAAAATTTTTCTAGATGGCCTTTGCGGCCACAATGAGTGCAAACATAAATCCTACCACTACCATACATGTATGCATGCTTGTGAGTGTGAGTATGTTTCCGTGCATGTGTATGTGCATGTTGTGCATGTTTCCCTTGGGGTGTTCCCTTAGGAAATTTAGAAGCTATCTTTTTCAAATCAAATGCACAATTTTTAAGTGTGGAGTCCAAAGCATCAACACGCTTTTGGATCTCAACAAAATCATTTTTATCTATTGAAACCATGGGGGTTTTACCCTTATTTGCAAGTTTATGCTTATCAAAATCATTTTTCAATTTTTCAAATGCACTAGATAAAACATCTTTTTCTTTAACAACTATTTCTACTTTATGTTTTAAAGCCTCATTTTCTCTTTTTAATTTCTTATTTTGAGATTGTGAAATCTCATACCTATTTTGCAATTCTTCAAAGAAATGTGCAAGTTCATCCATAGTCAAATCATCATCTTCTAAGGTGTTTTCTAGAGTTACCTTTGGTACATCCTCCCCATGTGCCATGAAACACATGTGCGCGGCGTCGACTTCCTCTTCGGATTCCGACTCCGTGTCATCCCAAGTAGCCACCATGGCCTTCTTCTTTCTTTGCCCGTTCTTGGATGTGGTTGCTTGTAGAGCGGGGCACTCGGCAATGAGGTGACCAATCTTCTTGCAATGGAAGCAAGGACCGGGCTCCTCTCTTTTTCTTTCAAATCTCCCTTGAGGTTTCCCTCGCCGGAAATTGCTTTGTCTTCCCTTTTTGTAGAACATCTTGCCCACCTTCCGGATGAGCATGGCGAAGTCTTCATCGCACTCGTCCGATGAATCATCCTCGTCTTGAATGGTTGGAGCGGCTTTGAAGGCTATTGATTTCTTCTTGGGTGCCTCCCTTTCTTCTCGTACCTTCATCTCCATCTCATGTGTTTTGAGATTGCCGATGAAGCCGGAGAAGTCCATCTCCTCTTTGTCATTTAGCTCTTTGAGGGTTGTCGCCTTGACTTCCCAAGCTTTAGGAAGAGCTCTAATCACCTTCCTTATCTTTTGATCGTTGTCAATCTTGTCACCTAAGGAAGAAAGAGCATTAGTTATTTTTGTAAAGCGAGTGAGCATGTCATCAATGCTCTCATTATCAATCATGTAAAAATTCTCATATTGAGAACGTAGCAAGTCAACTTTTGCTCTCTTGACTTGTGACGTTCCCTCATGAGTCACAATAAGCATGTTCCAAACTTCATATGCCGATTTACAATTAATGATGCGTGCAAGGTCATCTTCATTAAGTGCTTGTGTTAATGCATATTGTGCCCTAGCATTAGCTTCATAGTCCTTGGTGGTATCCTCGGACCATGTGCTCTCATCACTAGTGGGTTCAATGAAATCTTTGGTGACGGCCCTAGCTACCTTGACTCCTAGGGATTTTAGAAAAAGGTTCATCTTGACCTTCCAAATAGGGAAGTTCAAGCCATCAAATTTGGGAGGGGATTTTATGCTAGAAAAGTCCATGGATGCCATGAATGCACAATATATAAGATGCACAAAAACAAAATACAACAAATGAATATAGCCAAATGTATGGATCTCCCTAAGGTTGTTAGACCTAAGTTGTAGGGTTAGGCTCTGATACCAATTGAAATCACCTAGAGGGGGGGTGAATAGGTGATGGCTATATGATAATGGCAATTATGCGGAATTTAAAAATTTAACTCTAAACAATTAGCACAATACAATATTTCTTGCAAGTAAAGGACAATGTAAAATTGCAAGTAATAAAAGAGATAGAGTTAGAGAAATTTGAGCAAACGCAAACACGCCGATATGTTTCCGAGGTTCGAGCCACGCTCTACGTCCCCGCCTTCACACTTGAAGGATTTCCACTATTGAGGATCCCACCGGATCAACAATACAAGGACAACACTTGTCCGTCTCCCGTGATGACACTTCACCACCTTGAGCACACTAGCTCGCCTTGAGGCCGATGCCTCTACAACTTCACTCAATTACAATGGAAGTGATCACACTTGATCACTTTTACAAATAGCTCACTAAGCACAATCCTAGAACCAAATAGTAGACTTAGAGTATGGGATTGTGTAGTGCTAAACTAGAGAGAAGTAGAGGAATAGGCTCCAAGAAAGGTGATGGAAATTTAGGCTTTGGAGAGAAAAATCTTTTCTTTTGAAAACTTTGGAAATCTTTGAAACTCTTGTCAAAGTTCACTTGATATCTCTAAAATCATTAGTCATATCATATGAAGTGACCACCTATTTATAGGGATCAAAAACTGCTCAAGAGATTCGTTGGAGACAAATCCCAAAAGTCAAAAAGTCAGAAAAAATAGCTGTTGAGTCTGTCAGACTTTTTGACAGACTACCGGTCGACCGGGTCGGTCGACCGCCAACGGTCAAAAATCCGACCGTTGGGGCTCACCGGTCGACTGGGTCGGTCGACTGGCATTTCCAGAGAGCAGCAGGTTGGGGGCCGGTCGAGTATCGGTCGACTCCCGGTCGACTGATACGCATATGCACAAATGTGCATGTCGGTCGAGTGCCGGTCGACTGCCGGTCGACCGGTCACTGTGAATTTCTGAAAAATCAGAATTCACAGACCTGGGCAATTTTGGGTTTTGGTTTTGGGTCTTGGATAAAATGTTTTGGTCTTGAAAAATCATAGAGTATGAGCATGTGTCATACTACTATCAAGGTAAAATACTTGGTAAAAATTCTTTTGATAAAAACTTGATTTTCAATGAAAATGTTTTTCCCAAAAACTAGTCTCTCTAAAAACGTATTTCCAAAATAGATATGTTCAACTAAAACTGAGTTTGGAAATAGAAATAGAAATTATTTTGAAGCCATAAACCACTCTAGAAAATGTGTGTGTGTGATATCCCATATCTCTACTTCTACTATTTAGTTTTGACAAAATATTCTAAAATGAAAATAAACAAAGTACAAAACTTGGATTTTTAAGCAAGTCTTGATCTTCTTCTTGAACTTTTCTTCAACGCAAATTCCGAAGCTTCCTATGTGCTTTAGCTTGGGAATGCAAATGTTGGGCAAACTCCAAATTTGTGAGTCTTTTAGCGGAGTTGTCAAAATCTGTTTCTTGAACCTGAAATACTTTAAAATCAAGAATATTAAATACATAACTAAATATGTTTTGCTATCATCAAAATAACCGGGATAATGGCCTTTGGGCCAACACTAAGATCTTGATTACAAATCTGAAACTAAATAAACACAAGATCATTAGTACTATAACTACATGAGTTGATCATCATCAAAACTAGAGTGATAGGCCTTTGGGCCAATAGTTATATATATATATATATATATATATATATATATATGTATGTATATATAATATAATATAAAAGGGGAGAGCGGTGATGAGCTTTTAGGCGTTTGGGCTTGGTTTTTAATAGATTGGCTTGGGGATCATATAGGCTTGGGTAGAAAATGGAAAAAGAAAAGAAGAAAAGAAAAGATGAAGGAATTGGGCTGGGCTGGGCTGGGCTTGGGAGATTGAAAAATGATAAGAAACTTAATAATAAAAATAATAATAATAATGGTAACAATAATAATAATAACAATAATAGTTAATAATAATACAAAATGATAATTAACAATAACCATGATAATAATTAACAATAATATTAATAATATCAATAATTAACAATAAGAATAAGACAATATAATAATAGTTAAGAAAGCTATTAAATAGTAAGATTAGTGTTAATGAAATAAATTTAAAATAATAATAGTAACAAAAGACAATTATTAATAATATATAGTATACATATATTTGCAAACACAATTATACTTGTATGAGCACCAATCATGAACATATATCTATTATGTATACTTACATGTATTTATGCATATATACGAAATAAAGTAACCAATAATGATGATAATTAAATACAAATATATATTTAAAATTTTAATATAGTATTAACTAGGGAAATTACAACTGTTGAGCAATATTTGGTCTAGCAATAAAGAGATAAATAAGTGCACCAACAAATTCACAATGTGAGTAGGTTGGGATCCCCATTATTTTCTCAAAGTTTAAAGTGTATCTCTAGTAATATAAAATGGGTGAATAAAATTAGAGTGTTGGAGAAGATCTAAAGTATATTTCTATTGAGGAAGAAAAACCTCAGGGAGTAAATAACCTCAATGTTCAAAAAATAACACAAGTTTTTCATCTTAAATTGACTCTGGGGATGTTGCTTCAAGGAAGCAACACTGAGATCACAATCATGTGACCAACATAAAGTTGAAGAATAATATGAGTATGTGCCAAGCTAAGGTGAATGTCGCATTATCAAAAGTTCTCTCAATAACGTTAATAACAATAAGAGATTGACAAAAATGCTCAAACCAAGTAGAAGGTGTTCGTTTGAGTCCATAGATAACATCATAAAGATGACATTATGTTGCAACGGAGCTTGTAAACTAGGCGAGAGTTGCACATATACCAGCTTAAAGAGAACTATTAAGCAAAGAACTGTTAACGTCCATTATGCAACAAAGGCAACAAGAGCACGAATTGAAGTCATTTTTACTACCATGGCAGATGTCGCTTATAGTCAATGTTATATTACTAAGTATGAGCTCCCAAAGGAGCTTTGTAATGCAATGGACCCATTTTACTGAGACTTACCTTTTACATTCATTGCAATTCAAGGGTGTAGCTTCAATAGGAAAAGTTACTATACCCTAAGATAAGGACAATAGAATATTTATACTTCTTTTTCCAAAGTTTATTTTCACTCTTGATACTTAATTGTCTCAAATAGAATGAAGAATAGAAATAAAAGAAACAAGTTATGAGAAAAGGATTAGCTATAAGATAATTATAAGGAGTAGAAAATCAAAGATAATAGTACCAAGATTGTAGGAGGAGAAATTAACACAATTTTTGATGAAGATAGAATGATTGTAGAGTAAAGATCACTAATGAAAACATTGGCAAGCTTGAAAAGATGATGAATCTAAAGAAAAGACAAACTATTGCTGCAACAAAATTGCTATGCTCTGATACCAATTGTTACGTGCATAACCAGGGATACCATACTTACATGTTACTAATAGCTGAGAGATACAGAGATCCCTACCGACGACCTCAAGCACGCCATGAGATCGGTTACCTCAAGCACACAAGTTAAATATTAAAAGATATAAGAAAAGAATATACAATTTAGTGTGGTTCAGCCCAAATTAGGCCTACATCTACAGGGAAAGAACTTGAGAGAGTTTTATTAATAAACTTGATACAAAGAGATCTAACCTTCCTCTTGATGACACAAGAGTATTCACCTTCCCCTTGAATTTATGCCTAAATTACAAGAGCATACATTTTCTCTATACATCTTCACCTTACTCCTCACTTTCTTGGCTTTTTAGGGCCTTCTTAGCTTTTTAAGGCCTTACGTTGTTGTTCACCATAACTTTCTTCTGATCTTCTGCTCCACCTAAATCCTAGGTTACAACCTTTTATTTATAAGATTTTATAATACAATTCCTATTTGGACTATGAGATGATCTTGGCCATTGGATGCTTGAAGAATCTTGATCAATCTTATTAGGAGTTGATCTTCTTGATTTAGAAAGATTCTAGACCTTTTAATCTTTAGAAACAAATCTTTATTGAATAAGAATTGAATCCTATTCATACTCCTCCTAAAAAGAAACTCGCAATCGCCTGAAAAGGAAACTGCTTCACCTTGATTTGCTTCTTTTGTTTCAAGCTATCATCTTCTCTAACTCAATTGGATTTTCTTGGACCATCATCTCCTTTTGAAAAATAAGGCAAAATCCTAACAATCTCCACCTTGACTTGCTTTTCAAGTCTTTAGCAAAACAACTTGAGATTTTAGATTACTATCTTAATTCTTTCCTTAGTTTTAACCATGTCGTGAAATCTTTAACCTTGTCCCCTCTCCCCGAGGCCTTTGGCGGATTCACCGACATGCCATCTCGGACCTTATCAGACGCACACTTTCTTTAGTCATCCTGCAATACTTAGACCCGTTGCAATTTTTCATGAAGCTCCACCTCAAAGTGAACTCCTTTCAAGTTTTTTATTGAAACTCCTTGACCTAATTTTTTTCCCTTAGCTTGCATTGCATCATTGTCGCTACCAGCAAATTCCGCTTTGTGACGCCTTCCCGGCCATGGAGTCCTGCCGATCTTAAGGCAATTTGCCTCTAATTCTGCCATGGTCTTACCAACTTTAATTGAATATTATCAAGGACCTGTCATGCCATGGTCTTCCACCAATCACTTGGTGATGATCCACCTTCCATCAATGTTTTAACCTTGAAACTTACCGTCTTCACATAATTGATATGGTTTTACCGGGCCTTCCCGTCACACACTGTCATGGTCTTCCTTCCATCAATCAGGGCAACCATCCACTACTTCATTGATGTTTGTCAGATCTATTGCTCTACTATTGATGATCTTCAAACCTGATAGATCCACCAATGCCTGCAATAATCTTACGTGTGATGACTAGCCCGTCGTAACTTTGACAATGATCTTCGTCGATTCCTTTAACCGATCTATATAGAACCCACATCAGACATTAGAATCTCCTCGATCTACACCCACCATTGCATCTAGAAGTTGAAAAGTATAGGGATTGACACCTTGTATAACAGTCCAAGATTTAATTACTTCAAAATCTATAATCATCAACCTTATCGCTCGTTAATCAGAATATACTAAAGAAATTTCGGCAGTATCTCCTCTGAAATATAGACTCCATCTCAATACAATAATTTAGATTTCGGCTAACGTCAGCCTACTTATAAATTTCAATATTTCATCATATAATTCATCTCAAAGTAAATCAAATAACATATACAAAAGAATTTACGATAAATATTATTAACCTAGAGTTTTCCAATACGGGTGTTACAGCTCTACCCCCCTTAGAAAAAGTTTCGTCCTCGAAACTTGGCACATCTGATAATAGGTAAGAGTAATACTTTCAATTTCTTCTTTATCTCATGAAATCTTTCTTCTAATAAGGTAATTTTGTTCCCTTCCGGCCATTCATTTCCTTATGTGTTCACAACATGCAATATATGTCTAATATATCACTTTCACACAGAATATATCTTACACATACCTCCTCAACACTAGGAGGAACTACTTCGGGCATCGAAGCTTCAGCCTCAGATTCCCTCCTGGCCTTCTTCGGGCTATGCTCACCCTTGAAAGCAGAGCCATGAGAACGTTTGGCCACGGCCTGCTGACTCTTTTTAGCACATTGTCCCTTAGGTGCTACTATCCTCGACTCCATCCCTGCCTCCCCTCCTGCTTCCCTCTAACTTCCTGATATTCGGTCATACCTCGCACACGTTTGTTGGACTCCAACTTGGCTTTGTAAGATGCCTTGATACCCTTGATGCAAGAGATATTTATTCTAAAATCAGGCATCCTACTAGCCAGAAAGTACCACATGCAGAAATTGAGACTGGTATGACAATTGGGCGTCTTGTGAGGCAGGCTGAAAACAGCTATTGTTTCTCCAGCTACACTGTAGTACCACGCCCGAGTACCTTCAAATAAGTTTCCACTGAAGCGGAGGCCAGCGTTAGGGTTGCCGACATATAATTAATCACAGCCGAACTGGCGAGAAAAATAACTGGGCGCATAAGGCTCGATCGTACATGAGTCACCTTGCCGAAAGATAAAAATCCAAGCCGAATATTGATCAGCCACCAGAAGACTCCTGATGGCAGCCTTGTGAAGTCATCTGGTCCCGCAAGGTAGGCAAACTTATCCCCATAGGACGCACCAGAAATCTCGGGAAAGCAACGATCGAGCTGGTAATTCGAACTGCTCAGAATGGATTTCTGAACAAAGGACATGTAATAGCATGACCGCTCGAAATCTCCAGCTTCTGTACGAAGGAACGAAACCTTCGGAGGAAGGCACCGCCATCATCAGTGAAGGGCAGTGTATAACGTACCAGGACATCATGTACGTATATAGGAGCTCGATCCTGGGGTTTAGGGTCTACACTTGCGGCCTTCCCTCCGAATCTACCACTGGCCTGCCCTTGAAGTCTACAATGGTCTCCACTTGGCACAGGCTTTTGATTAGTGCCCGTATCCCTCTGAATTCCGGCTACCATCGCTGGAAGGAGAGCGATAGATTTCCCGTAAGCAAGCAAGACCGCCGGGTACACCACATCAGCAATGATTACTTCATGCGGCAGCGTTGGCACCACACAACGCGTCAGCCACAGCATGAGGAAGCCATCCGATAAAGCCCGGTCAGAAATGAGAATTCGGGCCTGGTGATGAAAACTTTCAAAAATCGTATCAGATTTGAAAGTGTCCTCGTTCGATTCGGTGGCGTAAGAGCTTGTAGACGCATTAATCCTCTCGGCAATTTTCTCGTCGGCGCAAGGAGCCAGACTGGTCACTGGGCTATCCTTTTCATTTATGCCATTGAACAGATAGCTCGCACAGGACATCTGCTTTACACCCCTGTTTCTCTAGGAGGATATCTGCCCACAGATGTGAAAGTAGAATAACACTTCCCAGTATGTCTCATACACCTGAGGATCCTCTTTCCTCAAGAGGTGAAGCTCCTCAGAAGTCGAAATGTATTCTTCATATGGCGATGAACAGACATATGTTAAAGATAGGACAAGGGATACATCCTCTCCATGTTGGGAAGAAGAACCTCATGTTCCCTATCTGACGGAGCCACTTATAATCTCTGTCATACAAGATCCTATCATCCTCTTCAATGGCGTCACAAATAAGAAAGCAGGCTTCCTTAGCAGAGTGCGAAAATCCGACTCGAACAGCCCATCAGAAATAACCTCTCGAAAGGTCAACATACTGGCCTTGGAGATTCTCTCCTTTCACTCCTTTGACATACCAGTAGTCACAGGAGAAGTCTTCTGAAGCGTGAAGGTCAGATTACAATCAGCGCCACCTACGTTCACAAAGTGGCACTTCTTGGACAAGGGACTGGAAGAGTATCGCACTGCAACGAAGACGACACTTAATCAGAAATCTAAAAGAAAATGGCTAAGTATTTGAAATTCAAACGCATGAATGAATCCAGACGCGAAAATCGTCAAAATCCGCGTCTACACTCAAAAAAAATGCAAGGCTTGCATGAAGCCCGCATTTCAAAATCCATAACTTAGAAAATTTTTTAAGTGTCGGACTCAGACGCGAGAATCAGTGAAACCTGCGCCTGATCTTAAAGACGTAAGGATCATATGAAGTTTGTGTCTGAGTCCCCACACTTAGAAAAATTCTGAGTATTGAGTTCAAAACGCAGGGCTCAACGAGGCCCGCGTTTAACAAACAGATACAGACTCAAGTTGATGAAGCGAAGGCGCAAAGATCGTCAAACCCGCGTCTTTTCTACCAATTCAAGAGCCGCGTCTGAAAATCAAACACGGGCATGAGCCTCGCGTTGGCAGTTCACATTCAAAAGAGACTTAAGAGTTAAGAGAACTCTTTAAGCCTCTTTAATGGTGGAAACCAGTTCAGATGTCATTTTATTACCTGAAATGGGGGACTCCTGCATGGAAGAACCACCCATTTGAATCACTGAAGCGATAGCGCTCGAGGATGAGGAAGCAGGTTTAGTCTTTGGTGCCATTTCGACTGTGAAATCGGTGTTAAAGACGATAAAAATGGAAAAAAAACTTTAAGCTTTTCTTAACTCTCGACACAAAGCTCAGCGAAGAAGAAGAGTCTAATGATGACTCTTGAAAGACTGTTGTCTTTTATAGGCATAGTAATCTGTAGAGATATGCGGCGCATATCTCGAGACTTAATCCTCGCCCGACGCGTGGCATGTGTCTTAATGAACACGAATTTCAAGCTTCAAAGGAAAGATGCCCCTCAACTCTACCAGACACGTGGCAATACGCCAAGAACACGGGACTTGCGTTTAACAAAACCGCGCCCCTCCAAAGGTCAAATCTCTTCAGCAAGACCAAAGCTGCGTCTAGTCAACAGGGTAAAGGCTGCGTCTTCATTTCAAAGATAGGTTGCGTTTCTTCAGCAAATTAATAGATGTGTCCCCACTCTAAGTGAGAACTGCGTCTCTAGAGCAACATGACCCTGCGTCTACAAGACTCGCATTCAGCCTTTACTTCTACAATCAGTTCAATAGTACACTAGCACAAGCAGACGACTGTTTACCCCTGATTCAACAATACACCAACAACCAGCTCAGAGCACTGAGGAGATCTGGACTGCGTATCAGACACTCACCACGATCATCTCTGGTGGCTTCAAAGGGTTTTACAATACACTCACGAAGACCACATTCCAGAAAGGATCAAGCTCAGGGCATCTCAAATGATTGTCAGTCCAATCATGAGGAGTATTAATCCAACCAAGGTCCAAAGTATTTCGAAATCCGTCCCAGTCAACCATAGAATACCGAAAACTTTGGAGGGGGTTTTGTAGACTATTCAAAAATCACTGAGGATAAGTCATCAGAAAGCAGAGTCTAAACTTGTATAATGCCAAGGCACAGAGCATGGAGCCCGCGCCTCAACATCAGTACAGTACCAAGACGCGAGGGTTGAAACTCGCGTCCCAGCTACTCGGTAATAGCCAAGACGCAAATCGAAGCCCGCATCCTCACATCAGTAAGTATCAAGATGCAAGAGCCTGAAGCCCGCGCCTGGTAGAGTTCAAAACTCGCGTCCAGCAAAATTCGAAGTCAACGACAAAACGCGAGGCTCAAAGCCCGCGTCTCGGTTATAACTGTCCTCATTACTGGGTTAATTACTGCCCACGAAATGAGAGAGTTAACCTCCATTATAGAGTATTTTTAGGGGACACTTTTACCCCCTGAAACCTTTATAAATAGCCCAATTTGCTATAGAAGAGGGGTCGGAAAATTTTAGTTAGAAGAACTTTGGTTGTAAGCCTTAGAAAGACCAGAATCTCCAGCTAAAAAAAAAGAGAGTTCAACTCTTCTAACAACTTGTTGCGTACAAGTTTGTTATTACCTACAGTCTCTTTGAGATTTTAGGTTGGGCAGAAGCTGCGTTACTTTGTCCACCGTCCAAAGAGAAGTTTCTCAAAAGATCGTGACGTTCACCCGATCAACGGAAAACAAGAATCACTTTCCATCGCCACATCAAGAGCCCAGCACTAAACAAAGGAAAGATTTGAGCTTGAATATCTTCCCTCTCTTGTAATCGGAGTATTGATCCGTTGTAATTCTTTATTGATTCAAGAAAATTTTATACGAATTTCTCTCACCAAACAGCAACTTTCTTCTACTTTTCTGCTTCACCTAAATCCTAGGTTCAACACTTTATTGATAGGATTTTACAATATAACTCCTATTTGGACTATGAGATGATCATGACCATTGGATGCTTGAAGAATCTTGATTAATCCTATTAGGAGTTGATCTTCTTGATCTAAAAGGATTCTAAACCTTTTAATCTTTAGAAACAAATCTTCTTTGAATAAGAATTGAATCATATTCATGCTCCTCCTGAAAAAGAAACTCGCAATCGCCTGAAAAGAAAACTGTTTCACCTTGATTTGCTTCTCCTGCTTCAGGTCATCGTCTTCTCCAACTCAATTGGATTTTTTGGACCATCATCTCCTCTTGAAAAACAAGACAAAATCCAACCAACTATATCACATGAAAATGAAGAATCAAGAATGTTTTGATAAGATGATATGATAGAAGGGACACCAGAGACAATATTTTGATAAGATGTGAGGAAAGAAAGATCCTAAGCACTTGAGGAACCATATTAAGGTGCACTTTTGAGGAAGATGACAAAACAAGCAATAAATAGACGATAATGAAAAAACTCATAACATTGGTAGCCCTTATGATTATGACTATATCTAAGAAGAACATATTTCATTGCATATAAAAAAATTATCCTGTTCATAAGAAGAAAGAAGAACAACGTAAACACATCCAAAAGTATCGTAATGGGTATAATCAAAAGAAGAGAAAATGAGATACTGATAAGAAGAAGTGGTAGCCAACACAAAGAAAAGAGTGATGTTTGTTGGATCTAATAATTATTATAAACAAGATCCATGCATAAACTAAAAGCCACTTTATGAAGATCAAAGGGAAGGAGAGTTTAGGCATACCTGATTCTATCATGAAAAGAATGTTGAAGGTTGCACAATCTCGAAGACGCCGGAGTTGAGGGAGGAAATTTTCTCTCCAGCTACCAAATTCTCTTCTTGATCTTTAGAAGAGAGGAGAGGCCTCTAGGAGAGAGATTAGGTCATGATAGATTAGTTAGTAGTAGAGAGGGAATCCTACCCATAATATATATAGCATCAAGGAATTCTAGTTCAACTCATCATAGATCTAGACTCTTGATTGATAACACGAGTTCCACACTGTAAATAAGTTATACATCTTATTTAAATACACTCATGGCTAAGTGTAAATGAAACGTGTCTAAACCCAAACTATTAGGCTCATCAATTCTTTATTGGGTCCAACAACATAAGCTTATAGAGACAGGTGTATAAATCTAATTAGACTTATGTAGGCCCAATTAATTTAGATTCTAATCCAAATAAGTTTAACAATCTCCCACTTGGGCCAAACAAGTCATTCTGGAAGGATGTTATACATAACTTTATGGTACCAAAACTTTAGCCGTCAATAAACCATGTTTCAAAATAATCTGGTCCATTAAGTACCCTGCTACCGAACATGACGATCATTACCTTCTGTATAATCGAGGTAAGACCTTCCACATCACAAGTTTCAGAACCCTCAACGACATAAATCAAATATGGACGTGTAGCATGGAAATGTCCTCTGATTAAATAAGGTACAATTTCAACTGGTTTTCACTTTATGACTCCAACAAGTCTAGCCTTATGACTCAACGAGTCTAACTGCTAATTCAACAAACTCAAATGCACAAAAGTAGACTTTAGAAAAAGCAGTTATACTTTATTATCAGAATCAACAAATATACATAAAGTGCACTTAGAAATAATATCTCTTACATAAAATTATCCACTCCTACTAAACCAGGATATCATCGTGACTAGCTATTCCCATATGAGCAATATACTCTAAGAAGACTTTAGGTGGAAGTCCTTTAATGAGTGGATCTGTAATGTTAAAAAATAGTACTAACACTATCAACAAAACAATGTGATTCTGAATTTTATCTTTTATGACAAGAAACTTGATGTCAATATGCTTCGACTTTGCTAAACTCTTGTCACTGTTGCAGTAGAGCTCTATAACTCTTATTATCACAGTGTAGCTGTAATGGCCTCTCGACTAAGTCCACCATCTTCCTGTATTCAGAAAAATGTAACATGAAATAGACTTCCTATTGTTGAACATCCAGTATAATCTTAATCAGTGTATCCGATCAGCTGCAACTGATCAGATTTTATGTAGTCATCTGCAGATACTGCATTACCTTCTTAGCAGTCTTTCAGTGATCAATACCAAGATTGATCAAGTATCTGCCAAGTTTCTTAACGGTATATGCTATGTCTGGAGGGGTATAAACTTGAGCATACATCAGACTTCCAACTGCCGGTGCATATGAAATGTCTTTCATTTGCTCTTTCTATAGATCATTCTTGGGACATTAGAGTAGACTCAACTTATCTCTCCTAGAGCAATTCTTCATGCCATATCTATCTAGCACCATATCGATATAGGTTTTTTTGTGATAAACCTAATATTCCACATGTCCTATCATGTTGAATCTGAATGCTTATCACAAAACAAATGTCTCTAAGATCTTTTATCTCAAAATTTTTTAAGAGAAAATTTTTGGTCTCAAGTAAAAAAAAGCCATTGTTGACACTCTAAAAGACAAAACTCTCAGACTTTTTTTGAACCAGTCTGAACATGTCTAACTTGTCGACATTTACAAAAGACAAGTCGCAGACAAGCTGATGACCAGTGTTTGCTCACCTCTAAGGGACAAAGCAGTGACTTGGACTCTATTAATCTAGTGAAGCAGACAGTAAGCTAAAGTTGCTTGTGAAGGGGCCAAAGCAAGCCTATGAAGCCAGGTCTGATCAAATACCTAACCTGAGATCCAAGCTCGCTAAAAGGCCGAAACACTAGCTTTGCACGAAGCTCCCATTAGCCCCTCCAAGGCCAAAATTAGAGCTTCGCCAGAAGCTTCATCCCCAGCTTCGCTGGAAGAAGGAATGGTCCAGCTCTGCTCTGACCTGAACTCCTAGCTTCGCTAGAAGCTTCATTTCCAACTTCGCTGGAAGAAGGAATGGTTCAGCTCTGCTCTGAGCTGAACTTTGCTTGAAGCTTCAACAAATTTTGCTTTGAGCTAAGTTCTAGCTTCACATGAATCTTTGAAGGTAACTTCGCCTAAAAAGAGCTTCTCACTTAGATTCACGCCGAGCTTTACCAAGTCATCAATTGATCGTTTCAAAATCTCACGAGGGATCAATGGGTGAATCCCACTACTTTAGTAGGGTTAATGTCACTTTAAGTGGGCGGTTACACCTGCCCACTTCGTCCCACATTAAGTGGAGACAATTAAACCACGATGGTTATTAATAGTTCGCACAAACTTACTAGCTTCTCAGGAAGCTCGCAGGTATCCTCGCAGCAAGGCTATTTCGAGCCTTGTGCGAAGCTAATAAACTGATTCAGTTTTGCTAAATTCCAGGGAGCAGTTATATCCCCATCTTGGCTATAAATAGCCCCTCGAAAGAGACAAGAAAGGGGCTAAGGGAGGAGATTGACTGAAAAGTTAAGGGAGATTAAGGAGAGACCTTAGCAAAAGTGCCCTCTTGCCTTCTTACTTCCATAGCCTCAGCTTGCTCTCAAAACCCCAAAGATTCAGTTCTATTTCATTCAGGGTTCTAACACGCCTTCAATCTTCGAAGATTTTCAGAGCCAAACGAGAAGAAAATTCTAACGAGAAGGCAGCTTCACCACCTGACCGATTGCATCATCAAAGGGATAAAGTGATCGCGCGCTGATCAGATTCCTACCGGCATACTACCCCAGAAATCTCAGAGGAGATCTACCTGTAATTTTTTTAAGATTTACTTGTATTTTGCTCCTCAACTATTCTTTTTTGTAAGTTTTTCCTGATCAAATTTCAATGGAAAACAAAATGGCGACTCCGTTGGGGAATAGGTTCTTCTTCCATAACAAGGAGATGATGCCGCAATGTAACAGTCAGAATGCTGAACCTGTTACTGTCGAAAACTTGGTCATCCACTTTGACCAAGAAAATTTCGAGGAACTCCTCCCTGGGAATAGCCTAGTACTCCATGCATGGAAGCACAGGAGGGTCTCCATAGCCAAGACCCAACTAGCTACAGATCAGAAGGCAGTTCCAATTGAGGTCGAGCCAGCAGCATGCACGGGTGAGCAAGGATCGCTCCAATTTTCCCCAGCAGCATGCACGGGTGAGCAAGGATCGCTCCAATTTTCCCCAGTCTCAACTGAGGCTAAATTGAATTCATGCAAAGCCAAACAGATTTCTCGGAACCTAATACTACTCAGGGCAAGCAGATATGGAAGGCGAAGCAAGGAGCCTCTTTGCGCAAAGCTTTAGGCGAAGTTGAAGCACAATTTCGCCTATCACGCGAAGACAAGGGAAAGACGCCCTTAAGTTTTGGCAGCGTTTCTTATGATAGCCGTGAAGCTGAAGTGGAACCACAATGGCGCAAATTCCTACTGGCTTCCCTCAACCCGAAAGCGCTATTTTCCAGTGCTAAGTTTGCTCCTCGGAGCGAAGTTAAAAGAACATCCTTAAGTGCTGATAGCGTTGCTTATGCAGCCTCAGCACGTAAGGGTGCTAGCAAAGTTCCTAGCTGCGAAGCTGGAACTAAACCACTAGGCAGTGCTAAGTACCTTCGCCGCAACCAAAGAACAAAACGCTACTTCATGCTATACCATCCTATGCTAAAAGCAAAGTTACTACGACTTCGCTCCCAAGCCTCCTAGCGCTAAGTTCGCGCTTGGCAGCGGATCTGCACTTATAGCTTCCCTAATCGAAGTTAATATTACTGGTGAGGTAGTTTTAAATTCGCCTGTAGTTAAAAAGAGGAGCCTCAATGCTAGAGTTCTCCAGCCTGAACATCCCAATACGCGACCTCCTCGAGTTTCTGTACTAAATCATGTAAGATTGGTTAATCTCGATTTGTGAGAGTTCTTAACTAACAAACAGAAGTTAGAACTACTCCATATCTCTCCCTCCTGCTGTGAACAAGTAGGATTCCAGTTTGTGATGGTCTATTCAGTTCATTGCCGACTAGGGCCGGTCCCCGCCACTCTTCCAGCCCGACAGTTGGTTTTCAACCGACTATCGATTCAAGCCCCTGTCAAGCCTCAAAAAAAGCAAAGTACGAAACATGTCAGATCTTCCCTCAGCATCCGTCAACATGATAGGGAGGAGATGTGAACCGCTCAGGGGCAGACGAGGGAGACGGGATACTAAAAATTCTCCTTCGTTCAGCTCTCTAGATTCAAACTATTGATTGAGCTGGAACCTGCACATGAAAATTCAGAATTCCAGAACTTAAGAATAAAGAGTGCAAGGTGCTTAATACTACCGTGATAGCAAGTGACTGTGCGGGTTGAGATCCACAAGGAGAGACTAGCGATGGAAGCTTTTGAGTAAGTTCTCTTTTAAGTTACAATCAATGATTAAAAATTTTCTTTTAGTTCTTGAAAAGAAAAAGAAAAATAAGTTGTAGTTAAGTTAATAAGAAAGTGGTAGATTGAGAAGGTGAAGAAAATGAAAAATGGATTTATACAAAAAAAATTAAAAAGAGTGAATAAAAGAGTTGGGAGATTGTGGTGATTTAAACTAAGAATTAAAAGAAAAGAAAGAAAACATAAAAGAAATATTTACTTTTTTCTAGTTGATGACTTACCTGGAATCCTTGCATGTTTACCTTAATCTGGAGGCGATCAGCGTATAACCCATATGATTAACTCAGTCCCAATTCACATTACATCATCAAGACTTCTTTGAGTAGGTATGAAATGATACGAACAAGGGGAAGAACCCATCGTCATAAGCTAGCGATGGCACTCGCTAAGTCAAGGCAATACGGATGCTATTTGACTCACTTGAACTATCATCAAAACCGAAAGAGGAAGAGTAGAAAGAAGAAGAAGAAAACGAAAATAAAGAACAAAAAAAATTATCTTTTTATTGCTTGCAGAAACGATGGAAGAAAAGAGGAGGTTACATCGGTGTCACTCTCAACATAAATCTCTCTCTCTCTTACTTAGATGAATCTCAGTCTAACTTATACTTACAAAGAAAGGTATACTTCATAGAACAGTTCTGGAGGAAGTGGGGGTAATGGCTCTCAGGAAGAAGGTCTTGAGTAGACTCATCCACGAATGGATCAGAAGGGGTATTAAAAGTCCATCTATATGGATTCAAGTCCTCAACATTAAAAGTGCAACTGATTCCAAAGTTTGATAGGAGATCCATCACATAAGTATTTGAATTGATCTTCTTGAGGATTCGAAATGGTCATGCATTTCACGCGTGTAATTTCTTCACAATTGCTAGAAGAAACTGCCCGGGTCTCATGCGAACCATCACATAATCTTCGACATTAAATGTCTTTAATTTACAATGTAAATCAACAGAAGTTTTATAATCAGTATTATTTTTCATTATCTTTTCTCTGATCTCCTCATGTAGTGCATGTATATGACATGCAAATATTGATGCAGAGCCCGATACCCTAAAATGATGATGAACCATGTGGACTAAATCAATTGGTTGCCTAGGTTTAGAGCCAACTACTACTTCAAATGAACTAAGACTTGTGGTCCTATTGACAAAACCATTGTATGAAAATTCGGCCATAGACAAAATTAAATCCCAAGTTTTCAAATTTTTCCCAACAAGACACCTAAAGAGATTTTCTAAGATTCTATTAGCTACTTCGATCTGCCCATCAGTTTGTGAGTGAAAGGTTGTTGAAAAGTTCAGCTTGGTCCCCATCTTGTATCATAGTGCTTGCCAAAAATAGCTAACGAACTTGACGTCCCTATCAGATACCATGGTTTTGGGCAACCTATGCAACTTGACGACATGATCAAATAAAATGACGGCTAGTCGGGATGCATCTGACATTTTAGAACACGGGATGAAGTGAGCCATTTTGGAGAATCTATTAACCACTGCAAAGGTTGAGTCATGTCTTTCTGTGTTTTTGATAATCCTATTATGAAATCTAAGCTTACGTCTTGTCAAGAGCAATTGGATACAGGGAGAGAAGTGTAAGGCCCAACAATCATGCATATTGCCTCGTGGAATTGGTGGAAGCTCAGGAGTCCAACAATTTTCCATACTGGAGAAGTAATCACGATTAAGGCAAAATCCACAAGAGTAATTTCTTTGATTTTGGAGCAATTCAGACTCCACCTTCACAATCAGAAGCCTGAAGACCATCTTATGACTCTGTGGTTTGATCAGCGAGGATTCTAAGTCCCAATTCCCACCAGCAGACTATTATCTCTAAAATCGCAAGCTACTATCTATAATGCTTTGTAGATTTAATTTGTTTTTGTACTACCACTACTGCGTACTCATGTACTCATGTACTATCTAGGCTTATGTCTTTGCCAGTATTAAAAAAAAGGATTTTTGTTATTTAGCAACTGGAGTTGTAGTAGAGGAAGTAGCCAAAGAGGAAGCAGCAAATGGAACTAAATGAGCCTGTGGTGTTGAGATCTCTTCAACAATAAACTTGGCAAAAACATGGACAAAGGTATTGTGATGAAGAATGTGACTGTCAATCCTTAAATTTAGGATGTATGCAAATAACAAAATGACAACGATTACGGTGAGCTTAAAAGCAGTTGCAGAGTGAGTTATTGTCTTTAGAGGTAATTAGACAACATATCAACAAACAAATAAGAACAACTGAACACATGATGTATGAAGGCATTGCCTAAACGTATACAAAGATTTATTATGGTAAGTTCAAACTAACAAAAAAAAAAAAATTTAAAAAAATACAACTTTAACAGTTGGTGAGGAAACATACAGAGAGACAAATAACTTCAGCTAAAATTTTCAATGGTAAATTTGGACGATTCCACATCCAAGAGCTCCCAAATTTTATAATTTGATCTTCTTTTAGTCTCTTGTGCCTCTCCTTACCTCCCTTAGGTAAGATCTCTGTAATTTACTTCTTATCAATTAAATTCAGTTACTGCTTTCAAGTTTGAGACCCTATACTTTTGTCTCTGTTCTTCTCTTTCTTTCAGAGTCAAGGTAACACTTAACTGATATATATTTCTGTGGAAGTCGAGAGAGAAAGAAGAATATCTCAATTTCTACCAGCGAGCAAAAAAAAAAAAAAAATTTGCCTATAAAACCAGCAGATCAACCATAGCTATTTTCGCTGAGAGAAATGTTTTGTCCAGCACACGATAAAACCGCATTTGTCCTTCAGGCATGGCCAGTACAATGGTGCAGCTCATGGTGGCAAGATCAACATCTCCATATCTTCACAAGAGAAAGCATTGTGCGTGCACGCACCATGGATTCTCTCTTAAATCCTTCCCATGAACATAAAAAGATTACACCCGCCATGGCTTTTCTGTTAAATCCTTCCCAAAGACGTATCTGAACCTCGTGCTGTAGGGTAGCCATTCAATGACCTGTGATGCCGTCCTTCTGTTCTTGCAATCACTGCATTTCTCGATTGTCTCCTGCATCTTCTTGTCTACATTCTCCGACAACCATTTGAGAAGATTATCACAGCTAAGAGAGGTTTCTTTTGCGAATCTTTCAAGAATCTTGGGTAAATATATCTTCCTAGATTTCTTAACAACCACATTGGCTTGAAGAAACTCCTTTGTCACCTTATCTAGTTCATCTAGAATATTATTTGCAGTGTAGACCCTCAGCTGTAATCAATAAAAAGAACTTGTCAGAATCCAATACGCTGATAATGTTGAAATCTTCTTCAAATTGTGGAGGTTAGTTACCACAGGATCAGAGGCTGCTCCATTGCACAGCGCGAAGAAAACAAGCGGTTGACAGGTGAAGAGAGCAATCTTTGAATTCATAAGCTTCTTTTCTTCCCATACTTCTTCCTCATAGCGGTAGAAATTATTGTTTCAAACCACTGCAAACAATTGAAATTAGTTAAGAGAGATGGAAACAAGAAGTCTGTCAATAAACCGGCTAAATTTAAATTAGTTAAGACAAAATTGATAGTGGGAAGTACATTGACAACACTCACTTTCCAAAATGTGCAATTTTACCCTCCAAAGGAGAATCAAGTTTGTTGTGTTGCACAAGAGCTCTATTATGCTCTGAGCCAGGTCATGAGAGAATTCATCCAGATTTAAACACTAGGGAAATTCATAATCTCATCCTCGTTCAAGGGGACAAAGTTCTAAGTTCTAAGCTACTGTGGTAGATAAATGCAGTTGGCAGTTGCCGTTGATATAATATAATATAAAAAAATAAATTCCTTAACCTATAGAGAAGAGAATTTGAGATCATACACGACCAGTTCGAGGTGTGCGGCAGCAAAGTATGGAGTTCTCAATGGAGTTGGCATTAATTGTGTGCCCTCCAATGTTATATGCAGCCTGCACTACACAGAGAAATCAAGTAAAATGGTTACGACATTCAACTAAATCACAATTAACACCAAATACAGCGACCATATAATTAGTTTCATGGATTTCAAAAAGGAAATTTGAAGCTGGGAATATTTCCTTCGAAGAATCAGCGCTTCATGGTAACTTGTGTGTTTCCACATATGGATAATTAATAATGCCATATCATGGTTATGACACACATTGAATGGATCGGCAAATATTTTGTAAGATTCTCAAAAAGAGTAATGGAAGTTTCAAAGGATGATTTCATAAATCTGCCTCTCCAATAAAGAGCTCTACAATACAGCATGCTCGATAAATATATATGAGGTCCTCAAATAGAATATTTATGAGAATTTCACTACCTTGTTAAATAAAGCCATCCTTCTGAGAGAACTGTGTGGAATCCCATAGGATAAATATGCCTGGAAAAAAGAAGATTTTTATTTTTTTTTAAAAGCTAGTCCTTTCAGAATCAGTGGAGAGTAAATATCACAATATGGTATATATATAAGATTTACATGCATAATTAAACAATTGTACACATTGATCCAGAAGGCCAATTTGACATTGTTTTCCAGTGCACTTGTATCCACTCTTTCTAGCTGTTCCACCAGTAATCTGAAATGACATCTAATATCATTAGAACATTCTAGAAGTCCATGTTCTATAGAAATAAATGTAAGCACATGTGCTATAAAATTAAATTTAATGCACAAAACAAGTAATTTCCTATGCTTCTAATCCAACCTGTAGTTGCTTATGGCACACGACGCACTTGAGAATTGGTTTTTATCCATTGATATTGAAGTTACTTCCACTATGGATTGACAAGATTCCTGTGGGTCTCCATCCGTTTGACGTGGTAAGATAACACTTGTAGATGATCGTGACAAAAAGGGAGAATGAACTTTCTCTGAATTCACAGATGCTTTGCTGCCTACCCAGCAATAGATGGCAGCCATGCATCTCACCAATTCTTCGGATAACTTGCTCGGGCACTGGAAAAGATGCTCCTTCAAGGTATGAGTAAGATAGCTCCTTCCAGCAGATGGCAATTTCTAATCAACAATTATGACTCGTTAGTCAGACAGACACAGATGTTGAAGGAGCAATCTTTAAGAATGAATTATAGTTTGCCAAAAGAATAACTGGCTTGACGTTGCTTTCTATCTAACAGATGGGTAACCATTACTTAGTCCAACAGTCTACAATTCCCATTTTCCTGCCTCTTCTGGAAAGATAAAAATGCAAACTTATCCCACATATGAAACTGCTCCATTTTTTTTCTGAATCAAACAACTACAAAAAAAATTTACTTTTTTGGAAAAGTTGAGGAATATGGATACAGCCAATTTAGATATCAAATCTTTGTCTTAAAGAAAACAAAGAGAATATTGGATCTTTTGAAGGACATTGGTATTGCGCTACTCTTGTTTTAAGAAGAGTGATTGGAGGAACATCCATCATATTCAGCAGAGATTTACGTGGGGAAAGACGAGCAGAACAGAAGAAGAGAGACCCTGACAATAGGCCTCAAAGAAATAGATGAATGCAAGTGGAGGTGAGGGGAGCAATTGATGCTGAGTCAATAACGACCATCAACCGATGAAGCATTCTTCCTTCTGGAATTCTGACCTCTTCCTCAGGATGTCTTGTATGTCCTGATGATGTAAAACAGCTTGGATTGCAATCACCTTCAAACAAATCTAGAGTTTAAAATTTGAAATTGGAAAACAAGATAGAATTTCAAGTTCTCACCTCTTGCACGGGCTTCTCACCCAAAACTCAAGAGCAAAATAAACTCAAAGTTTTAATCATTCAATCACCCTTAAAAGAGAAGTCTATGGTGTCTTTTATAGGCTTTACAAGAAAACACTTTTAGGAAATAACCGATGTGATACTAAACGCCCACATAAAAGAAACACCTACTACATCAGCTATAATCTTAAAATAACTCTAAAATAAAACTAGACTAAAATCAAGACTAGAACCAAAGGACTACAACATGTCGCTTTCTGGATCTAGAGTTGATTCGACCGAATCGTCATCTAAGCGGCGTGATGTCCTCATCAATTCTTCCGGGTTGGGAAGAACTCGACCCTGTCGAGTGTGTAGTCGGAAGCTGTTGCTGGCTGTGGTAATGCTCCAATAAGTCTGGGTGAAGCTGTTAAAAGTCCTCCTCAGTGATCAAAGAATTTTCTGAATCAGGTTTTCCTTTCCATTAAATGAGATAGTGTCGTGTTCCTCCGTCTGTAGTAGAGACAATCTGATCATCCAAAATAGAATCTATTTTTTGCTGCATAGAATAGTTCTGGAGGAAGTGGGGTAATGGAAGCTCTCAGGAAGAAGGTCCTGCGTAGACTCATCCACAAATGGATCAGAAAGGGTATCAAAAGTCAATCTATATGGAATCAAGTCCTCAACATTAAAAGTGCATCTGATGCAAAGTTTGATGGGAGATCCATCACATAAATATTTGAATTGGTCTTCTTGAGGATTCAGAATCGTCATGCATTTCGCGCGTGTAATTTCTTCACGATTCGCGGAGAAAACTGCTCGGGTCTCATACGAACCATCACATAATCTCCGACATTAAATGTCTTTAATTTACGATGTAAATCAACATAAGTTTTATAATCAGCATTATTTTTCATTATCTTTTCTCTGATCTCCTCATGTAATGCATGTATATGACATGCAAATGTTGATGCAGAGTCCGATACCCTAAAATAATGATGAGCCATGGGGACTAAATCAATTGGCTGCCTAGGTTTAGAGCCAATTACTACTTCAAATGAACTAAGACTTGTGATCTTATTGACAAAACCATTATATACAAATTCGGCCATAGACAAGATTAAATCCCAAGTTTTTAAATTTTCCCCAATAAGACACCTAAAGCGATTTTCAAAAATTCTATAGACTACTTTGATCTACCCATCAGTTTGTGGGTGAAAGGCTGTTGAAAATTTCAACTTGATCCCTATTTTGTACCATAGTGTTTGCCAGAAATAGCTAACGAACTTGACGTCCCTATCAGACACCATGATTTTGGGCAACCTATGCAACTTGACGACATGATCAAATAAAAGGACAGCTACTCGGGTTGCGTCTGACGTTTTATAACACGGGGTGAAGTGAGTCATTTTAGAGAATCTATCAACCGCTACAAGGATCGAGTCATGCCTTTCTGTGTTTTGGCAATCCTAATATGAAATCTAAGCTTATGTTTTGCCAGGGGCAATTGGATACAGGGAGAGAAGTATAAGGCCCAACAATTTATTTTTTGTTGTTTGGCTAGTTGACACATGCGATATTGGCCAACGATCTTGACAACATCCCTCTTCAAGTACGGCCAGTAGAATCTGTGCTCAACAGTCTTAATCATTTTGTTCTGGCCAAAGTGTTCAGCTAGATCTTCAGCATGCATTTTTCAGGACAAAAATCCCTAAGGAACGTACGGGAAATACATAGCTTACGGAACCTAAACAGATATCCATCTTGTAACAAAAATCGTCTATCTCTCGAATAGATCTGTCTGTAACATGATATATATTTCTTTAAAGTCGGGGCATGATTCATACTCCTCTTCAACCTTTCGAACCCAGTCACTTCTGCACTCATACCTACCAATATCATTACACGCCGACTGAGTGCATCAATGACCTTGTTCTCGATTCTCGCCTTGTGTTTAAGAACAAATGTGTAATCCTGAAGGAATTTCACCGATTAGCTGTGTCTTGCATTTAGTCTCTTCTGCGAGTTGAGATACTTTTGCACTTCATGATCCGAGTACAGCACAAACTCTTGCGGTAACAAATAATACCACCAGTAGCACAAAGCCTACACAACCGCATAAAACTCCTTGCCATATGTGGAGTATCACTATCGGGCGTCATTTAATTTTCACTGAAATAAGCAACAGAATGGTTCTCTTGACTCAGCACACCACCTATTGCTAGTTCTGATGTGTCATATGTTACTTCAAATGCTTTCGAAAAATTAGGAAAACACATAATAGGAGCTTCAGTCATCTTCTTAATTTCTGTAAAAGCCTTGGTGACGGTAGGAATCCACTGAAATCTCTCGCTCTTCAAACAGTTTGTTATTGGTGCCATAATAGCACTAAAGTTTTTTATGAACCGACGGTAGAAAGTGGCTAACCCATGAAAACTCCTGACTTTCCTAATCGTTCGGGATTGTGGCCACTCGGTGATTGCTTTCACCTTCTCAAAGTTTGCGAAAACTCTCTCGGATGATACCACAAATCATAGGAAGACAATCATGTCTATACAGAAAGCACATTTCTTTGGGTTTGCATAAAACTTCTCAGGTTGGAGTGTGTGAAGGACTTGCCTCATATGGTCCACATGTTGCTCCTGAGTTCGGTTGTAAATCAGTATATCATCAAAGTATACCACTACGAATTTACCGATAAATGGTCGAAACAATTGAGTTATCACTCTCATAAAGGTGCTAGGAGCATTGGACAATCCAAAGGGCATAACCAACCATTCATACAGCTCATTCTTAATTTTAAATGTAGTTTTTCAATCAACCCCTGATCAGATTCTAATTTGGTGGTACCCACTCTTAAGATTAACCTTAGAGAAAATTGTGGCACCTGACATCAGATCCAGCATATCATCAAGAAGGGGAATAGGAAAACGATACTTGACTATAATCTTGTTGATTGCACGGCTATCCACACACATACGTCATGTGTCATCCTTCTTTGGCGTCAAAAGTGCGGGAACTGCATACGGGCTTAAACTTTCTTTGATGAACCCCTTGTCAAGTAACTCTTCTACCTACCGTTATATCTCTGCATGCTCGGTAATGTTCATTTTATAGTGGGGTAGGTTGGCAAAGTCGCTCCTGGGACGAAGTCAATGACATGTTGAATGTCTCGCATATGAGGTAACTCACCTGGCAGATCTTTTAAGAGGATCTCGGAGAACTCTTTCAGGATTGGTGTAATGTGCCCAAGGATCTGCACCTCGACTTTAGTTCAGCCTCTCGAGCCACGAATGCATAACAAGTAGATCTCTCATTCATGCTCTTTTCAATTTAATCATGGTTAATCAAATTCATTATCTTACCTTTTCTCTTATCACTTTTCTTTTCAGGAGCTAGGGCATCCACTTTTCCTTTGCCTTTGTTAACATTTTTTTCTTGATTTGGTGGTTTCAGTTGATCGACATTAGCTTCACCTTCTTGCCGCTATGGACGAACAAGTATTGGTTGGTATGTCCATATATGGTCACATCTAAATCGAACCATAGTCGTCCTAAAATAATATGACCAATATTCATAGGGAGTATGTCACACCACACATTATCTGTGTACGTGGCAAACTGAATGAAAACTTGACATTTCTCTTGAACATTTATGGATGTAGCGTTGATCCACGTAACTTTGTAAGGGTTTAGATGTTTCACCGATTTCATCCCCAAGATGGTGATTAACTTCGACGCAACAGCGTTGATGCAACTGCCACTTCTACTATCACCTTACAGTTTTTGTTCTCAATTTTTGTAGAGGTTTAAAATATGACAGTTCTTCTCCAGTCATTAAGTTACTCAAGCTGGGCTAATGTGCACCTAACTACTAACTGGGCTTGGTCTACACTAGGAGTTAGGTTTGCCACTTTCACAGTTCTAATGCAGCCATTTGAATTCATACTTTTTGACAGAGACATCTGAGTCATCTTGTTAGCGCATGGCCACTTCAACATCATCCTCTTATTCTATATCATTAATGGAAACTTCTACCAAAAGGGTCTTGGTATGATTCGGGCACTGGCTGGCAAGGTGTCCATACCCTTGCCATCCATAGCATTGGGTCCGCGGGTTAATCTTGGCTGGTTCACTGGCTATTCTTCGCTCGAAGGTGATCGGCTTTGCAATAGAAGAACCTGATGTTTTAATGTTAGAAGAACTGGAGGTAGGTTTGCTCGGGGTAGGAAAGGATCAACTAAAACTAGGCTTGCTAGCAGTTGTGGTCTTAGAGCTATCCCTAAAATCAGTTCGGTGGATGTAGGGGCCTCTAGACTCATCTAAATCGGTGACTACCTGATATGCCCGCTCTAGAGTCGTGATGCCTCGAGCAATGAGCTCTCGGCAGTAATCATTCCTAAGACCTGACTTAAACCTAGATAAAGTTTGTTCGGGGACTCAAACTCAACTGCACCGCACCGATTCAGATAATCATCAAACTTAACGATGTAATCGGTAGCCGATTTGTTTCCTTGAGCCAACTTATTTCACTCATTCAATAATTAATGACTGAAAGATGGTGGAACATACTTCAACTGAAGCTTCACTTTCATGCCCTCCCAAGTCTCCACTGAATCTTCTCTTCTGTATCTCATAATCTTCTTAAGATTTTTTCAATATTGTCCAGCTTGTCCCATTAGTTTCATCAAGGCAAACTGAATTTTCTTAGTCTCGGACATGTCATGCCAGCGAAAATAACGATCCATAACCAATCGTCAGTCTATATAATCCTGAGGATCTAAGAGTGTCGACTTTTACGTTTTTGATATATTGAGCATCAGTGTCATCTGTATTGTTGAGCTGAGTTCACTCTCACATAGGTGACCTACTGTCATTTCGAGAATCATCCTCCTCTGTGGCTCTCCTTCGATTGGTTTCTAACCTTTCAAGTCGAATTGCTAAATTCCTACAATTGACATTAACATGGTCTCTAACCTCTTGTAGTTGTCGATCTATCTGTTCCATCTTATCAATGAGTGCGTTAAGTGTATCCTTAAGGTTAGGATTCATTGATACAAAATTTTCCCATACAGAAAATTTTCTACCACTTCTAGTGGGTATGCAAGTTCCTAACTAACCCTAAATGTAAACTATCCAAAAGTGAGATGTATGCTATGCAGGAGGAATTAGAGATCAGATCAATGACAAAAAATACCAGTTTCAGCCTTTGTAGATTAACACGAGATTAAAAAAATATAATGTGAAGATAATGATAAAATACACGTGTTAACACAGTCAATTTCAAATCAACCAAGGAGGTCATTGATTCAAGTTAACTTAGTTGCACAATTTATATCAAGTTGTCACTCAAGGTCAGAATCATAAAACTCACTATTTAGTAAGTAGTAGTCAATAGGTTCTACCTTGCGACAGATTGAAAAACTAACTCAATTAAAGGGAATAAATAACTGAACAAGAACTTCAACAATTATCTGGGAGACGATCGAAGCTGAACCTGTATGTGTGTTGTAGGCACGTAGTATTGGTTGTCACAAATCCGCTGCCTCGAGAATAGCTCGATTTAGACTTGAAACGAGTTCTAACGGCCTTCGGAAGAGCTGAGTTGCTTTTGGACTGAGTCAGAACACACTGGCTCAGTCAACTCACTAGGTGACTCGGTTGCTGACATCAGCGCTGAAGTCAGCAGATGCTGATTGTTCCAACCGGGCCAGGTCAGGTTATGTCAGGCAATTTGGATTCAACCCGACTCGATCCAGCTACTTAAACCCCAAATCGGGTTCAGCCCTTTTGTTGGGCTACCCACTTCACCATGCCTGTTCACCTGCCTCCCTTCCTCAATCTCTGCTAGGGTTCGCGACAGGGGCAGGGGAATTCCAGCTCCAGTGGTGGCAATGCTGGAGATCCGGCGAAGCTCTGGCAGAATCGGTCGGAGGAGAAGCTCTGGAAACTCCCTGGGCATCGATGAGGACCCATCGACGATGGCGAACGGCCGGAGAGGGTTCGACGATGACAGGAAAGTTGGCGACGGCTCGATGAAGTCTTCTGTGGCGTCAGCAAGGATGAAAGAGGAGTAGATTTGATCCCTAACTGGTCAGATCTCTGATCAGATCTCGGCGACGGCTCGGCGAAGACTCCGTCAACGTCAGCGTCGGCAAGGATGACATCAGGGTGTTAACAGAGGGGATCTGACTTCGTCTTCACTGGGGATCTAGCATCGGCCTCGTCAACTGGGCTTCATGACGATGACGAAGAGATCACAACGGTGATGATGATGAGGGCGTCTGGCGACGATGGCGGATCTGACAGCGGCTCTGGTGAGGATGATGATGGGGTTGGTTGGAGTCGGTGACGGCGGATGTAAGCGGCAAAGAGGCTGCCGGCTTTAGAGGAGGGGGAACCCTAAGGTTAGGGTTCCGAAGAGGATCGGGAAGGAAGAATGAGGACGATAAACAATGTGGGCTTATATTTTTTTTATTTGGATCTAGGGATTTGTAGATCTAGGGTTTCTTTTGGAGAGGGAGGAGAAATTTGGAAAAAGGAAAGAACTTGAAAGGGATTGAAACCAAATGCTCTTATACCAAATTGATGTAAAACAGTCTGGTTCGCATTTACCTTCAAATTGAATCTAAGGTTTTAAAATTTGAAATTGGAAAACAAGATAGAATTTCGATTTTCCACCCCTTGCACAGGCTTCTCACCTAAAATTTAAGAGCAAAATAAACTCAAGAATTTAACAGAATTTTTTGTGAAAGTTTTAATCATTCAATGCCCTTAAAAGAAAAGTCTAGGGTGCCTTTTATAGGCTTTACAAGAAAACATTTTTAGAAAATAACCGATGTGGTACTAAACGCCCACATAAATGAAACACCTAATACAATAGCTAATAATCCTAAAATAAGTTAAAATAAAGCTAGACTAAAACCAAAGGACTGTAATATGCCGCTTTCTGGATCTGAAGTAGACTCGATCGAATCATCCTCTAAGCGGTGTGATGTCCTCATCACCTGGGGGTCCATCTGACTTCCTTAGAGGCGTGTTCCGGTCGAATAGAAGAAAGTTCTTCATCTGGGGGATCTCTTATTTTGTGCAGGAACCTCTTCGAGTTCCCTCTGAGTTCTGTAGAAGGTGACGTGAACAATAGGGTTGCGTCCATGTGAACCGTTCACTGACAGGTAGATTTTTGTTTGCTTTTGCATCAAGAACTTACTCGATAGGTCTAGACGGGCAAGAGCGAATTTATCTGTATTTTTTTCAAAAAAAGCAAACACAAGCTGGTGATAGATCTTGTATTACTCTTATTAGATGTAACTAAGTGTGTATTTGAATGGACGTAATCGAAAATTTATAATAAAGGCATTAATGAAAATGTTGTTTGGACCTTTCCTGATTTGTTGTACCATTATTCTCGTCTGGAATTAGATGTCTCCTCGGAGCATTTGCTTTGACTCCAGTGTTCAAAGGATCGGCCGAGTCGGATACGACTCGGCCGAGTCGTATCCGACTCGGCCGCCCCGGGATGACTCGGAGGCCCGAGTCACGCGTGGATCGCCGAGTCGACCCGGATTGGGTCCGACTCGGACCCGACTCGGGCGACTCGGCCGAGTTGTTATAGACTCGGCCGAGTCGCCCGAGTCGGGTCCGAGTCGGACCCGATCCGGGTCGACTCGGCGACCCGTGACTTGCGTCGCCTTTAAATCCGCTCGGGGAGAGAGAGAGAGATCAGATCTGATCTCTCTCTCTCTCTCTCTCTCGCTCGCCGTCTCCCCCGCGACGACCTCCAGCCCTCGCCGTCCGTAGCCGTCGCCGTCGCCGTCGCCGTCGCCGTCGCAGGTACTCCTCCCCTCTCTCCCTCTCAGTCTCTCTCTCTCCCTCCCTCTGTGCCTCTCTCTCCCTCTCTTTCTCTGTCTCTCTCCCCCGCAGGCCGCAGCGGCGCGCGCTCTCTCTCTGGCCTGCAGCGGCGCGCGCGCGCTCTCTCTCTCTCTGTCGCACTCTCTCTCTCTCTCTCTCTCTCTGTCGCACTCTCTCTCTCTCTCACTCTGTATCTCTCTCTCTCTCTCTGTCGCACTCTCTCTCACTCTGTATCTCTCTCTCTCTCTCTCTGTCGCACTCTCTCTCTCTCACTCTGTATCTCTCTCTCTCTCTCTCTGTCGCACTCTCTCTCACTCTGTATCTCTCTCTCTCTCTCTCTGTCGCACTCTCTCTCTCTCTCTCTCTCACTCTGTATCTCTCTCTCTCTCTGTCGCACTCTCTCTCTCTCTCTGTATCTCTCTCTCTCTCACTCTGTATCTCTCTCTGTATCTCTCTCTCTCTCTGTCGCACTCTCTCTCTCTCTCTGTATCTCTCTCTCTCTCACTCTGTATCTCTCTCTCTCTCTGTCGCACTCTCTCTCTCTCTCTATCACTCTGTATCTCTCTCTCTCTCTGTCGCACTCTCTCTCTCTCTGTATCTCTCCCTCTCCCTGTCAGTCTCTCTCTGTCTCTCCCTCTGTCTCTCTCTCTCTCTCCTCCACTGTGTTCCTCTCTCTCTCCTCTGTCTCCGTCTCTCTCCCACTCTGTTCCTCTCTCTCTCTAATTAATTTGCATTTAATGTCATTTAATTTAGGTTAGTTTAGGTAAAGTTAATTTAACTTAATTTAGGTTAATTAATCTAATAAAGTTTTGTAATTAAGTTAGGTAATTTAATAATTTTATTGAAGTTAGGTAATTAAGTTATTGTAGGTTAATCTAGTATAAATTAGTTTAGCTTAATTTAATATAGTTTCATTTAATTGAATTTAATTTAATTTAAATTAGTTTAGTTAACTTAATTTAGGTTTATTTAATTTAATAAAGTTTTGTAATTAAATTAGGTAATTTAATTATTTTATTAAAGTTAGGTAATTAAGTTAGTGTTGCTTAATCTAGTATAAACTAGTTTAGTTTAATTTATTGTAGTTTCATTTAATTGAGTTTAATTTAATGTTTTTTAATTTAGTTAATTTAGTTTTAATTTAATTTAACAGATAATTTTTTTTAAATTTCAGTATGGCTCCAAAGCAACGCGATATTGGATGGGAACATGGTACCCCTGTTGGTGGAAGTAGAAAACTTGTGAAGTGCAATTATTGTGGGAAACAAGTCCATGGTGGTATCACTAGATTGAAGCAGCATATAGCACATGTACCCGGTCAGGTGGAAGGATGCTTGCGAGTATCAAAAGAGATATCTCAAATAATGAGACGACATCTTTCTGAAGGTAGTAAAGAAAGAGCGGCCATTAAATCTAAAAAAGACCGACTTATGAGATCTTTAAGTAAGGAAGATTTCTATGAGGTGACCGAAGAAGATTCTGATAATGAAATTGAAGAAGTTGGTGGTTTAGAAGGAGTTGAAAGAAGACAACTGAAACAAGCCATGAAAGAAAGTCGTGAAATGGCTTGGAGATCGGCAGAAGGAGTTGATATTGGTGGCAGTAGTTCACAGCCTTCAGGATCAGGGAGTAACCGTGGATTGCGTCGGAGTATGACTATGAGAGAAGCTGAAATTCCAGCTCGTGGTATTGATCCTTACATGTTCCCAACAAAACAGAAATCAATCAAAAGCATGTTCTCAACTGAGAATATGAAAAAAGTTGGGAAATCCGTGGCGAAGTTCTTTCACTACAATGCAATACCATTCAATGCAGCTGATAGTGGTCCTTACTACCAAGCCATGATTAATACTATTGCGGAGGCAGGTCCAGGTGTAAAAGGCCCTACAGGGTACCAGATTGGCAATCTCTATTTAGAGGAGGAAGTGAAAGAAATTGGAGTATATATTGCTTCAATAAAAACAAAATGGCCGCAGTATGGTTGCACGATCATGTGTGATGGATGGAGTTCACATAATAGAAAGCCTATTGTTAATTTCATGATTTATTGTGATAGAAGCATGATCTACCATACTTCTGTTGATACCACTAATATCTCGAAGACTGCTGAGTATATATTCTCGCTAATGGATAAAGTTGTTGATGAAGTTGGCGAAGAAAATATCGTGCAGGTTGTCACAGATAATGAGGCAAGTTTCAAAGCAGCTGGTCACATGTTGATGGAGAAGAGAAAACATTTGTTTTGGTCTCCCTGTGCAGCACATTGCATTGATTTGATGCTTGAAGATATTGGCTCTTTGAAATCAGTCAAGGAGACATTGGATGATGCTAAGGTGATCACATCATTCATTTACAATAGCCTCAAAGTGGTGAATTTAATGAAGCTATACACCAAAGATAGAGATTTGTTGAGACCAGGTATAACACGGTTTGCCACCGAGTTTATTTCTATTGAAAGCCTTATTCGCTATGAGCAAGATTTGAAAAGAATGTGCACGACTACAGAATGGCGTGAATTCAACAAGGAAAGGAGTAGAAGAAGTGTGCGAGATAAGGTTGCTAATCTCATTCTGACTGACCGGTTTTGGAAGAAGGCAAGAGAGGTCCAAAACATTATGGATCCTCTTGTTAGAGTCTTGAAGATAGTGGACCAGGACAAGAAACCTACACTATCTATTATATATGAAGCTATGGATAGAGCAAAATTGGCTATAAAGGCCTCAAATAAGAACTGGAAGAAGTACTGGGACATCATTGATAGAAGATGGGAGGGACAATTGCATAGACACTTGCATGCTGCTGGTAATTCATTTGCCTAGAAATCATATTTGTTGACTAGAAATTGAAACTGTCATATCATAACAATCGTTTGCTTACATTATTGCAGCATATTTTTTAAATCCAGCACTCCAATATTCAAAAACTTTTCTACACATCCAGAAGTGAGATATGGATTAAAGGAGGTCATTAAAAGATTGGAGCCAGATTTGACTAAACAAGCAAGAGCTATTAATGAGGTAATAATAATTTATTTATTTCATCGATATAATGTTATGCAAATATTAACACTTGTGATGTGTATTCTCACAGATAAAATTATTTGTGGATGGAGTTGGAGAATTTGGAAGCTCACTAACTAGAAGAGCAGTGCAACAATCTCTTCCAGCTGATTGGTGGATTAATTATGGCGAAGAAGCTCCCAATCTGCAGAAAATTGCCATCAAAGTCTTAAGCCAAACATGTTCTTCATCGGGTTGTGAAAGAAATTGGAGCACGTGGTCGCTAATTCATACAAAACTGCGCAACCGGTTGGCAATGAAAAAGTTGCATAAACTAGTATATGTGCATTACAATATGCGGTTGCGAGTAAGAAACTTGACATGCAAAAGCGACACTGATGATTATTACAACCCAATTGATCTGAACAATATTTTCAATGATGATGATATTTTGGATGAGTGGATTCGTGAGGGAGAACAGCCGATGTTACCACCAGATGACTTAGGTTGGTTAGATGAAGGTATTCGTCATACTGACGAAAGTGGCGGTGATGATGGTGATGGCGGTGATGATGACAGCGGTGATGGTGGTGGCGATGATGGTGGTGAGGGTGATGGTGGTGAGGGTGATGGCGGCAGTGATGGTGGTGATGGTGGTAATGTTGAAGATACTCATGGTGTTGGTGGAAGCCAACGAGATGATGCTTTAACATGGGATTCACAATATTATGCCACACAAGATACAGATCATGGAGGCCGGGCGGGGATTTCACAGCAGCGTAGGCATTTGGATCGGTTGGTCGAATTCAGTTCTAGCGATGATTATTCGAGTGGACATGATTACTACTCACATGGTCATCATAGTCTTGAAGGCCATTTACAGGGGTTGGGTTTGACATCTGGCCAATATTCTGGCACTGATTATTCTAGCACTGGTGATTACTCTACTAGCAGCACTGAATATCGAGGTTTTGGGTATTATCACCATGGAGCTGATATTGCACAGCCCCTACCGCCATATTACTCTGATAGTGGATCCTCTGGCCAATCATCTCAGCCTACAGGATCTCACCCACAAACATATCATTATCCTTATGGAAACTATATGCCTGGTTTCTATACTTATCGCGGGCCAGATGATAATGATGATTTGGAGCCTCCTCGTAATTCAATGTGGAAATGACTATATTAGCAGGTACTTATGAATTATTTTGTGCAATTTACTATATTATGCATGTATTTTGATATTTTTCTACCGACGACGCTTGTATTTATACTTTCACGTTATGTTTTGAGTGTTAGGTGATATGTTTTGAATATGTGATGCATGAATTTGGATGTTTACATTTTTTTATGATTTGTCATGATTTTTTCATAATTTTTTTGGCGCTCTATGTAGCGTTTTTTGCGTATCGCCCGAGTCCGATCCGAGTCGCCGAGACCGATCCGTCTCGGTGCCGGCCGAGTCGGCGGCCGAGACCGAGACTTTGAACCATGTTTGACTCAGAGATATTTGGTACATGCATATGGATGTTCCGGAATGTCAAGTGCTAGTTTGGTGAATGGTTCCCGGTGGGTGTTTAGTCCACAATGGTACCTGTAAATTTGTGTCCTCCGAGTAGAAAAAATCCCACCTGCGAAGTTGAGCCTCCGAGAAGGGGTAATTCCTACAGCAGAGTCAGGTTCGCATTTACTTTCGAGTGAGGGAATCTCATCAACGGAGCTACGAAGTTAGGGCTCTAAGAGGGAAAATCCCTACATCAGAGTCTGATCTCTGAGTGGGGGAAACCCCACAGCGGACTGTCTTAAATGGCCATAGAGTAGCCTGTGTTGCCGCCTCCGAGTGGGAAAAATCCCACTTCGGGACGTATAGACCAAGTATTGGAAGCAATTAGGATGCATACACAAGCATACAATAAGACATTAAACAAAATATTAGATGCAATTGTGGATAATTTAGTTGTATGAGTTATGAATTCATGAGATTAGTACGTCGAGAAAATAATCCAGATAAGAAAACCCTCATAGATATATCTTATATCTCATGGAGCCATTGACTGAGCAAACACAACCTGAGTTACCCAGACCGCCAAACTATTAAGCACATTCAAAACTGAAGCTTTTCGTTCTCGGGAGAGCAATTGAACTTGTGACCATGCGGGACTGGTATGTTGAGGGGGTAATCCAAACAAGGAAACCCTCATAAATATACCTTGTGCCGCGCATAGTCATAATCTTGTCAGACCTGCAAAAAGTTGGTCTGAAGTGGGGGTATCATCTAGCGACAGATTGGATACATGTGTTCCGGTAGGAGGCCATGTCCGGTATGACAATCCGGTACCTCCAACGTGAGAGTAAACCTATCAGTGGAGTTGTCCGCTCCTGTGGAGGATATCCCATCAACAGAGCTGTCTCCCGAGTAGGAGAATCCCATCATCGAAATATGAAAGGAATCCGGCAGAGAAAAACTATCAGGGGTTCATCCGCCCATAGGTTCAGATGAGGAAAGCCCGTAGGCTAGTGTCTATACTTCGAATGTGGGCAATCACATCAGCGGAATATCAGACGGAGGCTCTGAGAGGAGAAAATCCTAGCAGCAGAGTGGGGGACTCCGATTGGGGGCAATCCCATGACGGAGGGTTTCGGCTCCCTTAAGACGACCGAGAAAAGCTCTAGTCAAGCTAGCATTGACACTTTCGAGAGAGGAAAATTCCATCAGCGGAGTGTACAGATATGATCCTCCGAGTGGGGGAATCCCACAATGGAGGGATCACATAGCCACCTCCGAGTGGGGAAAATCCCATCAGCCGGGCGTGTAGATGGATGGATGTTGTAACCATCTCCGAGTGGGAGAAATCCCATCAGAGAGGGGTTCTCGCGACCGCCTCCGAGTGGGGGAAATCCCATCAACGAAGTGTGAGGATGGATGGATGTTGAAACAGCCTCCGAATGGGAGAAATCCCATCAACGGAGGTTCTCACGACCACATCCGAATGGGGGAAATCCCATAAGCGGAGCGTATAGACGCATGGATGTACTGCAAAGGTTAAGAGCATAGAATAATATTTTATTCAAAAAATGTAATATATAGGATTAGGATGGAAAAGAAGTACGCTCTGTATGTCTGGAATTTGAGTAGCCAGTCGATCGCCTTGTATTGGGCGATCAGATTCTGCTCCCGAGGAGGTTGAGTATTTGGTTATTTGGAAATTGCTTCGGGAGTGAGGATGTACTCTTTGAGAAAGTCATCTTGGACGAGTTCTACCAGTACCTTCGGAAGGCCCAACAGTGAACGGTTTGGTATCCTTTGCAGTTGTGGTAGGAGCAGTCTTCCTCCGACCCGGTAAATGAGGGATTGTGCTGGATCAATTTCGGGCATCTGACCCATGGTTGATCTTTAATAGTGTTGAAGACTTCATTGATCGGTAGATTCAGTGAAGTGAAGCGTTCCATTAATCTGTAGCTTTGGAGTGGACTTGGTGGGTGGATAGAGAGCACTTGCTTCTTGTAAACAGGTTGCTCCTGATGTCATTTTTGAGCATGGTCAGAAGCTTCGTGAGTGAATTTTGACTTCAATCTGCCACCGCTCGGTTTCGCGGAGTGATTGGGGGAGGCCTTCATTGCCACTTCTAGCTGAATGTAAAGCTGAACTCGAGAAAGGACCTCGCTCATCTTGGCAACTTTGTACTTCAGTAGGTGCTTATATAGGGGGTGAGTGACTTGCAGCCCGCTGATGAATTCGAGTGCAAAGACCTCTTCACCATAGTTGGGGACTTTGGTTAGCAAACTCTGAAAGAAGATGTGTGACTTGAGGTTATCTCCCTGCCTCATTTTGACGGAGAGAATGTGGTGGTTGTTTCTCTTGGCTTCTTGGCGAGAGACATACTGATTGAGAAATGCCTCCGATAAGTTATAAATAGAGTGCGGCGGCAGGAAGTAGAACGAGTCTGAGGTCATGCTTTTCAGGCTGGAAGGAAAGGTGGTGCACATGACTGGATTATTGCGGGAGTAGAATACCATCTTGTCCCTAAAGTGTCGGATGTCTTGAACAGGATCACTCACTCCAGAGTAATGGTCAAAAGTGAGAGTCGTGAATTTCATCAAGAATTCACACATGAATATCTTGGAGAGAGGAAAATCGTGAATGTGGGTAGTTGGGATTAAGTGGAGAGGCAGCTTGACCTCCACGATCTGCTTCTGGATCAGCTCTTCGAGGGTATGGAGATTGGGAGACCTGTTGCTCTCGGGATTTCCCTCAATTTGTGTAGAGTTGTTCTGAAGGGTTGCGACTTGAGCCTGGAGTTGTTTGTTAAGCAGTTTCAACTCCTCATGCTCCTAGATGATGTCTTTACGGTAGAGAGCCATCTACTCCCTCTCACGATCAGATTACAACCGTTGTTCCTTCATTTTCTCTCATCTCGTGGAGCATCTGTAAGAGTGGATCTTCTCGTTGCTGCGACGGTTGAACATCGACGGAAGGCTCTTACGATGAGAAAGAGCCGGTGTCCTCGGTATACGGTTGATTGTTGGTTGGAGGAGTCGTGCCTCCAGTGGTTACGATGGCTTTGCCTTTGGATGCCATACCATCAATGATTTGCTTTCATGGGGCCATTGTTGATTTGGAAGAAACTTTTTAAGGAAGGTTATGAGGGAAGAGATCTTGAGCGTAGGAACTCAGATCTCAATTAAAACACCAATTTGTGGTGGAGATTTTTCGATACGATTAATAGAACGGTCAGTTTCATACCACAGGGAGTTAGGGTTGTCTCGCTTATAGGACGATAATAAAGATTTCAGCACAGAAAATAAGCAATGATAAGAGATTTTACGTGAAAACCCAAATTGAAAAAATCACGGGGAGGAGGGAGGAAATTCACTAATTTGCAGAGATTACACTGAATTTGTAGAGCTATCTTGTGTTTACAATCTTTCTAGGCTAAATTGTCTTGGATTCCCCTTGTTTTCTTCTAGTTCTCAGCGTATAAATACTCTGAGAGTTGTAACTGGTAGTGCGGGTCGTGCGGGTCTTCATAACCGCATGATTTGCATGTTGTGATTCTCTTGTAACTGCCCAGATCACCGCACTTGGTTGTTGTGATTGACATGCAGAAATATCTGCCTCCATCCGTAACGACTTGCGCTGGTTTGGAGGCATTATAGCATTTAAAATGTGAGAGTGGTCTGACAGTGTGATGGACTTCACAGATCGCGGAATCCCGCTGCTGAGCTATATCCAGTGGTGAAGGTGGAAGACTTCGTAGTGGGCCTATATTGTGGGGATCGGGACTCCCGACCCGCAAAGTGCTTTCGCCAAAGTTCTACATCTGGATCAATCACTCGGGCAGAAATGATCTCGGGAAGACACTCGGGCTTTCTCCTCGTTCATGACTGAAATGGTCTCAGGAAGATGCTCAGGCTAGCTTCGGGTCGATCCTGATGAAGTGAAACATTTGTCCTGATCCCGATGAAGATCAGAATCTGACCACTACAATGATGTAGCTAGTGTTCTTACCAAGAGCCTATACAACACCAGATTCTCTTGTTCAAGCCATCATTAGACAATTCCCCAGTCAATAAGGGATTGTATAGAAAGACAATATTATAGGCGTTGTTTCTTGTATAGCATATACTATCTTCCTTGTCTTTTCATTGTCTAATTAATGCATTATACATGCATATGACATGATGTCAGAAAGGAACATTCGTTGTCCTAGAGAAATCAAGAGGAAAGTGAACTGGTTCATATAGTAATATCTTGGTTTCTTTGCAATGGGTCATGCATGTTTAGGACCACAGAAGCCTTAAGATGTTATTTTGTATGCCTGTTCATATGCTTCAATTTTAAGACATCATGTTCTAGGTTGGATTAAGTCATTAAGCCATAAGTTTTAACAAATCATTGACCAAAACTGGTAAATGTTTGAAACAGAGCTTCTATCCAACTCCATGAGGGCCATTTGCTTTACTCGTAAGACTGCCTACCCCTAACCCCGAATCTTCACTTTCGACTACCAGGATCAAATGAGTGCTTGGATTCAGTCAGAGACATTGTGCCTGAGCGTGTGAAAGTTCTTG